>OZ014511.1:35839825-36439825 GCA_963966075.1 Aphodius sticticus
TTGGTATTTTCTTTTGTTCATTTGTTAATTCAAATTATTAAAATTTTACTTATAATTAATAATTTTTTATTGTTGTAATATGTATTTATTGTTTCATTTTTGGTTTTGCATTGTTTGATGACTAATTAATTTTTTATTTTTCTTTTTTTGTTAATATTTCAAAGAGCTCTACAGAAGTTTTATTGTAATATAGTTCCAGTTCAATAACCACACATTTCTCATTTACTATATATTAGCTGGAAGATTATTGAAAATTTTATTTCTAAATTTGTTTTCTAAATAAATTAAGAGGCATGCATTAACAACGATAATAAGTTAAAAATAACATTTTGACTTATGAATTGTGTACTGCAAGGTTAATTAAAATGCATATACATTAAATATGAAGGTCTTTTTAATTTCCAAACAATATAAACTATAACTGAAAATGTTTAACGACATACTTTGTCAAAGTAATATTATAAGTTAATAATATGGTAACATACAGGCGGAATGTAAATTTTAAATAAATCAAAAATTACAGCCACAACCTGGATTTGAACCAAGGCTCTTTGCGTCGCTAGCACAATGTCAATAGCTCAGATGGGAGAGCATTGTGCTAGCGACGCAAAGGTCCCTGGTTCAAATCGTCAAGTTGTTGGTTTCTCTTACGTATAGCTTTTATTGCATATGATTGTGAGTAATTAATATGCAATACTACACGTAAGAGAAACCAACAACTTTTCTTTCTGAAGCGTCTCCTTTCGGGAAATTATATACCCGTTACCAACACAATTGATACTCATCCCAGGTCAAATTTGATGAAATAATTTTTATGTTGTATAAATGTTCTTTTAGATGGTCGTATATTTTGGTTTATTTTTTTTTAATAATAATTATAACATATTTACATTCCATCAAAATTCGTCGAAAGTTTAGAGCTTGCTTCAAAAATTTTTTGTAAATTAGTGATATACATAATTGTCATTATTTTCAGTTGTCAGATATTTGAAACATATTGCTGTAAAGTAAATACAAAATAATAATATAAAAAAATAGTAATGATACATTCATGCTATACAAAATACATATTCCTTTCTGTTTATTAAGTTAAACACTGCAAAATATCGTTGAAGCTAAATATTTCGAAAACACCAGTAAATCTCAATTAACAAATTACCATAAATACAAATTTAAAGCAAATTAATTTTAATTTATTTCTATTTTGTGAATAAATGTTCATACAGTTCTGAAATAACCTGAAAAGTAAAAATATTGACAACAAGAAATTGTTTTTTGTATTTATTAACGCAAAAAAAGCTATTAGATGCATTAAGGTTGTAAGTATAAATTGTTGTGTTGTATGCAATATCTTGAAATGAGATTTTCATTTCATGTAATCGAAAATTTTTATGTTTATTAGTATAAAATTAACGTCACATTTAATAAAAACACAATTACATTGCAATGTAGGAATTACATTAATTAATTACACATTAAGCTAATAAATAGAAACATATAAATCATTATAAACCAATTCAAAGCATTCGAACAAGGTTTCGCAAATAATAAATTTCCGATATACGTGTTGAAGCATAAACGGACAATTTTTGGCACTTAGCCGCCGAGCGGTCGACCAGAATAACAAAAAACTTGTACTCGGATGTATCATCGACACACTGCTAAAATATTTATAGAACTTACTAAATTCCATGAGTGTACAACAAAAGTGAAAAGTACCCAACTACCCAACTACCAACTACGCTAGATACAGATCTGACGCTTAAATTGAAAAATTCGAAATAAGTCCAAAATTTGACATTTTAAACGAAGATAGCCATTTTGTATAAAATTTCTAGATCTTTTAGAAAATATGAAAAAAATAGTCATATATATTACCAGTACTGCTGTAGAAGCACCGTACTTCACGCAATGACTGGAAGAACAGAATAAGTCCAGGACATACTCTGTTTTTCCAAAAATTCCAAAAATTCGTTAAATTCGGTTGTTCTAGCATAATTTTTTTTTCAACAAATACGAGATTATTATCGGTAATCATGTCGTTGACTGGAAGAACAGAAGAAGTGCAGCCGATGTTTTATCTAATTACTTATTTATTATTGGCTTTTGAACCAAAATTTACTTCCAGAACAACTGCAAATGAAATTTAGTACGTTTTTGTGCTTACCAAATTTGTAAAATACAAAGCTGCCGAATTATACAGTTTTTTTTTAGTTTGCCGCAAGCGCCTGATATGTACTTATTCTGCTCTTCCACAATTAAAGAATTAATTAATTAATTTTCCATTTTAAATATTATACAGTGTGTCCACGCAAGTCCGCACCATATAGAAAAAATTTTTATTGTGTATTTCTCAGAAAATTTTATTCTTTATAAAAGTTGGCGTCTCGTATGAAACCAAAACTGCAACCGTCAAATATGTTAATTTCGGTGCCATATACCAAGCGATTCAGAATATATGAATTTGTGATAAGAGTAAAGTACCTGTATTTTCATTATTGTCGATAAACTTTATTTGGAAATGTTGTTTAGAAGTAAAAGTTATATTAAAATATGAAGTCAGAGCCACCTACCTTGAAAAAAAATATTTTCAGTTTTTTTCTTAATTATTACTTTTGTGACAAATATTAGTAAATGCCAGTGATACTAAAAGGTCCTTTTTAATCTATTTTTTGGAAATTTGAATACATTTTTTATACTTTTTGTTATTTTGGTATGATAACTAATGTTTATTTAGAACTAACGCAAAATTACTTATTTTCTTGGTGCGATGTTGATATTTCACCCTGTAGATATTAATATATCATACAATAACTAATTCAGGAGCGTGACTTACCTTTTATTAAGTTAATATTATTGACTGTGGATAGGTTTATAATAGTAGTTATCCATCTACACCGAGCGATTCTCAAGTGGTGGTACGCGCGGTACTACCACTTATGAAATTTTATTTTCACTGATAATATCTTAATAAACATAACTGAAACCTCAATCAATTGTGTCTTGAATCAATTATTTTATGCAAGAATGTATCTTCTTATGTACAGCAGCACAAAACGCACCAATAACCACCTAAGTATAGGTTCTTGTATAGGCAACCCAATGATACAAAAAAGAAAGAATATGAAACAAACAGTTTATTTTCTT
This sequence comes from Aphodius sticticus, assembly GCA_963966075.1. Taxonomy (NCBI): domain Eukaryota; kingdom Metazoa; phylum Arthropoda; class Insecta; order Coleoptera; family Scarabaeidae; genus Aphodius; species Aphodius sticticus. Next base: position 35,842,973 of record OZ014511.1, read on the forward strand.
TATGCAACAATGTTTAAATTTTAAAGTAAGCATACACCACTATCACAGGTGGATATGAAAAACAAACCATTATCCAGACATTATCCGTTTAATCGTACTCACTGCAGTTTACGTTAGTTTATGTGCTGTAACTTTTAAAACCATGCTTACACTCCAACAAAAAGTTGATATTCTTTTAATACATGGAGAAAATAGACCGCACCGAGATGTTGCTGCTATTTTCAAGACATCCACACAACCAAATTGCCCATTCAACCATCTCCAGGATAATGAGAAAAATCAAAGAGACTGGGTCTGTTGAAAATAGCTTCAAGAAACCCCACAAAAATATGTTGCCAAAATGAGGAAACAAGTTTGCCAGTGTTGCAAGAAGTAATCGAGCATAAAGCGACTTCTGTTCGACAAATTGCTTCACACAGCCAATGCAGTAAATCAAAAGTACATAAAATAATAAAACTAAACAAGTATCACCCTTATAAACCAAAATTTATAAGCCTACACTAAAAGAAAGAGACTTCGACATCAGGTATGACTATACCATCTGGTTTGAGGTGAATATGAAAGAGAACATAGTTTTTTTTTTAAATATTCTTTGGGCAGATGCGGCAACATTTACATCAAATGAGACTGTTTCTTCAGAAAATTGCCGGTGGTGGACACATGAAAACCCGAGCTTTACAATAGAATGCCGAGATCAGTACCATTTTAAGACTAATGTGCTGTGCGGTATTTTGAATAATCAAATATTTGGCCCTTTTTTTTTCGTCAAAATATAAATGGGGAATTATATCTTCAGTTCCTGAACAGAAAGTTTTTTGCCGTTAATTCAACGGGCGTTAATTTAGTTCCTGCTTGATGGTGCGCCCATATACACAATATAAAACTCTGTCTAGAACATTTTAAATCATAAATTTGGCCATCGCTGGATAGGCAGAAATTCGGAATCAAGATCCTGGCCACCTAGATCCCCCGACTTTACCCCGTTAAATTTGTTTTTGTGGGTTTACGTAAAAAATAACGTATACAAACACCGACCATTTAGAGATATAAATCATTTAGAGGAAACTATACAACATTTTAAGTAGTAGAAATAAAATAAGTTCATAGATAATAAATTAGCATTAATAACATTGTCATAATAGTTATTAACTTAATAACGGGCAAATCAGTCATAATTAATTCAAGAAACAATAGATGTTTGATGCTTTAGTTATTTTTATTAAAATATTATCAGTGAAAATAAAATTTCATAAGTGGTAGTACCGCGCGTCCCACCACTTGAGAATCGCTCGCTGTAGATGGATAACTACTATTATAAACCTATCCACAGTCATTAATATTAACTGAATAAAAGCTAAGATACGCTGCTGAATTAGTTATTGTATGATATATTAATATCTACAGGGTGAAATATCAACTTCGCACCAAGAAAATGAGTAATTTTGTGCTAGTTCTAAATAAACATTAGTTATCATACCAAAATAACAAAAAATATAAAAAATGTATTCAAATTTCCAAAAAATAGATTAAAAAGAACCTTTTAGTACCATTGGCATTTACCAACATTTGTCACAAGAGTAATAATTAAGGAGAAAACCGAAAATATCTTTTTTCAAGGTAGGTGGCTCTGACTTTATATTTGAATATAATTTTTACTTCTAAACAACATTTCTAAATAAAGTTTATCGATAATAATGAAAATAAAGGTACTTTACTCTTATCACAAATTCATATATTCTGAATCGCTCGGTATATGGCACGGAAATTTACATATTTGATGGTTGCAGTTTGGGTTTCATATGAGCCGCCAACTTTTATAAAGAATAAAATTTTCTGAGAAATACACAATAAAAATTTTTTCCATATGGTGCGGACTTTCGTGGACACACTGTATATTCGGATTTAGCGTCATTCAAAACTCCTAAATGCCATGTTTGAAGGAGTTATGCGCATAACAATAGTAAACGCGTTTTTTCTTGAAACAGGGTTTTGTGACTGGTTTGCATGATATCAAAAACTATTGCTCTCCAATCAACTTGAAATTTTTACTAATATTCAACAGGCATAGCTGCATCTCTTGATGAATCAGAAACTCAATACGTTATGTTTTTCTTTTATTTAATAGCAAGAAACATTGTCAAATTTGTGAGCTAAATCGATAATTTGAGTTTGACAAGCTACCATTTCCTCTAATATAAATATATTTTATTTCTGGTTCATCAAGCGAAACATGTTTAGAACATAACGCCATTCAACATTTTTAGGTCAGACCACCTTGAGTGGAGAAATCATGCCAACCAGAGCCCACTAAATGCCATGTTTGAAGGAGTTATGATCGATTTCAGACAAATTGGATAGTTATGCCACTATTTTATCAAAAAAACAATTACACAGACATAGGATTTTTTTGGACTATTAGTATGTTGTTCATGGCACTAAATAGAAGGTTTACGGGTTTGGTAAAATTTCCACTGTGTTTGTATGTAAAAAGTTTGGACAAAAATGTCAAAACAATAATTATAGTCAATTTTACTGTAGACTGAACGTGAATATACATAATTAGAAATAAATTGTACAGAAATCAGACATTAATAAATTAGTCTCTGGCACCTCCACCAAATATGACTATATCGAATATTTCATTTCACAAGTAATATACATCGACGCGTTTTTTTACAATAAATCGCAAGGTTTTATACAAGGAACATCAAGCTCAAGAGGTTTCGAATTCATTTTGTTCCAATTTACAACACCCAAAAAAATATTAGGTATCGTCTAAAGTCAATCTAAACAATTTATCTACTGTTCTGTGTCTGTTCTGTCTATGTTTGTGGCGTGTTGTTGTCATTGCATTCGGGTGGTCATTCGTTCCTAGACAACCTTTCTGCAAGCGCGAGGATCAACTGCGTATGCCAGTGAACCGTTAGCGGCCTTCCGTCGTCTCTCAACTTGTAAGTGTCTCCTTTTGTCTCTTCACACAACCACCACCATACGCTTCATGTAATACGTAATGTATGTAGCAGTAAGTAAGCGACAGCCCTTTTGTGTTCAGTAGATTGTAGACCCTACGTATCATATATGATTGCTGTGATGATTCCGTACGATTTCGAACTTGTGGCATGCGTTATTCTGTTCTGTCTATGAATATTCGTACGATGACATGATTTGTAGATGTGCATGAAAAAGTTGAGTGTTACTGTAGAGTTACTATACAATTTTGTTGGTGTCTAATTGTCTAAACTGTCTAAAGTTTTCACTCATCTCTTACACTGTCACTGTATTATCAGTTTTAATCTCTACAATTGTAACATTATAAATTTCGGTGCGTTATATAGGTACAGTGTCGGCTCCAGCTTTTTTTGCGACTCGTCAATAAATCACAGAAATAATCTAGTAAAACAAATTTAGAAGTTTGAAAGAATGTAAAATTGTAAAGTGAAACAAATATTTGTCTACCTACAGAAAAAGTGCATATTTGGTTTTGGGTGTTAATAGAATAATTTCTAATCTGAGTAATTTAGAATGATATCTGACTTAAGAATGATATCTGGAGATTGGAAATCAGGAATCACTTTCTATGGGTGTGACCTACATATTGGTACCCCCCTTTTTCAACACTCTGTATCATTAATCCAAGAAAAATTTAACAAAACATGTCTAAATGTTGAGAATTTAAGTACTGTTGCGTATTCTAATTTATAATCGTTACGTTTTTATAATTGTTTAAATTCATTAAAATAAATAAAATTAAAGAAAGAATATATTATAGTCTGTCATATATAGCCTGACATACTTCGTTTATTTGAATCATTAAAATTTCATCGGACACGTCGATTTTTTATTTTTAAAACACGAATATTTATATCAAATTTAATTTTCCACCTTTGTTTTTGACTTATGACGTCATCTGCAATTTATTTAAATGGTAACCCCATATTTTTTTTTGCTGATATTGATAGAACTGCTAATTGTCTTAATGCTAATTACAAAGTTTACGGACTTTTTTTCGAGCAAGACAGTTTAAAATTAGGTTAATATTGTTAACTTTTGTTGGTTTATGGAAAGCAAATAGGCGTTTTTACTTGATTTATTTGCGCTGAATACGAATCCGAACTTAAAAGTTGCATATCACATCAGATTATTGCGCTTTTTGGTATCTTTTATGAAGGCGTCTGCACACCACAAGAATCGCAGTAAATGCTTCATAAATAATTATCAACAGACTTTCAGGATTTCAGATAAAAATGCAAAAATATATTGTTTACTATGAGACCATTTTCTAAGACTATGGGTTGAGCTGGTTAAACTTTGTAAAAATTACCAAAATGGCGTTATTTTTACATTTAGACAGAAAATTTGTTGAAAATCTTCCGCGATCGAAAATTTTAGAGCTCGGATTTGTTTTCATGGCCAGAACCCAGAACCCAATTTCATATTAAATTCACAAAATCTGTTTTCCCTAAAGTTGTCAATATTTCGTATTATTATCGTATTTTATCAACAATTTTCAATTGTCATTTTCTAAAAAAAATCTAATATAAGGTCATAAAATGTATTCGCTTCCATTTAGACAAAAAAAGACAATAAAGCAAAATTGGGATGCCATTTAAAAAAATATCGGTGACGTCATAACTCTGTAACAACTGACAGTGGGCAATTGAACTTTTCACATAAATGTGTATTCTAATAATAAAAAATCGCCGATTTAGCGCTTAGTGTGTATATTTATTTTAGTCCCAGCAAATGTTGACTCAAATAAACGTTGTTTCTAGAAACTAAATGCCTTTGTTATTATTAGAGATAGAAAGTCCGTTAAATACATAAACTACTGCTAATAATCCGATGAGAAAACAATTGAAAATATAAGTCGGCATTTTTTAAATATAGTTATATGTATATGTAACTTATTTATTTGTGATCTGGTCAAAGTGCCCTTTTGACATCTTACAGGCACTTTTTTATTTACCTACAAATTATGTCAGTTTGAAATTTTGTTCGCCAATAAATTCGCTGGAAGCAAATGACTTTTTCGGGTTCTGCATTTTTTTCGGAGTAATATGATATGGCATAAGCCATATGTTTATTATAATCACATGGCTCAATTTACAAAAATTAATATTTTTTGAGAATCTATGAAAATAGCATGGTGCCATGGAATGTACAAATTGTGAAACAATGTGTTATCTACCCATATGTTAAGTGGCAGTAATTTGTCAGAAGTTCATTCTTTGTAGTCATGCTAAGAAAGCTTCGCCAGTAATTTTTAGAAAAATAGTTTTTTTTCAAAATATCTTAGAAACTATTGGAAATTCAACTATTTACTCATCGGATTTATCAGAGAGTACACGGATTTACAGTACTTTGTCTATTTAACCGACTTTGTATGTATAATCATAAAAAAAGGACCCATTCAATCTAACGTTAAGTGATTTAATTAAAAAAATTATTTATTGGAATATAATTCATAATATAATTCAAGTGGAAAAGAAAAATTGTATTGGCATCAATTAGAATTCGTAAAAAATGAGATTTTCTTCATTGGGTTGGACCAATATAAGTTTAAAAAAAAAACGGACCAATTCGCGTTTATATAAAACTTCCAACTTGTGGATTACTGGTATTTAAACAATCGAAGAATCAACAAATAGCTACAAAAGACGCCACACAACAATCGCCAAGTAGAGAATTGTTATTTTTTCGATTTTCCTGCTTTAATCGACATATCCTCTAAATGCAAAAGTTATTGTTCAACAGAAATTAACGCTGCCTTGTTAGCTTTTATAACAACTATAACCAAAATGTCATTGTTTAAAAACCCCATAGAAAGTTAAATATAAGTAAGTACGGCCCTGTGTAGATACTACAGTGTGTAATAGGGTGGTCCAAAAAGCGGACTAAAAAAAGCGCTAAAGGGCAACGATCCCCCCAATCTGTTCCTTTTCCAGAAAAAATATTCCCCCCAAATTTGAGAGAAATCGGTTAACGTTAACACATGCCACCGAGCACCTCAAATTTCCCATTTAAAATACATTGCAAAAATGCATCTTTTTTTCCTTTTTCTTTCACGTTTCGGATTTAGAAAAAAAGTTGCGGGAGATTATTAGAAATTGTTTAGAACTCCGCAAGGAACAAATTCACAGCCACTACTTTTTTGTTCACCACCCCCCACCCTCCCCATAGTACCCTAAATATGAGACAAAAGTTTCCCCAATTAATTTTACAATGTTACGTGTTTTATTATTGTTTTTGGCAGAAGTAATTATTATCCGATTATTGTCATATTTTTTTGTCATTTATTAACTAATTTGAAATTTTTTAAACAATTAGCATTTGTTTAAACAAAAATATACCATGTTACGAACATATTTTTCCATTTTTTTGAAGAAGTTATTAAATTACTCTTTTTTGTCATTCATTAACTAATTGGCAATTGTTTAAACAAATACCATTTGTTTAAAGAAATATATATACAATGTTGCGGACATATTTTCTATTTTCTAAAGGAAATTATTGTTAGGATATTGGCATTTTTTGGTCATTTGCTAACTAATTTGCAATTATATAAACAAATACCATTTGCTTAGAAAAATATGCAATGTTTACGGACATATTTTTCTTTTTTTTTGTCAGAAATTACAATTAGATTGTTGGCATTGTTTGCCATTAATTAACTAGTTTGCAATTGTTTAAATAAATACCATTTGTTTAAACAAAAATATACAATGGTACTGACGTATCTTTTTGTCAAAAATTATTATTGTATTTCTTGTTTTTTCTTGCCAAATTTGTTAACTAATTTTCAATTATAACTTATAACAATAATTAGTGTTGCAACCACATTACTTATTAATACTTATTAATAATTTTTTTCAAGAAATACGTACTAACATTGAATATTATTGTTTAAACAAATTTATTTTTTCTTCATTTTTCTTTTATTTTTTTCATTTTTCTTTCATTTTTTCTTTTATTTTGTTCAAACAATTACACATTAAGTAACAAATTACAAAAAACTTGCCAACAATCTAACAATATAATTTCTACAACAGGAGAATATAAAAAAAATCTGATGTCATGTGGCCAGGCACATGACTTTATCATACTTTATCATACCTATATACAGTTAATAGTTTAGCTGCATGAGATTCTCTTTGATCGAGATCGGCCTTGTCTGCATTAAAATAAAACTAGTAGAACTAGATAGATATGTCGATTAAAACTGCGTTTGGATATTGTACTCCGTTGACACCGGGTACACCGTCCAAATGACAATTACGTGTTATTTGGTGTAAAAAGTGTAATACAATATCCGAACGCAGCTTATATTGACAGAATTGTCAAAACATTAGCGTTTGACACTACCTACTGTCATTAGAATCAAAAAATCTGGCAAATCCTGGCTACTAGTTTTAATGCAGTACGACCGATCTCGATGAAATAGAATTTTCTCATGCAGCTAAACTATTGATTGTACCAAAAAGTGTCATAGTCATAAATTATTCAAAATTTCCTCATCTTTCATTTATTATTTAACTATTTCGACGAAATTCCAGAAATGGCGGCTTATTTGCAAAATCTTTCAAAAATGCTAAGACTAAACATCCAGTTCCTTTAGACTCTTCTCAACAGAAACCTTTTCAGCTCTAAGTTTGGTTATGAAACTTCTAAATATGAAGTTTCGTCCCTTACCTTTACATACTGCGTATGATAAAATAAAAATATGTCCGTAACAATGTATATATTTGTTTAAACAATTACAAATAAGTTAACAAATGTCAAAAAACTGCCAATAATCTAATAATAATTTATGCAAAAAATAGAGAAAATTAGTCCATTACAATGCATATATTTGTTTAAGCAATTGCAAATTAGTTAATAAATGACAAAAATACCAATAATGTAATAATTTCTGCAAAATTAGAAAAATATGTGCGTAACAACATATATTATTGTTTAAATAAATGGTAATTGTTTAAACAATTGCTAATTAGTTAATAAATGACAAAAAACAATAAATTAATAATGTTTGCAACAAATGCAAAAATGAGTTCGTAACATCGTATACCTATTATTGTTTAACCAAATGGTAATTGTTTAAAAAAAAATTTAGTTTTTAAATTAGTTAATAAATGGCAAAGAACATGTCAACAATTGAATAATAGTGATTTCTGCCAAAAAAATAATAAATCACGTAACTTTGTAAAATTGTAAATTTGGGGAAAATGTTGCCTTATTTGTAGGGTACTGCAGGAGAGGGTGGGGGCGACGAAAAAAAAAATAGTGGTTGTGGATTTGATCTTTCGGAAGTTCTGGACAATTTCTGATGATCTCCCGCAACTTTTTTTCTAAATCCGAAACGTGAAAAAAAAGGAAAAAAAGATGCATTTTCCAATGTATTTTAAATAGGAAATTTGAGTTGCAAATTTTGGTGAATTTTTTTTTCGGAAAAGGAGCCGATTGGGGGATCGTTACCCTCCAGCAAAAAAAGCATTTTGCAAGGTATAAATCTGGACCACCCTAGTGTGTAAGTATGCTTAGAGTTGCAATCTATTGAATGCAAAGATTTTCATACAAAATATCACCAGATGTCTACTTTATTCATAAAACAATAGTTTATCACTAAAAAGTCGGACCCAACATGTCCACATAAATATAATTATTCTCAAATATTGGCAAGATACTAACCAACGACGCAACCTTTTCTCTCGCGAATAGCTACTTCCGGTCTACATACATTCACCTACAGTGAAACAAAAAGCGAACGCACTGAATAACCGTAGATAATGTTACCTTCGCAGGTATGTTCAACAGAGGTAAGGTAGACGATGAGACCAGCGTTGCCTAAAAAGGCGCGACAACACAAAAAACCCAAAAATACTCCACGAATGTATGTAGCTATACCTTATTTGGCGGTCGTTTTAAATTGTTGCCTTTTGTGGGTGTAGGTGGACGCGAAGGAGCCGCCATGGTACACAGGGCACTCACCGTCGCGACGTAACCGACTACAGAACCGGTTACATCCGGTCGCACCTAAGGTCGCCATCGGGAAGGGTAAGATGACTGACGAGACGCCAATCCTGCACCGAATATCCTGCACATATTGCGGTTTTCTAATAGTTAAGTGCTAGGTTATGTGTTGCCGGAACGTGACCACGTTTCCGGCAATTTTATGCCATGCCATTACAGGATTTTGTCTCATACTCTTTACTCTACCTCTGATCATGAATGTTGAGTGTGTTTAGGGTGCTAAGGGAGTGAGTTTTGTGACAACAAAACTATGATGATTACGAATGATCTATGTCGTGAGGTAACGTCTTATTTTTTGTTTGTTTCTTGTAGATTAGGGTGGTTCAAATTGGCTATTTTTATTTAGAAAGCAACGATCCCCCCAAATCGTTTCCAAATCTAAAAAAAAAGTGGACACGTATCTTCTTTTTTTTCGAAATTTTGATTCTTAATGGTGCCTGTCGAGGCCTCAAATTTACATAAGAAAATGCATGGGAAAAAGACAATTTTTGGTATTTTCGAATAATTGTTCGGGGTTTGGGAAAACTTAAGACTAAAGTTATAGGACTTGTAGAGGACTTTCCAAAGAAGAATTTGACCTATCATACATATGGATTTGATGCCCCCAACCCACCCCCACAGTGCCCTGAATCCTACCCTTAAATGAAAAAAATGTAGATTCTTCAGAAAATTGACCCTTCTAATTATTTCATTCTTTTTTTCTCATAAATCCGTCTGAATTCTGTTTTCTGAGTTCGAAATGGCAGTTTACTATCTTAGAGCGACATTATTCATTAAAAAAATTCCTCCTATTGTTTAAACAATAAATTATTATACATTTTCAACTTTTTTCTAATTATGGTAGAAAATTTAATATTTTTAAAAGAAATGTAACTCCTCAATTTCCCGAAAAAAGGATTTTAAATAAATTCAATTTTTTCGAATAAACGATATTGAAAACGAATAATATTTTACTTAATAATGATTTGAATCAGGTCCCAGGTCCCTGGTTCAAATCCAGGTTGTGGCTGTAATTTTAAATTTATTTTAAAATTTACATACCACCTGTATATGCATTTGAATAATATTTTATTATTTAAACAATGGAAATTTTCCCCAAATATAAATGATGTCACTTGACAGAACAGTTGACCAGGCCGATCTAAAAAAAATTATGTTAGGAGAATTGCAAAAAAAATGTTTAAACAAATGGAATTTGTTTAAACAAATATGGGTTTATTAGCTAATAACATAGGCAAGATACCTCGAACATGAAATTTATAAGTTAATTTCACAAAAAAGCTGACTTCTACCATAATTAGAACAACAGTTGAAAATTAATAATCATTGATAGTTAAAACAATAGGAAGAATTTGTTTAATGAATAATGTCACTCTAAGATAATAAACTGCCATTTCGAACTCAGAAAATATATGTCCGACGGAGTTTCGAGAAAAGCGAATTATTCAAACAAATGGAATTTGTTTAAACAAATGGAAATTACCTGACAAATGTTTATAAACATTCAACTAGACTTATAGTAATGATTTCTATGAGAAAAAAGAGAATGAAGTGATTAGAACGGTAAATTTTTTGAAGAATGGACATTTTTCATTTAAGCGTAGTTTTCAGGGCACTGTGGGGGTGGGTTGGGGGCGTCAAAGCCATATGTATAATAGTTCAATAGCTGTATAATAGCTTCTTCATTGGAAAGTCCTCTACAAGTCCTATAACTTTAATCTTAAGTTTTCCCAAACCCCGAAGAATTATTCGAAAAATACCAAAAAATGTCTTTTCCCCATGCATTTTCTTATGTAAATTTGATGCATCGATAGGCACCATTAAAAATCAAATTTCGAAGAAAAAATAAATGCGTGTCCATTTTTTTTTGATTTGGAAACGATTTGGAGGGATCGTTGCTTTCTATCATCACAAAAACTTTTGCAATGCATTTTTGAACCACCCTATTGTGGATATATTGTTATCTCCAAGAATTATTATTAAATTTTTGAGACGTAGCAGCGACGTTATATCACGACGTTGTTAAATTGTAACTGGGTAGTTGGGGTGAGAAAGTGCATGATTTTGAACGCACGTAATAGAGAAATGTAAATATCTATACCACTATTCATAATACAAAGATGCTGCAATCCCATTAAAGGCTATAATCCAGCTAGAGTGCTACGTCTTCAATATAAATCATGAAAAAAACTCCTTCTTTTGCTGTTTTTATGTTCTGCAAAAAAAGAAATAATGCGACCATTCTATGTTCAAAATGTGACGTGAGAAATCTTGAGGGACAACATAACGGGGTATTTTTGAGGCCGAAATTAAAAAAATATATATGAATGGGAAAACAATATATGAATGCAAAATTATAATGCTCATGTCGATGCTCAACTAATAAAGTGAATTCCCTAAAAGTTTCAATAAAAAATATTTTAAAATGATGGAGATACAAGCTGATCTTATTTTCAAAAAAAATCGTTGTTGTGCCAGAAATATCGCAGACCCATTTCATTAGAACCAAAAAAAAAACAATAAATCATTTAATCTTAATACTATAAACTAAAGCTTGTCATGGCCGATTTAAGAAAAAATATCATTTTTGCAAAATGGCAACTAATTGAATGGCAACTCTGAAAATCTGTTGTTTTACCTAAAGATATATATTTAGAAAATAAACTGCTTCCGGGTTATGCCGTGTGTCAAGATTTGTTAATGCTGACGTTTCGCGAACCCTGTTGCTCGCTTCTTCAAAGCTAATTGAATACAAAGCTAATGAGTATTCAATTAGCTTTGAAGAAGCGAGTTTATTTTCTAAATGATTCTGGCCGTGAAAGCCTACGTACTTACTTAAAGATATATAGTTTTTATTTGTTTATTAAGCATTAAAGACAACTATGACAAGTGTTATATAATAGTATAGACAACAACTATAAAAGCAAAATAATAATATATACATTATACAGTAAGCGCGTAAAGTATGGCTTGTTATTTTAAATAATTCAAACACGTCGATTTTTCATTGATTTCATAGTTTCATACATTTCTGTGAAAAGTTCAGTTTCCGACCATCAATTGTTACAGAGAGTTACCGATTTTGGTAGATTATTTAATTTTCTAAATGCTATGGGAAATATTTTATGGCCTTACATAAGCACATTTTCAAGAAAAAAAAATTGAAAATTGTAAAATATTGATAACTTTGGTGAATGGGGTATTCCGGTGTTTTTGAAATTGTCATTTTTTACAAAGTATGGGTGCTACTGTTTGCTACTTCACAAGTAAAATATCAAACATTGTTTTAAATTAAGAAAGATCGTTGTGTGAAGTTTGAATTAGGATTGGTCTTTGTGACGTCACAAAGACCGCTCAAAGTGAACGACTTTACAACGTTGCTATATCTAGGGCGCACGTAGTAAATTTTTGTCTTCTGTTGTGTCAACGTTTAGAATCGCTCGTTTGTTGACACCTGCTTTGGTTATTGAGGTTATATCAAACACTTGTTCAAAATGTATTAACTCCAACGCCGACATTGTTCTGTGCCGGGCTGTAACAGCAGTAGAACAGTAACTACTGATAAGATTTTCTTTACATTGCCGACTAGCGAGATGAGAGATGTTTGGCTTCAAGTTTCAATGATCAAATGATCTCTCAAAAAAGTTACCTTTATTCGTTGTCAAACAATAGGGTCGCCAACCGTCAACTTGGCCGATCAGCTGTTCGAGAGCTCTCCGCTGTTGCCACCGCTACTACGGATCGGTAATCATCGTGTATTTCCGAGGGTGGTCGGTGAATTCGAACGAAATGCACTTTTATTTGCAATTATCTTATAGAAAAACTAAATCAAAAAGCTCATAGCTTAACTATATGAATCCTGATAAATTATACAATAGGTTAAACCGAATATCTGCTTAAATTTTGACATGACCGGAATACCATAGAATTAGTTGCCGTGCAAACAAATCTGGGCTCCAGCATTTTCTATCGCGCAGTTTTAACATCCAAAAAGTTTGTTCCCAAATGTTTTTGAAGCATTTACAGCGGTCCTTTAAGTGGGGTGCGGACCACTCCATAAAAGAAACCTCAAAACCGCAATAACCGGTCGTGATATGCAACTTTTGAGCTCTAATTCACATTCAGCGCAAATAAACCAATCAAAAACGCTTATTCGCTTTCCATAAACAAACAAAAGTTATCAATGTTTCCTTAATTTTCAACTGTCTATTTCTCGAAATTTTTCTTATGTAAGGCGATAAATTTTGTGAAGTTATTCAGAAAATTAAAAATTACAGATCTATCAATATCAGTACAAAAAATGTGGGGTTGCCATTTAAAAAAGTGTCGATTACGTCATTAAGCGAAAACAATTGAAGAGAGATTTTGTCGTTTCCATACTTTACGCGCTCACTGTATAATCTAAACTCGATATTTTTTTCTTACCGGGATGTTGACCCTTAATGAATTCTATGCCGTCCAATTTTTGAAAAAAACGTCTCAAAATGAAAAGGAGGGTACTCCACAAACATTAACGCTACATGAGTTTTCTAAGTAGGCTGAAATGAAAGCTTGTATCTTTTACTTGAAAGCTATGATGAAGATTGTCATCACTTTCCAACGCGGTATGGTAAGGTTCTAGCTTTAATTTAAACCTACTAAGTTTTAAGATACAATTTATTTTTAACATTTTACAATAAATTAATTGAACAAATACCTATGTGAATTTAATTTATAATTGTATTGTCCTTGTAGAATAACAAATTATTGTATTGTTTCATTAATTTATTGTCAAATATCTATGTGAAACAAGGTAGTCAAGGTAGTCGTATTTTGAAGTATGTATTAGGGTGATCAACTTTTTAATACAAATATTTAATTATTTATACTATTCTTTTATAAACTAAACCTACTTTTTAACTTAAGTAGGTTGTCAAAATTTTAATTGTATTTTCATCGTCAACGCAGCAAAGTAATTGAGCAACGATATATGAAAATAAATATACAAAATTATTCTTTTCTCAATCTGTTTTAATTCTTTTTGTGCTAAGGGGTGAAGCGAGTTTGAAATCAAGTTTTTTATCTTTGTTCTACAATGATACGCAAAAATCTCTCTCTTCACACTGCAAAAACTGATTAACTAATAACATTTTTTATCAGTTTTTAAGAACTTCTGCAGTGTCGAAGCGTGGTTTGTGCTTGTAAGATGCAGTATATTTATTTTATTTTCAATGCATTTGCCAATAGAAAACTGTCCGACTTGAATTTTGTTAATGATTCCTAATAATGGAATTTTGTTATTATTTATTTCTGTGATAAAAATTCCTGTAAAAATGGCTATAATAATAACAATTAAAAGTTTAATTAAATGAAAGGATATATTCTTCCTGTTTAGGTGTATTTCAAATTTTTTATTCAAAAATGCACTATTTACTTTTTCATTAAACATTTTTTGTTAAGTTACTAATTTACAAGTTATAGCAGAGGAAAAATTCGTCCATAAATGGTTTTAGAAGCCATTTTGCTTTTTATTTCCGAATCTTCTCAGGGGTGCAAATTTAGACTTTTTATTAGGGCTTCAAAAAATGAATATAACTGCCAGGTTTAAACTCAGCCTGACCTTTTGCAAACTCTATCTTATTTTGTTTGTCACAGTGACACTTGCTATTTTGTTTTGTTTTGTTCTACTTCTGCTAGTAGAAATTTTTAACAACAAACTGTCGCCAAAAGACTGAAATTAATATATCTCTGAATATAGCTAAACCTGAAGAAACCATACTAACTAAAATTTTCAGGTAAATAGGTATAAATAATTCTTCATATTCAATATTGGTGGAGCTGGCGGTGAAACTAAATATTAGTATTATTATACAAATTTCATCATCAAACAGAAATGATAGTAACTAAAAAAGTAATCGAAAAATGTATAATGGATATTTGGGTAGTGAGCCAATTAAAAGCCTTGTCTTAGTTGACCTTTTTTATTAAATCCAATATTTCGCTAACGATTGCTAGCTTTATCAAGGAAGCTAAAAATTCATTTCGAGGTTAGAACATGTGAAAAGTTTAATATAAGTCTACTTACAATAAATAGTCTAGGCTACATGGATAATGAAGTGATGTTTGATTACTGATGACATTTGCAATGGTGTGATAAAGATGGATTAAAATTAAAATTCTTGAAAGTAGATACCAATGTGTCTATGACAGCAACTTTTGTTGGTTATGAATTGACATTGCGTGTGTACAACCACATCGGGCGCTGGCCAGCGCTAGCTAAGCGGTGCTAGCGCTTGGTAAGCGCTGACACTAAGCGGTCGCCATCTTGCGAGCGGAGATAACATACTTCTCGTGTAACCGTTCAGCCGGTCCGACGGCGCCGCTAGCGCTAGCGATTTCTGCTAGAACTGGTTGTACACGCCCATTAAATAGAACTGAATAAGCCGCTGCCAACGTCACAGTGCTATACAATGGCGGGAAACATTTGAAATTTGAAATTTGAACTTTAGAATACTGGATAACGAAACAGGTCGACCATGACATAACGTCACTAGAAAATTAGTTCACTCAAGTTGCCAGTGTCTGAGATGGAATCATCAGAACTAGAAACACTCATCTCAGACACTGGCAACTTGAGTGAACTAATTTTCTAGTGACGTTATGTCATGGTCGACCTGTTTCGTTATCCAGTATTCTAAAGTTCAAATTTCAAATTTCAAATGTTTCCCGCCATTGTATAGCACTGTGACGTTGGCAGCGGCTTATTCAGTTCTATTTAATGGGCGTGTACAACCAGTTCTAGCAGAAATCGCTAGCGCTAGCGGCGCCGTCGGACCGGCTGAACGGTTACACGAGAAGTATATTATCTCCGCTCGCAAGATGGCGACCGCTTAGTGTCAGCGCTTACCAAGCGCTAGCACCGCTTAGCTAGCGCTGGCCAGCGCCCGATGTGGTTGAACGCACGCAATGTCAATTCTTAACCAACAAAAGTTGCTGTCATAGACACATTGGTATCTACTTTCAAGAATTTTAATTTTAATCCATCTTTAGTAGTGTTCGA
Source organism: Aphodius sticticus (assembly GCA_963966075.1). Lineage (NCBI taxonomy): Eukaryota > Metazoa > Arthropoda > Insecta > Coleoptera > Scarabaeidae > Aphodius > Aphodius sticticus. The sequence continues at coordinate 35,859,039 of OZ014511.1, forward strand.
TTGCTGGCCGCGATCTTTTTCAACTGAGTGCGTTCTGTTCTTTTTGATCGCAAATTTGAAATACTTGCTTCCTATTGGTGGAATCAGTTTTGCTCAGACGTCAAACGAGCAATCGAACTGCACTTTAGCCAACTGAGCGCGAATCAGATTGAACAGAACTAAGCGCGGCCAGCAATCGAACACTACTTATATCACACCATTGCAAATGTCATCAGTAATCAAACATCACTTCATTATCCATGTAGCCTAGACTATTTATTGTAAGTAGACTTATATTAAACTTTTCACATGTTCTAACCTCGAAATGAATTTTTAGCTTCCTTGATAAAGCTAGCAATCGTTAGCGAAATATTGGATTTAATAAAAAAGGTCAACTAAGACAAGGCTTTTAATTGGCTCACTACCCAAATATCCATTATACATTTTTCGATTGTTTGATCAACGAGCAAAAAGTCTCCTAGTCACGTAAAAAAGTAATGTAAATTTAAACGAATTTACTTATAATAACTTAGAAACATGATTGTATTTCTCTATTACGTTAGTTCAAAACCAACCCCGACCTGATGACATGCATAAGAGAATCAAATCTTTACATTACAAAGTAAAAAATTAAAATAAAATTTCTATCTAGAATGTCTGTACTTTTGTCACTTAAATCTATTTTATTACACAAATCCAATGTTTTAGAATACGCTTTTAGAAGCACAAAAGATGTAATAATGCTGTCCTGAATAGATTAAGAAATAAAAAGTACTGATCAACATGTTAAATGGCGATATGTAATGTTAGTTGATGAATCTGTATATAAATTGTAAATATTTTTATGTATACATCACAATTTCATTCATGTGTGTTGTTGGTACATGTCCGAGCGGTTATCAATTGTGTTTAACCATATGCTCACTTTATTATAATATGTTGTCTAGTTTTATAAATTGTAATTAGTGTTTAAATTTTTAATTAGTAACAAGTAATGAACATCGAATGTAATAGTCTCATTATTATAGTTATTATTACTGAAGAAACAATATAACTTCTACTTTTGTTGGTGCTATAAGTATTGAAACACTCATTTAGTGTTAAGTGTTTTTCAAGATATGAAGCAACTGTAGCAACACCAATCGCAGTGACAATTTAGAAGAGCCTATCAACCAGGCAAGTTATATCTAATGTGTTCATGTAGTTGTGTAAAAATGACTATAAATATTCTTATAGGCAGATAAAAATGATGAGGTGGAATTTTAAACTATGTAAGCAGACATTTTATTTCAGTGAAGCAGTAACGACCAGATCATTCAATCAACTAATTTTGTTCTATAACAGTATGTGTACGCATATAGTTAGTCTAGTTTTAGTACTTTGTACTGTACATTCTTTCTACCTGTCAACAATCACACTTTGTCAAATATTTGATGACAATAGATACAAAGTTAAACATGTGTTTTATTTATTTTTATTTCCAACAGATGTTATTTGATGTAGGGGGATAGAAATACGGAATAGAAATCATGTTGTAAATGCCAACACTAGCCGAAAGTTAGTCACTGTACTTACCTTCAAGATTTTTCTTTTTCAATACATATCAAAAGTTATTCGGTTATTAATACAACGAATTATGGTGGAAAGTTTTATTGTATAATAAAATATTTATTCTTATATTACATTAAATAAATAAGTTTACATCGTATGGTTTATCAACAACCTATATATACGCAAAGTGGTCATATTTACATAAGAAAAACAAAACAAAAAATCGGTTTCTATACTTGATAAAACGCATGTAGAAAACTATTTCTGATACAAAAACTGAGAATTGCACTTTATTGTACGGTTGAGTGAAATTATTGAAATCACCATTTTGATATATTAAAAAAACAAATATTGCTGTTTTTATATCATAATCTGGAGATTTCCTTATCTTCACCATTAGGAATGCAGTATAAATTGTAAATTTAGGCAAAATATTGCTTATTATAAAAATATACATATAGAATACTTGAGAAATACTATTTTTAAAACGTTTCAAAATCGCAAAGGTTATCATAGCGTTATTAGTTTCGTTAAATAGTGGAACGTTAGTAGAACACAACAATGAGGTAATAAGCGGGAAAGTTGGTACTGTTTACAAAACAGACCGAACTATTATTTATCACTAGAGCTTGGCAAAAGTATGGAGGAATCGAAAATCTAGGCCCACGATACCCCCATCTGAAATGCAACGAACAATGATTAAATCTGTATTTACCAAAATAATACTTTTATCATACACATTTGTTTATTCATTTTAATAACATTTCATATTAGAATTTCAAAAAGTTTATCAGTAAACTCTTCAGTGGAGACGCATTAAATATGAATTTATAGTCACCTTTCACATTCCATATGCTGTTCATGCCACGACAAAGGAGAATATAATTTGTATTTAATGCCCTCTAATATTTCTAAATAATTTTTTCAAATAACTTTTTTGCATAGATTTAAAATGAAGGTACAGTAGAGCGTCGATTATCCGAACTAATTGGGACCGAAGGTGATTCGTATTATCAAATTGTTCGGATTATCAAATAGTGCTGCTTAATAGTCGAAAATACGAGTATTGGATACAAGATATAAAACAAAAGCAACATTTTTCTGTAAACAGGAGTCGACAAAAATGGCTTTTCCCTCGGTTACTCAATGATTTATTTTATTATTATTCCTTTTTGGGCGTTCGGATTAGCGAACGTTCGAATTACCGAGGTTCGATTTATCGGCGCTCTACTGTACTTTACTCTTCAGATTGTTTCATAGTTTTGGTGACACCCGGTACATGCAAGCAGATAATTTCATTTCAATATTTGCACTTTAAGTTTACGACAATCTCAAAAATTGATAACTAAAATTTTTCCCATTAGTGTCCAACTTTCTGCTGGACACGGTATATATTCATGTAAATGATTATTTTTTTCAAATAATTTCCCTGGCTTTAGCACATAAGGGACTGCATCACTCACAACCAAAAGTACCCTTTCATAGTTGTCCTAGAATTATCAAATATTGGATTCAAACTTTTATCTATTGAACTATTAAAAATAGTTATTATGTACCGTCGTCCGAGGGTATAAACGTCAAATAATACCCGAGGTACATACAAAATTTTATGTCCTACAATGGTTTTGTTCCTCCATTTGAATAATATTAAGAAATATTTTGACATTATTAAGTGACATGCGTATCTACGGATTGAATAACAATACAAACAATTCGGAGTGACAATACAGACAATTAACTGTCGAACTTATAACCTTAATCGCCAATAATTAACATTGATGCGTGACAAAACTTATAACCTTAATTGCCAATAATTGACATTGACGATTTAAAACTTACAATTCGCTAAAACGAACGAAAGAGTCGCCCCCTCATGGTAAACGAGTGAGTTACTCTAAACGGGGTATGGTGTGGGCAATATTGGTAAACTAGTGCATTTGTAAACCTGTTATTGAACGAAAACATGGAAAGGGCAATGATAAGAAGCAATAAGAGTCAACTATAGTTGTGTTCCTCAGGGTAGTTCATTTTACAGTGAGGCATAGTCATTCCACAAATTTTGAGGTTAGACACTTTGCAATAGGGTATTTGACTATTATTGGAAAACCATCTTAGTGTGTTTATTCCTTCACTGTACATTGTAAATGCATTATTTCTCGTAATTATTTCCTCAATATTTCATAAAAATCAGCATTAAAAATTGTATCACAAAAAGTCCCGCCAAAACGATACTTTCTGTTGTGTGACGTCACACGATAGTAGCTGTCAAATCGACCCATATGGTCTGTCAGCGTCGGCATCGTCGCCGTTTGGTAATTGTGTTGTATATGTTGTTTCCACAATTTCTACATAAAAATGGGTCATAAATGGTGTATAAATCCACAATGCAGAAATACGTCAATAAAAACTCCGGATAAACTATTTGTAGCTGTTCCGCAAGATTTGAAACTGCGAAGAAAGTGGTTGGCTCGTAGAAATCCAAATGAAATAAATACCGGCCAATACAAGTGTTTTTTGTTGTGAAGATAACTTCTACATAAGTAAAACTGACTAGAATAAGTTATCTATCGTATTTTCGAACCAGGTACTATCTGATCTGACAGCTTAAGGTTAGGGCTACCTAACCTACAAAGTTATGCTATCATGGCACTTTAGTGCTATTAAATTCAAACGGGAGAAGCATAAGAGCGCGTTCGGATAATCGGGTAGGGTACGGTGAGAGTGACGCGCTGCATAATAGGCGGACTAACGTCATACGGCGTTTATCTGCATATAAGAGAAAGACAGCCGACACAGGTTATCTGAGCATTGCTCTCCCCATACCCTACCCTGACAAACCGATCGCGCTCTAAGCGTACTAACGAATGACGTCACTGGAGACTGAGCCAATTACAGAGCGTTTTCAATCACTTCAATTTTAATTTTGGTTTTTAATAGAAATAAAGCATATTTTTTTTGAAAAGTAATAACAAATAGTTTTCTTAAACTGTAATCTACTAGGATGACTATACAACAAGCCATATTTTTAATACAGTCAAATAACCTATTACGTTCTCGCCAACATAACCGCAACCAATTACGTTACCATTATTATTAGGAACAATACCATCTTATAGCCTGCCAAAAACGTCTAATTAAAGTCATATCGTACTCGTATCTACACAGAACACCAGGATTTTATCCCGTTTAGAGCGCCCATAACTATTTTTTTGCAGCGCCATCTACATTTACTCGTTCAGGCGAATTTGAATGACAAATATTTGATATATTTGACATATAACCATGGCAACCCTTATTGCCCGCGCGGGAATAAGAATCTTTATTGCCCTAGGGTGCAAAAAGAAGCTGTTTTCGTCCCGGTATCTAAGATGTAAAATGTCACTTTGTGATCATTTAGGACATAAAATTTTATAAAATAACTTTTTTTATACCTGGCCTTTTATGAAATAAGATTGATACGGAATGTTTGCAATTTAAGAATTTAACATCTAGGTACTTAATCTAGATTTATCTATTCATACATCTTGCCAAAAAAGATGTAAAAATCGTATTATTCGTGTCTGTGCAAGCCGGAGTGAAGGGAGTATGTCTCCATAGTTTTGCTGAGCTCTATTCATCACCTTATTTTTCACTACTTATTACCCCAATAAAATAAAGTTAAGAAAAGAAACATAATACTTGAGTAGGGGCATACATAGAGTTGGGTAAAATTAGAGTATATTTTAATTTCAATAATTGTTACAAAAACTTTTGAATCTTGTCAAAATAGCCGATCAGTTGTGATGTTATTTGTAAGTCCTATTTTATTTTTAAATAGCTCAATAGCTAGAATTCGAAAATATCCCGTTATGTAGATTTGTAGACCAGATTCTACCCATCCCAGGATATTTGAACAAAAAAACGGTTACAAAAAATCCTGTTTCAACACATAAACATCTCATACACCATACTTTTGCCCAACCCCGTACGTAGCAGCGTAAGTTACAGTAAAGCGTTATGTAAAGTTTAATACATACATATATATAAATAAATTAGCACCATTGGCAATAGCCGCCGATCTCCTTCCTTACACCTCGAAAATATCCTCGTCGCTGTCATTGTGCGAGTCCTTCTTCTTGTCTTTCTCTTCGTCGTTCGTTGCGTGAATCACAGTGTCGTACGTCGGGTCCTCGTCGTCGGTACGTTTAGGTCGAATGGTCTCGTAACCAGGCACTTGATTGTCGGAATACTTTATCCGCTCGTAACTGGACGATTCCGAGTCAGTCTTTGAATCGTCCGGTAGGCGTTCGTACGGTAAGTCCGCGCTGCCCTCTTTAGTCCCGTTGCTACCTGTAATTACATATTCAGGGTTATTATGTTAGTAGATGTTTACAGTAAAAATGAGTGGATTTGTGGGTGTGACGTCAAAAATGCCTTTTTTGTTTTCCTTTTTTCATTAGTTGGAGTCGATGACCAGTGGACAAAAACAGGTATTACAGATTTAAATCATTTAATCTTTTTACTCAGTATGAACATTTACTATCTGAAAAAAAGTTCAGCGGGAGCAAAGTGGGACACCGTAGATAGTACTAAACAATAACAGGGATTTAAGACCCATGGGACGTAGCAGCCAAAGATAATTAAAATTAAAGTATTTAAGAATAAGAATGAGTCATTTGTGCACAAATAAAGATATTTTTCTATTAAAAAAAGTCATATAAAACTGGTAGGTACCTGAAAGTTGCAACCCACATTTTTCTAGATCACGAACCGCCACTGCCAGTAATAATAGGGTTTTGCTTCTAAATATTGAGAGGTCAAAGTTTGAAAAATATGTTTTTTGACAATATATCACTTGGAATTTATGAGTCGTAGATAAAATGTCGACAGCATACAATATATAATTAATAATTGAACGGATATGTTCGTGGGAAAATGAGTGTTGGGCAGATTAAGACGCACTCAAAAAACGAATTGAATTAGAATAGAATAGAATAATATATTTGAACTCAAGGATTAATTATAATTAATAAATAGCAAATTCTAAAAATCAACTCAGATAATCAGAAACAACGTAATATTTGAAACAGTTTTATTTTTTAATTTTACCTGAAAATAATGTTCTGTATGTGGGGTTGTAATTTTTAACACTAGTACCACCCCTGTATAGTTCCAATTGTAGTTGTAGTTGTCAAAATTACATTTTCTGCATTTTTTTATAGAGCCAAAAAGTGCGTTATATTTTATACGTTACTTCTTATTTCTTGTACAAACTCAGAAAGAAATAGGTTACAAATTTAATATAAACCTCTTATAAGCAGCTTCAAATAGGGTTGACAACATTGTGATGATTCCGACCCAAAGAAAAATAATTTTTTTCTAAACTACATACAGTAGAACTCCAATTATCCGGACCTCGATTATCCGGATATCTGATTATCCGGATTAGAGAAATTTTAAAATTCTTTGAACTAAAGCATTATTTTGTTTAATAGATTTTAGGTTAGAATACCAAAAAATATTAACAACAAAAAGTTCTTTGTATTACGATGGATTCCTTAAACGCCGCGATGTATCCGTGTGCAGTTATAAAGTTATAAGTATAACACATATACTTTACATATACCCTTACTTGTATATACCGGGTGGTCGTTCTAACTTGAGACTCCTAAATATCTCTACGCTGTACCATGAGTAGACATGACAGTCGGCGCTTTGACTGCCAGACGACGAGCGCATTATGGAGTGCATCCCATGCAATGGCAGCGGTTTTAACTACCGCAGACGCCACAAACTTCCATCTTCAATAACTTTTAATAGATGCATCGTACAAAAAAAATGTTCAGACAAAAGATTCTTCTTATTTAGCGTAAAATCATAATTTGATAAAAAATTTGGGTATTCCCATTTAAAAAAATGAAGTTAACCTCATTTTCACCGATTGCAGCGCCATCTGCAATGAAACTGATATCGCCATCTCATTTCTCCTTTTGCGTCCTACAAGTTTATTTAGGACATTTTTGTCGTACCATGCATATTTCTCGAGATATTTGTGAGTCTCAAGTTAAAACGACCACCCGGTATAAGCGCACACATTAGCTTTGTTCGCTGAGCGCGTTCGGAACGTGTTCGGGACGTAATTTATATTGGACCAGATGTGTTGGGTGATAATGGTAGGGAAATCATAGCGAGACATCGGATTGGTCCAATATCAAAGAGTACTTCTTCGGGATTCGCTCAGCGAACAAAGCTATTATCAGATTTCCGTAGTCTACTTAACCTTTTGTTGTGATCTGTAGTGCCGATTTGAAATTCTTTACTCATTAAATTGTAGAGTGATGGCACCAAAAGAAAACGTCTTGTTTTCACCACGAAGGAGAAAAGATAATCGTTGATGGTCTAGCAAAAGGTGAATGCGCGAAAAAGTTTGCCGATGAGTATGGTGTCGGAGTTTTAACGATTTTAAACATAAAAGAAAAGGCTGATTCGTTAAAAAATGTATTTCAAAAATGAGAATGAAGATGGAAAGTCATGTAGAAAATCTATGAAATGGCCTGTAAATGAAAAGTTGAGCATGCGGTTTACACTTGGTTTGTACAAAACCGTTCTCGATGTTAGCCGTAGTTTCAGAAAAGGCATTATTGTTTAATAAAAAAAAATAGGAGGGAATTTGTAATTTCAGGCAAGATAAGGTTGGCTTAGAAAATTTCTTGAAAGGCATGGTATTTGTGAACTCGAAATTCACGGCGAAAAAAATGTCTTCCGGCAAGCATTCCGCAGATACGTTAGTTTCAGTATTTACAACAAAGTTTTCAGGACAATTAGATAAAGATTTTGTCTACAATGCGGATGAAACTGGTTTGTACTAGAACGCCCTGCCTAAAAGACTACTGGTTAAAAAAAACTTACTTCACCTGGGTATAAGAGCAAAGATTGTCTCACAATGAAAAATCCAGTTATCCGGATTTTTGATTATCCGGATCGGGTCTGGTCCCAATTAATCCGGATAATTGGAGTTCTACTGTACGTTGTTTATTTTATTAATATTCAATTATGTTTTTGTGTACCCTGTAAATATGATTATTACAACTAATAATCATATTTACATTACAACTAATGTGTATGTCCTGTATGACTATAAACAGGAGCCTGGATTAGTTTGATAAATAATTTTATCATTTAAAGTTTGACATTTTCAATGTATGAATGTCACGTAACCACATTTGTAGGTTGAGGTGCTTCTTATTTGATCAAAATTCCTTTTTTCAAGGGCCACCCCTTCAAAATGTTACATAACTTCAGAAACAATTACAGTATTAAAAAGAATATATTTAAGGGTTGTTACCGGCTGTTAAACTAAAAGAAAAGAATATAAATTTGCATATTAATACACTCTTTTGTTTTTCCACAATATTTGTGCATGCCACGATTACTATCTTAATAAAAAAATTGATAAACTTTTGAGTTTAGATATCAGAACATGTAGAAAGTCTGACATTCTGTTAGTAATCTTTGTCATTTAATTTTGATCACTCTCAAACGCTCAATACCAACACCAGGTAAACAAATTTCCTTCACAAATATCACTGGCTGGTCATGCGTTCATGATATTTGGATATTAAACATGACGGTATAATTACTATACATACCACTGGAACTGTCTATTCCCTCCGTCTTATCCTCATTGCTCAATTTCTCGTACGGTGGATCAATGTCCAGATATTTAACACTCTCGTAGTTCGGATCACTCTCGCTATCCGTCGATTTCACATAATTGGGCATGCTCTCGTAATTCGGCTCGTCGCTAACATCCGCCTCGTTTCGCACCTCCAACTTCTTCTTCTTATTAATCACCGAATACCCGGCCATGAGATCAGAATACCCCGCACTGTCAGTCCTACGCCTTAGCGACTCGTAATTCGGATCGCTCTGCTTGAGAACTTCGTACCCCGGATCGGAACTAATCAGACTATCGGGACCGTTTATGCTCGCGTATCCGGGCTCCGATTCCCCCTTGAGTTTCTCGTAATCCGGATCGGGATCGTCGTTCTTTACGGTCTCGTAATTGTGCTCGGCTCTTCGGAATTTCTTTTCTGCGGGCGATTTCTTTCCGTTGCTTGAAGTTTCGTCTTCGTAGAAGATCTTGTCCTCAGTCTCGGCGTTTAGCGAGAGTTTTCGGCGGGCTGTGGAGGTGACGCGGTCCGTCATGTCTTCGGATTCGGTCGGAGGCATTGTTTTTCGGTTTTTGTGCACCTTTGCGTACATGTCGTCTAAGTTTTTGACGATCGGCGACCGTTGCGAGTCCGGACTGTTCGATGGGGGAGGGGGTAACGGTGAGTTCGCCTGTCGTTTCTCCGGTTTCGGGGAGCCTAATAATCCGACCGAACTTGACGATGATGCTAAAAAATATTTTTTATTTAATATTTCTTTCATTTCCTGAATTCGTAAATTATACAACCTGTCAAACAAACTATAATTTCATCTTTTGACAGTTTTCTTTGATAATATTTCGACTTTTAACGTCTTAGAAATAGAATAGAAATATAAATTTACTTAACACTGTGTACAGAGGAATTGATTTATTTGCTCAGAATAGTTCAAATCAACTGTTTCTTGATTTCTTTAATTTCCTAAATTTGTAAATTATAAATACTCTCAAACAAACAATAATTTAATCTTTTGACAGTTTTCTTCGACAATTCATCAACAATTAAACATTTTAGAAAAAGAATAGAAATAGAATTTCATTTAACACTCTGTACAGAGTAAGTTAATTCATTGCATACTTTAAAAGTTGTATAATAATATATTATTTATTACTAATAATTAATATCTGAGATTTATTGAACAGTTACCTTGTCTGGAATGAGTATGAGATGTCACATGCTTGAGGCTGTCAACAGTTGGTGGGTGTGGTGCTGGTTCAGCAACTTGATCGCTAAGTTCGGCAGGCACGGCGCTAGTCGATGGTACGGGATTAATTTCTGCATTTACGGTTAATGGCAGAGGAGCAATTTGCGCATACGTTTCACTAGTACTCATGTACAATTCGTTATTCGGCTCCTGAATGGTGGTATACATCTCGTCTAAAATGAAAAATTTTATATTGATCACGATAAATAACATAATCCGTCTTGTAAGAAAATTAAAACCATTCAGGATCTTTAGTGGCTGGCCGTTTTTATGATTTATTTTTTGTTTTTTCTAGTTAAAAATACATCATAGCATAAGCTTTTTATCGTGTATAGTTTATCTTTTGTTAAGGCGGGAGTTGGGCAGCTGCTTGTAGTTAGTGTTACCACAACGGATTATATATTTTATATATAAATATTTTTTTTGCAACCCTCACTGTATGTTTAATTAAAATTCTGACTTTGGCTATGGCAAGTGTAAGACATCCAAAGCACTTATAAAGAATAAATGTATTCAAGATACGAAAACTTTGGTCCATTATAGGTATAGTTAGGTCCATCTGGGGACGCTGTATTGTTTTTAGTGTTTACCTGATTCATCGGACACAGAAGAGTAATGCGGGTCGAGATCACGTCGCAATTTCTTTATTTCTTTTGTCTGCGCTCGTATCTTTTCTAACGGTTCACGAACACTGATGCTGGTGTACCCCTCTGAAAACAAATAAGAGGCCACTTATTAATGGAGTACTAATTAAAAATTATGTATGTGCGTAGAAAGGAACATAGTAGAAAAAACAGGGGTTTTGAACCGAAACTGAACCGAAAAAACCAATATTTTTGTCGGAACGAAAACCGTAACTGAACTGAAAAAATACCGGTTTTTATTTCAGTTCGAAGCGTGTAGCGTATTTTGCCTACATTCGATGCTTATTCAAGCGCGCTCGTTTTCAGAATCCTACAATATAGTATATTAAAATACAAGTTTTATAAGACAAATTTTGGCGCACGAGTTGTTTTGGGAACGACGAGCGTTATGAGGTTATGTTTTCGTGTTGATGTACCGTCTGGCCGTCAGCTTTATTACCAAATATCGTACACTTATCTTCATATACGGATCACGTAACATTTAATTTTACAAATAATTATTATTATTTGATAAGATAATATATTATTATTATTAAATATAATATTAATATATTATGTTATATAAGTGCATGAGGTTCAATACAAACGGTACAACCAAAAATATTTAAAAAAGCATTGTAAATTAAAATGGAACTGAAGCGTAAACCGGAATCAAACCGATATATTTCTTATGTATTGAACCGTAACGGAAACAGTAACGAAAAACATACCGGTTCGAAACCCTGGAAAAAACAATCAATATCGGAGTCTTGACCTTGAAGACTGACGTATAGGACCTCAGCCTGAGAGAAATTAGGTAAGCAGGTTGGTACATAATAAAATAAATGTTCCTAATAAAAGTGGTGACATTGCGTCAAAATCCACACCAAATTCCGTTTTTAAAGAAGATTACTAATTCTTTGACTTTAAAGATATCACAAATTATAGGTTTATGTTATTTAAAATTGCAGAATAATATTACTAAAAGGTGCTGCAAATACTATTACATTTGTGAGATTGTTTAATTTAGTCAATTTATGAATTATTGTGCATAAGTTACAAATGCCAAATTAGTTGCTAGATCAGTTAGGCATTTTAGGAAACCTGATTTATTGATCTTTCAAACTATGTCAAGATATACAGGGTTTCCGCCTAAAATTCTTAAGTTATTTGATATTTAGCAAATCTCCAGTTATTCAAGTCATATTTGAATCGCAAATCAATTATAACTGTCAAAAGGTGCGACACTTTTCCTATCCAAGATGAGTTCTTTTGTTTCTTTATCCTTGTTAGTTACATTAGAATATTTTTTTTTGAAAAATGATCCTTTTAGACATTCATTTCACAATATGCCAGAAACAGTTGATAATAGTCAAGACTCCGCTATTCCTATACTGACTTTTCAGCGAGAGTTGGAAAGTGAGTCATCAATTTTCGAACTATGGTTTTTTTTTTACTAATATGCAAGTTTAAGAGTCACACAACTAGGGATGGGTATCGATTTATCGATGTTTCTAACATATCGATGTTTTGTTTCTCAATTATCGATGTTTTTGTCATCAATAATTTTTCTGTCGATATTTTAACATATCGATATTTTCATACCGATATTTCACTATGTTTTTGCAAATTTTCATGGCGAAATAGCAGTGTTTGAACGTATGACCGGATAGCCATCCAAGATGGCCGATGGTGACAAATGAGCTACTGCTGAATAAGCAGAAAACCCAGAAAGTTCTCTTCACTTCATCCTGCCGAACGATGGCTGATATGACAACAGTCAAATATTTGGGAATACGCCTGGACTCCAGGCTGACCTGGCGTCCCCACACTGACGAACTTGCTGTTAAGTTGTCCAGAGCAATCTACGCCATAAGAAGAGTTGGGAAGATAATCAATCTGAGTGCTGCAATCACAGCGTATCACTGCTTATTCCACTCAAATATTAGTTATGGGTTACTTCTCTGGGGAGGCTCTCCACATAGCCAACAGATATTCATTCTCCAAAAAAAAAAGCTTTACGCGCCATTCAACAACTATCCCCTGACACCCACGTAACACCATATTTCCGAAAGCACAAAATCCTGACCCTTCCATCAGTCTTTATATACCTCCAACTAATTGACGTACGACAAAACCTGCCATTGTACCTAACCAGGATGACTCAACACGACCACAACATCCGTACCAAGGAGAATCTGACAGTACCCTTCCATCGACTGCCAACAACAAACGCTGCTAAACAAGGTGTCAACTTCTTTAACAAACTTCCCAAGACCTGGAAGCAGCTCTGCGTGAATTCAAACAGACGCTCAAAAACCACTTTATTGATAAGGCATACTACTCACTCCAGGAGTTCATGACAGAGAACATCACTATTCTATAATATTTATAACATTCTGTGAATTAGTTACATATTTTTGAAATTTATGAAGTATATTGTTTGGACCATATGTATTTTACATGAAAATAAATATCTATCTATCTATCTATGCAGTAGGCTACCAACATTACGCATGCTCACGCGATTCTCCCCCGCATTAGACCAGTCAATAGAGATTTTTGTGTGACAAAAATATCATCAGCACGCCGACAGCTCCAGGTCACGTGGAACAGTCCGTAGATGTATTGTGATGTGTTTTCGACTCTCAAATATCATTACTTAATTTGTTATAAACAAGAAACCTCAAAAAATTGTGCGTTTTTTCTTTTTTCGGTGGAAAAGGTGAACCGCTGGTGCAATCTTGATGCTTTCAACAGACGAATTGTAGAGGATGAAAAGACAAAAAAAAAAAATCCTACACGGACCCGATCGGATTAATATTAACAGAGGAAATTCGGAAAACCCGGAAAAATCGGCGTTTTTTCAAAAATTCATAACTCCGCCATTTCCAAAGTAGTAGCGCAGGCTTTTCGCGACAAAGTGGTGATTGATGGGTACTTTGACTGTGCACAACCCAGGCGTTGTCCGATGATTAGTTTTTGCACAATTGCGATTTGAATTTTTTTATGCAACATGGTTCGGCGAGCCTGGATGCGTCGGAGGTGGTCTGATTGGATTCGGAATTGTGTACATTGGGTTGACGGATTGTAAAGGATACCATGACATAACAGCCGTTCAACCGAAAAGAGTTATACTATATATTATACATAGTTCTGCTTGTCTGTTATTGGTTTTAAAATCGCGCAACCCAAACTAGCCAATGACAGTTACTGTTCGGTTTGTTGTGATACCAGTGACAGTACCAGTAACTGGAGAACTAGCTGCCAAATTGATTTTCTTGAAGGATATTGATAAGCAATATTGGGAGTAATATTGTTTAATTAATTTTTTAATCAAAATAAAAAGTTAATTATTGTGGTAGTATTTGTAGTACAGCCTTTTATTATCATCCAACAATAAAAGGCTGTACTACATACAAACATATTTCAGTAACAATGCAAAAATAAAACACTTTTGTACATTTCACCCTAACCAATTTAAATATTTGAAAGTAAAACAATTTTTTTATCAATTTATAAAGAAGAAGGCAAATACTGCAAACAAATATTTTGTTCTTTGTAAATAAAGCTTTTTTCCTTTGGATGGCAACATTGTTTTCATTTTACCTGTTCATTGTTATGTAATGTTAAAAATCATCGATGTTTAAAAACATCAATAGTTTTAGTCCGATCTTATCGAAATATCGATATTTAAAAAAAAATTTACCATCGATATCAAATATCAATGGTTTTTATTTCGATACCCATCCCTACACACAACTGCACAGTAAAAGTTATGGTGTTAAAATTAGCTAACTGCACAATAAAAATAATCAATAAAAACATAAAACGTTCATCAAAAGAACCAATAAATCAAAATCTTACTCGATGAGTCCTGAGAATCTCCACTAAAGTTCGGCTGATTTATCGGCGGCGTCATGTAAGGTAACTCAACGTTGGCAGCTATATCTCCCGCGACAGCTGGCGCAGCTTGTATGTCGATGCCAATGCCGCTATGAGCCGATGTCCTCCTCGATCTAGGTGGAGCCACCGGATCATCGTGCGCTTGCGATGTAGAAGGCCTCAATAAAACCGCCTCATCCGAGCTATTCTCGTCTTGCTCGTTATTGCTCGCCGAATTCTGCACGCTCGCGTAAGGGTTTTCCTTCTTAACTTTATCGTAATTCACCCTAGCGTACGGTGAAAACGGTCCGTCGGCTTGGCTGATCGAACTATGCTGCGAAATACTAGGCCTGGAGTCTATTCCGTTCGGAATAGTATGACGTTTACTCGTGTTGAATTGCTCTACGGTAGCGTACAGTTCGGAATTGTTGTCTCCGGCAGGTTCGGTCCATAGAGGGTTTTCCAAACGGTTTGGTTCAGAAGGTATGTCCGGAAGGCTACGTCTGGTTTTCGTAACGGCAGCCATGTTGCTGTTGCAGAAAAAAATTAGACGGGTTAGTATGATTTCGGAAACATGATATTTTTTGATATTCTGTTTTAAGTATTTTTTTGGATGATATTATAAAAACAATAACATATTAATCATCAATTTTCGTCTCAGGACAACAACATATATCACTTTTTAGATTATTAATCTGTGAATTTTGGTACAATAAAGTATATTATTGTTATAGTGCAGGCAAATTAACTGATTATAAGCCAAAACCGGTATTAATTGTAGACAGGAGTTTTATCATTGGAAATGGTAAAGGGGCTCATAGTGAACGTAAAGAAAATAAATGCAGGTCATGTAAAGAAAATAAATGCAGGTCATGGGGTGGTATAGTGTTTATTTGGGAGGGTTGAAAGCGGGTGCAAAATATATTATTGCGTTTTCCGACGAAACTTGACGTTTTATCCTAAAACGTCCTGTACTAAGTTCTAGATCATAAAAAAATCTACAACATTCATATGGCTCACTTTTTACTTTGACCTCAAAATTTCCGAGAAAAATGCGAATGCCAATGCCAAAATGAATTTTTTGTTTTTTATTTTTCGTTGTCGCAACAATAATTCAATTTTAATCAAATTTTGTGAAAGCGTGCCTTTTTATACCTTAAATAAGCATACATTTTTTTATTTCACAAAAAACAATTAGTTTTTGAGATATTTAGTTTTTTCCGTCAAAATCAGGTTTTTTAAAAAAGGAAATTCTGTGCTGTAAAATCATCGTACAGAGTTATTCTGGTACTCATTTTTGTTGTTATTAAATGTACTTATTGATACAATAATAAAAATAATAGTCCCTATTTAACAACATGCTCAAAAATTTAAAAAACTCAAAAACGACTTTTGCAAAGGTTAATTTTTCAGTAATTGTTCATTATTTGCATAAATTTTTAAAAAATTGCAATACTGGTTACGACATTTAATTGTACGGAAAAGAATACAATGAAAACTGTCTCTCATTTCTATACTAATGCTATAACCATTAAATTAGAATACGAAATCTTCAGATAAGTAAGCAAAATAATCAGTTTTTGTCTTAGAATCAAAAAGTATCCAATAGGAAAGTTGTAGGTCAGGAAAAAATCTACAACTTTGTAGAGGTTAATATATAACATAACCTCAAAACTTCCGAGAGAAATGCAAAAAATTCATTTTTTTTTAATTTATAATTAATTTACTTTTGACGAAACTTCTAAAAGTAAATTATTTATGTCTTAAAAAATCACAAACTTTTTATGAATAAATCTACTAAAGTAGTTAAAAATGTGATAACATCAATACAGTAGAAATAGTACTTTAATAATTAATAATGATAAATTACAAAAGTTAATATTGTAACACGCCCCTAATATCAGTGCGCTCCGTACTAGCGCTTTCGAGGTCGCCACCATTGCACTATGACCAGCGAGGGCGTAGGAGTCCCCTTTCACTACGTGTCGACACAAGACCTGGGCCGAGGAGCATAAAAGACGGCACGCAACCCTGGCACATGAGTTCGCTCACCGGACTGGAGGAAACTATTAACTTGGCGCACCTCGTAGGGCCTTGCTGACAACGTTGAATCCAGACGGAGAGACACGCATAGTCGGTATACGACACGCTGCACCTACCGCGACTTGCATTTTCGAATATTTGTTTCCGAACGACCTCACCCCGTCAATATATATTTACAGATTTACAAATAAAATATTAAAAATAAATAACTATGCCTAATCATTGCGTTTTTCGCAATTTTTCTCGGAAGTTTCGAGGTTATGTTATATAGTAACCTCTACAAAAGTTGTAGATTTTTTTTGACCTACAACTTTTGTATTGAATACTTTTTGATTCTAAGACGAAGACTGATTATTTTGCTTACTTATCTGAAGATTTCTTATTCTAATTTAATGGTTATAGCGTTAGTGTAGAAATGAGGGACAGTTTCCTTTGTATTTTTTTCCGTACAATTGAATGTCGTAACCAGTATTGCAATTTTCTTAAAAATTTAAACAAATAATGAACAATTACAGAAAAATTCACTGTTGCAAAAGTCGTTTTCGAGTTTTTTCAATTTTTGAGCATGTTAAATAGGGACTATTATTTTTATTATTGTATCAATAAGTACATGTAAAAACAACAAAAATGAGTCCCAGAAGAACTCTGTACGACGATTTTTCACCACAGAATTTCTTTTAAAAAAAAAATCTGATTTTGACGGAAAAAACTAAATATCTCAAATCTTCTTGTTTTTTGTGTAATAAAAAAACGTATGCTTATTTAAGGTATAAAAAGGCACGCTTTCACAAAATTTGATTAAAATTGAATTATTGTTGCGACAACAAAAAATAAAAAAACAGAATTCGTATTGGCATTGGCATTCGCATTTTTTCTCGGCAATTTTGAGCTCATAGTAAAAAGTGACCCATATGAATGTTGTACGTTTTTTTATGATCTACAACTTAGTATAGGACGTTTTTGGATAAAGGGTCAAGTTTCGCCGGAAAACGCAATAATGTACTTTGCACCCGCTTTCAACCCCCCCAAATAAACACTATACCACCCCATGACCTGCATTTATTTTTTTTACGTTCACTATGAGCCCCTTTACCATTTCCAATGATAAAACTCCTGTCTACAATTAATACCCACTCTCAACTTAATTTGCTTGTACTATAATTAATTAATGACCAATGATCAGTTTTTCTTTCTTCTACGAGGACCCGTTTTGAATCCCTTGAAACATTCTAGTGCAAAGAGTACTAAGATAGTCCTAGCCTAATCCTAACAATTCTTGAGTTATTCCCTTATTTGTCTAAAACAAATATCATTTTAAGAAACAAGTTGTATCTCAACTAAAGACTTTAACTGCCATCTCTCGTTTCGATAGTCTTGACTCCTGTGTTTGAAGGCCCATAATACTAAAACTACTGGACAGAAAAAAATGAAATAAAATATGCAATACTCCTGAATCATTTCTACATAAGTTGTATGACTGTCAAAATTGTTTGCCTCTCTGTGTAAACATGAGCGCGAGAGAAGTGAAAAAAAGTACCCTATTTTTGCAGTTTTAAATGACCGCTCGTCTTTCCGATTTTTTTCTCTTGAACCATTTACCACAAAAATTCCAGTTTTTGTTCAGGTTTCGTTTAGAATCTCTTCTACAGATTGGCCTTTTTGTTTTCTTCGGTTTTTATGTAATAAAGGTTGCGAACAAGATTTTGATGGAAGCCGATATGTCAGTAACGAATGTTAGCAGGACAACACAGTTAGCATGCAAATAATCCTTATTGAATGCAATACATATCCCTTGAATTTAATAGCATTCCGACTATTTGTTAATTTTTAAGACCGAAATAAACATGAACAACATTTTGTGCAATTCAGCTTCCCTCGCTTGTGCGTTTTGATGCGAGGCTTCGACTGCAAAATTATTATGCAATTCTTTTTCTACAGTCGCATTAATTAAAATATGACGATTGTTCACGTGCTTATCCCGTTATCGTGCTAATATTCGTTACTGAGATATCCGCTTCCTTGAAAATCTTGTTCACAACCTTTATTACACAAAAACTGAAGAAAATAAAAATGCTAATCTATAGAAGAGGCTCTAAATGCAACCACAACAAAATTTGAAACTTTTGTGGCAAACGGTTTACGAGGAAAAAAATTGGAAAGACGAGCGTTAATATAAAAGTGCAAAAATCAGGTACATTTCCGCATTTCTCTCGCGCTCATGTTTAGACCGAGAGGCAAAAAATGTTAATAGTACATACAACTTATGTAGAAATGATTCAGGAGTATGAGACACTTTATTTAAATTTTTTTGTGCGGTAGTTTTAGAGTTATGCGCCTTCAAACACAGTAGTCAATATTAACGAAACGAGAGATGGCAGGTAGGGCAATTCTCTCGTGCGGGGTCACAATTGCATGTTATAATCTTGATGTTTTTCTTTCCAATGTTTCGGAAAAATCATCAAAATCGGTAAAGTAGTTGAAAACTTTATCGTACGTCAAAATACATAGTAGATGCTCGAAATTTATAAACCTTGAGTTGAAAATTATGAGTAATTTTCAGTTTACCGTTCTCAATGTTTATACAAAATATATTTCACAATATTATCGGTAAACAATTGTATGTAATACATACATGTATGATTACATAACTTATTAGAGTATTATATAATCAAGAAATATACTATGCAACCAATAATGGACTATTTAACCATTAAAAATTAATTATCTAGATAAGCTAGATAATATTAAAAACCTATGCGAGAAAGTTGCATGGAAAATAAAACATTAGTTAATCATTACAAAGTTTGTGACTGAAACCATTTTACAAAGCCTTAAAATAAGACCTTTATGACAAAATCCTAATAAAAATATGTCTAAATTGTGCCTAAAAAACTAGCAATATTTTAACTATATTAAAAACATATTTGAATTTGTGATTAGGTTTGCAAAACAAACAATTACAAAACAAACAAAAATGTAAAACATAAAACTATGTGCCATAACAAATAAAAACAAAGGTGGGTAATATTATCAACCTGTTATTAGCATCGTCATTCACAGTAGCAGCGTTGGTCTCACTAGTGGCAGTGTACAGGGCAGTTACGCCAGGCAGGTGGTTAACATTCTCATCAGGGTTCTTTTGCGTTACCATGCCATCAAGCCCTAGCCAATGATTTCTACAACAATTCACAAAACAAAAGTCAAAACAAGCGCAACGTAAAACAAAAATCACTCGACTTACTTCTGCTGTTCTCGTTTCCAGCAAGAACACAAAGCTATGGCCAGGACCATACTGAATCCACTACAGATCGTTATCAGTAGTATAATCATTTTACGGTGTAATGTCGACAATTACATCTTGTTAACACGTACTGAACTGTTCGTTTATAACACATTTCTTCATTTTCATCAAGCTGTCTCAGGATAAACAAATACTGTGCCACAACCAAAATTACACTGATTTTTAGCGTGATTTGCCATAAGAAAACTGCGATGATGCCTGTAGGTGTTCTTATTTACAAGATTTGTAACAATATTGCTGGTAGTATTTAATTAGAATGTATAATTAGCAAAAATTCCACCCAACATTTTTCACCTATTTACTGGCTATTTATGCATGACATAAATGTCAAACGTCAAAATTGTGGGTAAAGTGGGGATTTAATGTATCGAACGCAACGCGCATGACCTAATTTTGAAATCTGTCATGTTATTTATTATATTATGTTGTTATTTGTCAATTTTAGCTTATTTCGACCAAAACTGCATAATTAATTGTTGATATTGTATTAGGTACATTCAATTTATAGTATACCCAAATTATACGTAGTACAGATACATTTTTACTGACCTATCTATCAATTTTAGTTTTTTTTTTTTAATGTTGTACTTAACCTATACAACCGCCAATTTTATCCTGACGACAAGTCCATACCGGACACGACTGATAAATAATGGAAGATAAGGAAAATAATAACACGACCATGTCCATGCAGTCGAGTAGATTGAGAAAATCTGAATACCGAAAGTTAATCAACAATATCGAAGAGATTGGTATGTTTCGGCAATTGTTTATAAAATTCTTATTCATTGATTACTTGTAGAGGATAGTGAAGACTTGGGTCATCAAACTATCCAGAAAGTTAACGATATATTGAAAGAAGCAAATATATTACATGACCAATGCGATTCAGAGGAACGTGTGCAACATGCTGACGAAATTTTGTTGGACAATATTTTGCTTACAAGCGCTACTAACTTTTTCCTAAAATGTACTAAAGCCGTCGATCTGCAAAGCTCATCGTATGAACCGCTTGAATTTTGTGAAAAACTCGTAAGTGTTTGATTTTATTATGTTAAAGGTAACAAGCAATTTTGATAAAGCAATAATAATGTTATTTCTTTGAAATCAAAAGCATTTACATTGCCAGACATACCAGACACAAGTACTTATTTGTTTTAACATGTAGAAGAGACTAAAATGCGTAAAATATTATCTGATCAATTATTAAAAAATAAGACGGGTGTGACAAGGCCAAATTAGAGTGAAATCAAAAATAATTGTTTGAGTTTACAGAAAGTTGTTGGAAATGATTAAATTCATTAAAAACTGAATTTCCTTTTGATACATTATTATGAGAAATATAATATAAGTAGAAAAATAACAAACAATTATTGAAACGTTTAATTTTCATTACCAAATATACATAAGTAATTACTTTATCATACGCAGTATGATAAAGTTGCTTATGATAAAGTATTGTAATTGTGCAAACAAAATTTTTAGATTTTGGCGGAAATATGTCCTTTTGGGTCCCCTGAACATATTTGACCAAGGTACAAAAAGATGTCTGTGTGTGTGTGTATGTACCCATTTTTATGGTGACGATTCCGGAGAAACTGCTAGAGGTCTCAGGACAAAACTTCATATTTAGAAATTTCATGACCAAACTTAGAGCTGAAAAGCTTTTGTTTCAAAAGGGTCCAAAGGAACTGGAGGTTTACTCTTAGCATTTTTTATTAATTTTGCAAATGAGCCGCCATTTCTGTAATTTCGTCAAAATAGTTAAATAATAAATTAAAGTAGAGGAAATTCTGAATAATTTATGTCTACGACATTATTTGGTAAAATTAATAGTTTAGCTGCATGAGCAAATTCTATTTGATCGAGATCGGTGTCTGCATTAATATAAAACTATGGATTTGACAGATATTTTCATTCTAATGACAGTAGGTAGTGTCAAACGGTGATGTTTTGACAATACCTACTGTCAGTAGTATCAAAATATCTGTCAAATCCTGGATAACTAGGTTTATTTTAATGCAGACACAACCGATCTCGATTTAATGGAATCTCGTGCAGCTAAACTACTAATTTTATATACAGTATGATAAAGTCATGGGCCTGGCCATATCAGATTTTTTATTATGTACTTTGATATTGTTGAGATTAGCCCAGTATTTTGCATTTCAGGGCTTTCTTTTTAAATTGATTAATAACTGTCACAAATTGTATATTTTATAACTGGGCACAACAGAATGACATCTCATAATTTGTCATTTTGCAGGAAAATCAAAATTTATATGAATTTTTTTTCTGATACAAATAAAGCTTTTTAGATTGTGATTTTACCAAATTTGTAATTCTTAAATTGATAAGGAGTTTTCATTATTTACCTATTATATTTCATCAAAATTGTGAAACCGTCAATACAAACCATAAATAAAATATCAGTTTGTTTTATGTCTACACAAATAATGTTATAAACCAAATTTGCAGAAATCGCAAATCAAATCGGACGAGAATGGTGAAATAGATCCTCGGGATTTCCTAAAACTTCTTGACTCGGCTAGAAAAATAATACCGGAAACTATCAAAATAACATTTTTACACGGAGCTCACGATCTCGCAAAACCACCTGCGAAGCCAAAAGTGCAGAAGCAGCGTGAAGCCCCGCAAAAGGCTCAAAAAAAGGAACTTATTCAAGTGGCGACAACTCAAGAGGACAGTGAAAATGACGATTACGTCAAGTATTTATACGGCATCTTGAAGGAGGAGTACGCTAAAAATGGACAGAAACCGTTGGATTATTATAAGTTTGTTGTTGACACGAGTGATTTTGAATCGACCGTCAACAATGTGTTTTATTGCTCGTTTTTGGTTAGAGATGGCAAGGCTTCTATATTGTCTGGTAAGACGTTGGAGGTTTTTGGATTTGCTGGAATGGTGATTGTTTTTTTTTAGACAACGGGAAACTGATGATTTCACCTGCTGATAAAAAGGAGATGAAAGGTTTTCGAAAGCGTGGTGGCGCTAATACGCAGATTGTGGCTTCTATAGATTTGGGTTATTGGAAGGTACAATATTTTGTATTCAAATTATTCTATGTATTTACCTTGTGTGTATTTATTTTTTCATTTTTGATCTACACTTTTGAATATCAGGCTAAGATGATGTATATAAATAAAATACTTGAGGTCTCCATCATATTGAAAATAAAAATGAAAACGGAATGTCAAAAAATCACAATTAAAGATGCAATTTGCTACAATTCTGTAGATAATTTTCTGAAAGGTTGAACTTTTAAAAACTGGTAGCTATAAAAACATGTAACAACTTTTGCTTGTTTTTTGACAGTAAGAAAATTCTTGCTTCTTGCTTTTATCTGAGCCTACATAAACAATTCTATCACTTTATTTTTTGATATATTTTTTTTATTCCCTCAAAAAAAGGAAATAATGCTACCTGACAGTATTTTCTAAGTACCGTAACACGTGGTGAGATTGATCACTCGTTTTCCTAAACAAATTTAAATTATCGCCCCATTTTAACACCTTAAACCACAATTTTCAGGCGTTTGATTGTGCTAATATATGTTGTTTTGAATCAGTACATCATTGAACCGCACACAGTTTGGAGGTGTCATTTTTTGTGACTGAAAATGAACCATGAAAAAGAGCCAATTTCTATACGCCTCAAACTTTTAGTTACTGGACCACTAATGAGCTATATTCAAAACTATGTATAAGACGAAACTGTACATTCATTCCTTGGGAAGGTTATTGCCCAAACTGGAGATTCGTATATGTTTTTATTGGATCGTACTGACCTTCGAAATACAACGGGGTGAGATTGATCAACTCGTTCTTGGTGTGGTCAATCTCACCCCGGTTTACAGTAGATGATGAATTTAATTTTATAAAATAGATGGATTGCTTTATTGCAACAGGTTATCAACACAAAATGAGAAGGGTGTTTGTAACAACAAAATTTTCAAAAAATTTCAGTTGTTTAAATAGACGCAAGAATTTTACTTGTTTGTTTGTTTGCGTGTTACGTTCAAATCTTGTGATCGATATTTTACATACTTGCCAATGTCCAATCGAGGTGAAAAGTTGCATGTGGACAGATTTCCGGTGACAATGCATGAATCAACAAAAAAATTTCAAAATTTTCCAATGCGGTGACAATGCATGAATTAATACAAAATCGGAAAATTTTCCAAATTTGGAAAAACTCAACATTTTTAAAATTTGTCCAATTGAGTTGAAATTTTGCATGTGCACAGATTTCCAGTGACAATGCATAAATCAATAAAAAATTGGAAAATTTTACGAAATTGTAGAATTTTACAAAATTTGGAAAATTTTTCAAATTTGTCGATTCGAGTTGAAAGTTTGCATGTGCACAGATTTCCAATGACAACACATAAATCAATAGAAAATTGGAAAATTTTACGAAATTGTAGAATTTTACAAAATTTGGAAAAATTTTCAAAATTTTTAAAATTAGTCTGATCGAGTTGAAATTTTGCATGTACACATATTTCCAATGACAACAGATGAAATGTTTGGAAAAATTTTAAAAATTTCTAAGACGTCCCATTATGTTGAAATTTTGCATGTTGGCATATTGCCGGTGACAATGCATAAATAAGAAACATGGAAATAATGAATCAGTAAAAATAATTGGAATTTTCCGTAGTTTTTAAATAAATACAAATGGAATTTGTTTAAACAAATATGGGTTTATTAGCTAATAACATAGGCAAGATACTTCGAACATGAAATTTATAAGTTAATTTCACAAAAAACCTGACTTCTACCATAATTAGAACAACAGTTGAAAATTAATAATCATTGATAGTTTAAACAATAGGAAGAATTTGTTTAATGAATAATGTCACTCTAAGATAATAAACTGCCATTTCGAACTCAGAAAACAGATGTCCGACGGAGTTTCGAGAAAAGCGAATTATTTAAATAAATGGAATTTGTGTGAACAAATGGAAATTACCTGACAAATGTTTATAAACATATGGTAATAACATATGTTATAATGTTTATACACTTATAGTAATGATTATGACTATGAAAAAAAAGAGAATGAAGTGATTAGAACGGTCAATTTTCTGAAGAATGTACATTTTTCATTTACGCGTAGTTTTCAGGGCACTGTGGGGGTGGGTTGGGGGCGTCAAAGCCATATGTATAATAGCTCAAATTCTTCATTGGAAAGTCCTCTACAAGTCCTATAACTTTAATCTTAAGTTTGCCCAAACCCCAAAGAATTATTCGAAAAATTCGAAAAAATGTCTTTTTCCCTTGCATTTTCTTATGTAAATTTGATGCATCGATAGGGACCCTTAAAAATCAAAATTTCGAAGAAAAATAAATACGTGTCCACTTTTTTTGGATTTGGAAACGATTTGGGGGGATCGTTGCTTTCTATCATCACAAAAATTTTTGCAATGCATTTTTGAACCACCCTAGACTACATACATCAAAACATTCTATTTGATCAAGATCACTCCTATCTGCAGCACAACTAGTTTGCCAGGATTTGACAGATATTTTGAATCTATTGACAGATCATTAGCGTTTGACTCTGCTGTATAGTATGATAGTCATGTACCTGGCCACAACAGATTTTATATGTTTATATTTGTGTACCGACAGATCAGAAAGAATAGAGAATACTAAAAAGATTATTTTCTTACAGAAATTTACAACAGAAGGATATGTAGAGAAGCACAGGAAACAAAATAATAGAAAGTCACAACACTAGCTTATTCCACGTTATATAATTTTAAGAGAACATAGATTTTGTATTATTTCCTATGTTAGGAGACTAAGTTATATTTTTGTACGTCTGTATTGTATCAAGCCAAATTTTTGTTATTAAAATACGAAACCAATAAAGAAATCACACAAGTGTTACAACCAAGATTTATTTCATGAACAATATGCTCAACGGAATATAAATAAATTAATGTACAAAAATTAGTTTAAGAATCGTCAAATGTCATACGGCCGACGCCGTGGTTCTTCATATACCGCCTGTACTGTTTGTACTTATTATTCTCCGCCAACTGCTTCTTCGCATTCTCTTCTTCTATTAGCTTCCATGCAACGAATTTCTCCCGAATCCACAACTCCTGATGTACGTAATCATCCTTCTTTTCATCATCCAACTGATCAAACTGGTGCTGACCCATCTTTAGGTTTTTCCGGATAATGTATAACTTTTCTTCTTCGGAAAACGGCTGACCGAGGACAGAGTGTCGCCAAACCCACGAGCAATACCAACATAAGTACTTCCCTAAGGTATACGGGAAAAGTATCAATTGTATCCACAAAACGTCGTACAGGGTTGGTTTAGCGTACGCTCCTTTGATATCCATTTTATCTTCGATGACTTGTTGCACGACTCGATCGAGTTCTTCTTTCTGTTCCGCTTTACTTTTTCTACTTCGTTTATCGTTCGGTAATAACCCTTCGTTTTTGGCAATTTCTAGTGCCCCGTTTCGATATTTTGGCACTGTCATGAAGTACTTTATAGCTGTCTCGTAACGCTGCCACGAACTATAGTACTGGATCACAGATATTATGCTTATAGTTACGATAAGGACTAGTCTGACGTCTACTTTAGGTGCTACGCGTCTTCTATAGTATCGGTAGTAATGAGCGTAGTATTCGTCTGGATTATCCAGCATGTAATCGTAATCCGCTCTTGATTCTTCATCTTTCAATATTTCGTACGCTGTCGCGATGGTCTTGAACTTTTCCTCCGCTTCTTTCTTTGCTTCTACACCCCGGTGCAAGTCAGGGTGGTACAGTCTGGCTAGCTTACGGTAGTTCTTCGCGATATCATTTTTGAGTGAATCTCTTGTGACACCCAGAAGATCATAGCAGTTCTCTTTGCCACAATACAAACCTTCTAGCAGTTGTGCGTGCAGCGAACAGATCACTGATAAAAAATATAAGCACCCTATTGTCTTTTTATTCATCTCCGGTAACTAGACCGATTTGCCTACTTATTTTAAAAGCCACGTTTAAAAAATTCCTAACATGCTGAGCGACAACATAACTGTTTTACACGCAACTTTGCACAGTTGGCAGTAATCGACAAATTGATTTTTATATTCAGCCGGTTAATTGCAACACCAAAATCGTTATCTTCGTAAAATAATGTCACAAACATGCTCAAAATTATCTGTAAACGATAATTATTTTACATATAATTAGTGATAATATTTGATAATAGTGCGTGTGTACAGCCACATCGGGCGCTGGCCAGCGCTAGCTAAGCGGTGCTAGCGCTTGGTAAGCGCTGACACTAAGCGGTCGCCATCTTGCGAGCGGAGATAACATACTTCTCGTGTAACCGTTCAGCCGGTCCGACGGCGCCGCTAGCGCTAGCGATTTCTGCTAGAACTGGTTGTACACGCCCATTTTCTCCTTGTCAAGTTGCCTATCCTTTATATTGTTTATAGCTAATTTCAGTCTGTTGTGAAAGTGAGGTTATGCCAGATAAGAACATTTCAAAAATCTATTGCATTAAAATGGATTACTTAGATGATTTAATACATAACTTGTATAATCACTTAATACAGCGTGACGGCAGAAATACAAACATAATTCGTAAGCATACGAAAAAACTGGAAGAGTTAGGTGATGTTAGTTTTCCGTTAAATATAAGAAATTGGCAGTCTTTGCTACCAAACATCGAAACAACTAAAACCCAGTCAATTTTTGATTATCTACATGCAAATACCCAAGAAGATTTGAGCAAGATTAGCGCGAGTTGGAAGATACGGATTAAAAAGAATGATATCATCGGGAATAATGTTCGCATTTATTTAAATCGCAACAGTACCTTTCCTATTATTATTAAGGCTGTATTAGATTCTGGAGATTCGTATGGTGCTTGCTATTTACCACAAATAAAATACTGTGTTTCTACGGACTTGGAAATCGATAAACCGTTAGACGTTAGTGAATTGCGTGTTAAACTTTTAAGTGACGTAACAAAAAATTTCATTATTTTCTGCGGTGGTACTGTATCAGAATTTGACGGTAACGCAGATGTTCAAGTGTTATTTTCTTTAAAATCTTCAAAGGATAAAACCACATTATGTGGGGCTGTTTTAAGTTCTAGCGGATCGAAAGATAAAAATGCTACAGCTGAAGATTTTACAAAGTAAAAAATAACACAAGTATCTCAAAAAAATACCTAAATATTTTTTTGTTTTGTTTCAGTAATCACGTTAGGCACATGAGGTTAATGGCGGAGCATAAATATGGGTTAAGAATAACGTCACAATCTGGATGGAAAGATTTTTTTGAAAAGCTTGGACATGCCTCAGTAAATTTAGAGTTATTGCAGAATAAACCGAGCAGCACGTTGACGATAAATATGAATAATCCGACTGTAAACAATAGTAAAGGTGAGTTTTTATTGGTAGTTTGATGTAGTACTTTGTAATTGTTATTTATATTAATTATGTTGTTCTCAAACAATTTTTAGGATCATCTTTTGTACTTTATAACTGCGCAAGATTATCGACTTTATTCAAGGAGTTTGAGAAAAGGGTAGCTGCAAAGATATATCCAGAACTTCCTCCGATAGATGAAATTGATTTCTCTTTACTTAATCAACCTGTAAGTAAAAATACTTATTTTTATGAAATGATTGTAGATGTACTTGAAACATGGTTGAATTTACAGTACCGTAAAACGGGGCTATTTGAAAATACACAGTCTTTCAAAATCGCGTGCTGTCACTGAATGGCTTAAGTTAGGACCATAATTCAACAAATTTGTGTTTTCAGTCTAAATTTTTGGGAAAATTAGTGCCAAACTGGATAAGTAAATAAATATAAATAAAGAAATAAAATAAATGAGATAAAAAAAAATTAAAAAAGGTTTTGTTGAATTTGTTTTAGAATGCAGTTTAAAAATTTCAGATATTATTTTTTGTTAGGGTTTGGAGTGTTTTATATTTATAACTGTTTATTTTTATATTTATATTTTTTTATGGGATATTGGCAGGAGTTACATTTTTTCTAATTCAGTATGAGTTTCCTTAGACCGAAAGTAGA
This sequence comes from Aphodius sticticus, assembly GCA_963966075.1. Lineage (NCBI taxonomy): Eukaryota > Metazoa > Arthropoda > Insecta > Coleoptera > Scarabaeidae > Aphodius > Aphodius sticticus. The sequence goes on from OZ014511.1 coordinate 35,888,395, forward strand.
GCAGGGTAATTTTGATTTTTTAAAAATCTTTGTCCTACAGCAAATTAGCAGAATGTAGTTTCAAAAAAGTGTTATCAAGTAGCGCTTGTAAATAGTACCTACAGAATTTGTGCTAATTTTAATAATAATAATAATAATAATAATTTGGACTAAATAATTAAGGGGAATCCATACCCCCACGTTTTACTTGCAAAACACGCAAAAGTTCTGAGGCTTTTTCTCAGCTATTAGTTCACATAATCGTAAAAGAAATACACCAAATTAAAGATAAAAGATATATAATTTTGCGTCTAGTGGTAGATTTTTGATAGTTCTGTTCGTTTTTGACAAATTTATTTCTGAATATGACATAAAATTGACTGATTTTGCAATTTTTTTACGAAGAACTCAGGTTAAAATTGAAAAAAATGCCACTTAATAGGCCTAAGTAACACCTTCCTCTATAAGTGTACAAAAGTTCACGTAAAAATATCAATATCTTACATGATTTTTTCACTCAAAACTTTACTTCTTCGAGTACATGAATAAGTTATATTTTATCACGTAGCGTGGATGCAACAATAACAAGTAATACATATACATTACCACAGCAAGTAATACACCTTTATCTATAATTTGATGTATAACATGAGAGAATTGATACAACATTAAGCTGACTATGGATGCTTATTTTATAGGACGTACCAGCAGTATTGATTCCTCTTAAGTTTCAAATTTCTTTTTTGTGGCAATATAACTCTGGTTTTTGAGTTGGTTGTTTTTGGTTGTTTGACTGTACATATACAGTCAAACTTCAATAAGTCGAACTTCGATAACTCGAATCAAATTGGTTGGCGTTAGCGTCAAGAGTGAGAATTATGGGTAATTTTTACTTGATAACACGAACTTTTATTACTCGAATATCTTGATAACTCAAACTGATTATTTGGCACAACCTTCAATAAGTTGAATTTTCTGGGGAATCACCTCACTCTACGTGGTTTAAATGCTCGTTTTATAGCATAATGATGTTTCTGTATTACTCCTTGTGTGTGCTTTATTAGTTGTTATTAAATGGAAAACAATATATTTTGTGTATTTGATTTATCACATTATTTTTATTAGTGCTGTTATGTCAGTAAAATGTTCTTTAAGGTGGTATTTAAATCGGAAATGCAGTTATAAATTTCAATCGGCTATTATATTACATATGTATGTTCAAGTTTGTGCATTAAAAATATACGTTAGAGTGAACTTTGTATCTTTGCTAATAATAAAGAAAAAATACCTGGCTCAATTCTATCAAGTGTAGGTGACGAATTCTGTGAATATTGGTGTTTTTTAGTTGATCGCAAGAAGACTACGACATAGCCACCAACAATCTTAAAATCCGTCACCTAGACTCGACAGAATTAAGTCAGATAATTTTTGTATTATCGGCAAAGTTCACTTTAATATAATTTGAATGGAAATACCTTATCATTTCGGTGTAAATCTTATTACAAAATTATGAAGTATAGTTGCTTGTCTACTCAATTCTTGCCCAACCTTAAAAGCTTCATCTATTGATGAAATATTTATCCTTATAAAAGAAGTGGAAGTGGTTCACGAAAGAATGGTATTCCGGCAAGAACGGTTCTACTATTAAAAAAAAATAAGCAAACACAGATGATGTTGTTAAGCTCTACAGATCTACATCCGAATATGTACAGCTCGACAATAAAAATGACAGCAAAATAGATGCAATAGAAGATGATTTGCACCAACCACCTTTAAACAAGCTGGTTGCAAATTCGTTGAAATTTGTGGAACTTTTTGAGGTCGTATTTAGAAACCAATAAACATACAACCAATTATTTGTATAAAAGTTCCCTCGTCAGTCAGAAATAACTGACTTTTTACCCAGAAATAAAAACTATGTACACTTTTCAGCATAGAAAATCCGTATGAAACCCTACTTATGATGTTATTGTTGGGTAAAAGTATACATTTGAGTAGGTACATTTTAAAGTACATATGTAACATATGTGTATGTATGTTATGTAACGCATTTTTACTATAATAAATGCACACATGAATATTATATATGTTACGGCTAAAATGGATACTTCGCTAGTTTCAAAACTAACTAGCTATTTTGCAAACTAACTAAATGCGCTGTTATTTTGAAGGAATTTGCTCATTCTCACAAAATAATGGGTAACCAGCCGCCAGTTTACAAACTAGCTGGTTAGTATGCAAACTGTCTCCAAAATCTTGTTAAAATGGGGATTTTATATAAGTTTACTAAAATAGCTGCTAGTTTGAGTACTTACCAGGTAGTTTACTAAATTTATTCAATTTTTTTATTAATGTAGAATCTGTGGGTAGGTAGGTAACGTTCATAGCAATATGATACATTTCAATTTCATTTAGGTATAAACTTTATTTATAAAATTATGAAAAAAACTAACAAGATTTATTTATTATCGCAGTCTTTGCTTTGGTGGCATTTACTGTTACATGTTAGTCCAGAGCTTACACATTTACATTTCTTGTTAATACACCTTTTGGTACATTGACATCTAACGTAACCCTGAGTGTATCCCGAGACTGAAGTACACCCAACTGCAGCCCGAAGGGTAATTTCTGTATCCTTCACATCGTGCACAAACACACACAACCTGCTACTTTCTACATAACCTCACACTTACAGTGGAAGTAAACTATTGTTACAGGCAGTCCATTCAGTTTATAAACCAGCTAGGAATCTGGCTATTTTGGGTGACTAAAACGATTAATATTATCATATTAGCCAACATCATAAATGCTTATTATACAAACTATCTAAAATACTTGGTTAATATAAAAACAATAGTATAAAGTAGCGACATTAACCAAAACGAATATAGAGTTTGCATACTAACAACTAGTTTGTAAACTAGCTTTTGTTTACCCGCTATTTTGCAACAAAGGGCAAAATCCTTCAAAATAACGGTGCTTTTACTTCGTTTGCAAAATAGCTAGTTAGTTTTGAAACTAGCCAAGTATCCATTTTAGCCGTAACATACATATTATGTGTTTTATGTAATAACTCAAAAGTCTTGATAACTCGAACTTTTTTTGTGGCATGTCTCGAGTTATCCTAGTTCGACTGTATATCTATTCATTTTCAGGAAGAATGGGAACTGCTTTACGTCTACATAATTCAATTTCCTTCCGTCATCAAGAGTTGCATTAGAGACATCAGCGACCGCAAACTGTACCCCCATCATCTGGTACAGCATTTGTCCGGATTATGCTTGACTTTCAGCATTTATTACAGGAGGGTTAGAGTATTAACAGTAAGCGAGGGCACTATTTATTAGCTGATCGTTTTCTAGTGTAATCTTATATAATTTTAGGAGCCCAGGGAGCACTTATTTGCTACAATACATGCAAAAATCTATTTCTTGAAATCGTTGGAACAAGTTTTGCACACAGGCTTGAGGCTGTTGAATATCTCACCTATTAGGCAGATGTAGTAGTGAATAGGTTTATATTAGTTATTGTAAATAGGGTTGATAAGATAAGTTTAGTTCTTAGTTTTTGTGTACACTGTGTATTTAATATGCGTTTAGTGCAATAGGAGAAATTATATTTTTATAGCAAATGTTATTTATTGTAAATTTTAACTAATGCTAATGGACACTCAATGGAAAAATACTCAAATGGAGACCATAAAGGGGGTGACCAATGTTGCCAATTTGGTGCTTTATGGTCTCCATTTGAGTGTCCATCTTGCTCCTTGGCTATACCGTACTGATGAGGACTAATAGTCCGAAACACGTGTCTACGGTTGCTTCTTCGTATGCCGGAATTGCCCGACAATTACCTTTCTCCTCGAATATCTCACCGTCGATTAACCAGTTTTCCTTCACTTATTTCAAAAATTTGAAGGGTTTTTATTTTGCGTTTGCTCTATGAGTTTGGCAAATACTCCTAAAACAGGGGCAGTATAACTTCCCAAATCAAGAAATAGAAATTGTCTGGTGTCATGTTTTCTGGAAAAAGTTATAGGAAGTGTCTTATTCTGTCACAAATTTTGTTGAAAAACCTCGAAGCGTGTTCCCGGCACCTCCGCCAAAAGTAAAATTTTTTGTGGAGGAGCCGGGAAATTTAAGGTCAGATTTCCCGGCACCTCCGCCAAAAATCTTTACTTTTGGTGGAGGAGCCGGGAAACCGCGATTAATTTCTAAGCCACATGAAATACCCTTGTTACTCGATACCAAATATCAGGGATTGACCAAAGTACAGATTCATCAGATGAAGGCAGCCAAGAAAATAGTTTGTTAATAAAATTAAGAAGATGTACTAAGGAGATAAATAAAATATCGAGAGGTAGTAAGACAGAAAGTTTATTTCATAATATTTGAAAAAATATGTTGAACAAAAGATGCTTCATTACAGTTAATATAAATATGTACAATTTACTCATACAATCATGAGAGCTGATTCAGGTGACACAAGTGCTGACCTAACTACGCACAGTAATGCCAGGCCAGCCAACCGTCGTATCCCGGATATTTTCACTTACTAACTAGACTGGCTCCGCGGCCCGTTGTGACCGCTTCTACTGCGCAACGCACGCCTTTGGAAGAGAATAATACGTACACATTTATGACTAAAGAATACACCATGCTGCGGCGACGAAAGAACTTATCCCGTAGGAAAACGGTTGGCCAACCTGCTCTGAGTATCGGGGAAGGACACAAGCGGATCTAAGAAACGTGTTTTTTTTTCTTTATTTTCGGCAAGAGGTTTTGAACTCTGTGGGCTCTGTATATAGGACACTAGCCAACCTAATCATACACATAGTGGACATTCAAGTTCAAATACACAGAAATACTATGAATGGAGGCACAGTTTTGATATAACCATCCAAAATTGTGCCTCCCGACATCTAGTTTTGTACTGTTTTACACAGTTTTGATTATCATTTATATGGGTTATTTTTTGATAACAAAATTTTCACTTTACTTACGTACAGAATGTTTTATTTCAGGGTTTGAATTCGAACATTCTGTATATAAATACAACTGGAAAATAAAAATAGAGTTCTAACAATAATTAATAATTTCTTCTGAACAAATGCTGAAAGGTACTGGATGGACAAGTTTCAAATAATGCTGCATGTGTACAACCTGTCCAGAATCGTTGTCAAGGACAAATGCATTAAACAATTCTGTTTGATTGAAATTAAACAACTCACGCCGTGCACATCACGGTTGCTAGACAACCGCAGCAACCGCTCTACGGTTGTCTTATGGCTCATCCACCAATGAACGGTCGGCATACAATGACGTCACTACCGCTCGTTCCTTACCTAAATAACTTCGTGTTTTCAATTTGTCATTGTCAAATTGCCCACACATGTTTAACCTCATACAACGCTACACACTGACAGCTTTATTATGGATTAACCTCTAACAACGCTACAGACAGCTTGACGTGAAGGTGAATTCGTCTACAATGTAGACTCTACATGGTGCCCAGCCAGCACAAAAACATCTCAGCGATGTTCTTGAGATGTTGAAGTCACAAATTGAACATCCTGAAATAGGGCTTAAAACTAGTGATGGGCAGAATCGTATTATTTCAAGAATCGATTTTCAGTATTCGAGTGACTCGCATAATCGTATGATTTGGTTCTCCAGTTGTTCTCGATTAATAATCGATTATTAATCGATTAACATTGATAATAATTGATTAATCGATAAAATTGATGTAAATGTATGTAAAACCGACTATTAATAACCGATTATTAAAAATCGATTATTAACATACGATTATTAAAAATCGATTATTCAAAATCGATTATTAAGAATCGATTTTAAAAAATAATAATCGAGATAACTCGATTATTTCAAGAATCGATTATAATTGATTTTGTAATCCGAATGCGCCCATCACTACTTAAAACAATCGCCAGGATGTCACACAACATCCATGTAACATTACATGAATGTTCACACTCAAAAGTTACATTTATAACTTTAATGGGACCAAAATGAACAATTTCTTCTACACTGAACATCTATGCGACAATACATAAACATCAAAATTTAACATTCATAATGCAACAAAAGTCAACGTCCTTGCGATGTTAAATGTCCCATTGTACTGACTGGCTTGACGCTTAGCGATGCCTAGCATGTACTTATAACTGATCACGTGGGCATGATGTGGGCTGTGACGCCATTGTATGCCTTTTGAACCTTCCCCCCGCCAACCACTTCACCATAAAGGTGCTGCATGAGACAACCGCTCTAGTCTAGCAACCATGGGTGCACGTAGCTCAAATAAATTAAATTCATCAAGCTAGATATTTTCTGACCTGGATTACAGCCATGCTTTTTTTTGACACAGGAATAAATGAAAACCTAATCGCATATGTTCTGAGGAAAGGTATTGTCAATTTCATATTTAGATGTTTTTCGACTGGTTTTAAAAATGAGCCTATAAGACTCAACAACAATTTATAGGGAAATGTAAATGATGGGAGCTTTCTCTTTATTTGGCAACAGTGTTTCAGTTAGAATACTGGATTTTCAAAATTTAAAATCAAACTTTAAGCTAGGAGAAACCTAACCTAAATAAAATTGAACAGTTGTCAAATAGTTAAATTTGCTGTAATCATTTACATTCACTCGAAGGTAAACATGAAATTGCAATACCTATTTCTTGCTAGAGTTTCTTTTCTTCTTGTAAATAAGCCTATTATAATAATATAGAATCGAAGCGGACATTAAAAACCATCTAAATTGGACCCTGTGGTGGAAACTGACGGACCGATAAAAACCAATTCGGAGCATAAGTGAGGTTAGGTCTGTGAGTTTGACATCTGTCATTAGGCGGTTCCGTCAGTCTCCACCGGATGGCGTCCAGAGTTTAACAATTTTATTTTTCATTTGTATTCCCCCATGTTTTCAATATCAACGGCAATTCCCCAGGATACGAAAAAGATCACCTGACTTTGTTTTTCTCTGAAAGTAAACCTCGCACACAGCATTCGCTCGATCTCGAAACACTTACAGTACACACGTTGGTTGAGAAATTCAGTTCTTGTTTCAAGCTTGTTGAGATGGTCATTCTCTCTCTGTTTTTCTTATCGATTTGTAAAGGAATTTGTACTTTTCGAATGCTACTGAAGCCGGACGGACCAGAGATCTGCCTAGGCTGCATGTGAGAGCACGGCGACGGTTTAACGCTCACCATAACTTTTTATTAAAGATATATATACGTACGATATTGCGCTAAACTTATTAACACAGCGTCCAATAAAAAGAATTTTTCCGTCCCTATCAATCACATTGTTAATTTTCTGTAAAATTCTTCGCATATTAGTTCGTCCTAATTGTATCCCGTAATAGTACCGTAAAAATGTCAATAACAAATCCTCTTTATCAGTACATTTCGCGTAACATAACACGTCAACATGGTTTTCTTACGACTAATTATGTACATATTTATATTATTGCACTATTTAAATGTTATTTACATTCACTGATGTCAATTGTACAATATATGCTCGCGTTGGCATTCTGATATTGCTAATTTATAGTCTAGGGCTTGAAGAGCAACGGTCAACATTGCTGAACAAGCGTTGGTGTTATGATTTTTCAACATTCAAATTTATTGTCACTATAATTAATTGCAACTCGAGTGGAAATAAATTATAATTTTGTTACGATTGGTTTAAACTAAGAAGGAAAAAGATATGTGATATTCCATTTTCGGTCCTTGAAAAAAATCAAAGCACAAAATGTGAACTTATCACTTATTTGCTCATAAGTTTATCCAAATTGGACAAAGTTGATTAACTTAGGTGACTATAAATGATTTTTTTAGTACGTTATTGGTCTCACTTCTTCTATTTGACAGAGATGATTGATGTATTGATAACATTTTGATGGATAGTAATTAGCAATATCATAACAATAAAATAATTAATAGTAATCAATAAATAATTTAAATTTGGTTTTTAAATAAACTCTCTCTTTGATAATTAATATAAATTAATAAGATTTTTTTGTACACGAATGAGTGCAAACTTCAACGTAGTAAATAAATATCTCATAAAAACTTTGGAAAATCTCAATGGCGTCTATTATTATTTATTTTGTTTGTCGCGTTGAACTGTCGCAGTGCGCTCTGGTGGTCCGCCGAGTGCTCCTTATCATACAACAACACAGCACGCAAGTCCATTCACTCATACTGTACAGTTTGTTTTTTTTTTGTTGTCCATCTTTGTGGACATACCCCTACATATTTACAACTTTACACATATAAATAACTTATGTAGATTTGAATACGGTGTGTGATGGTCAGACGAAGAGACAACGTCGTTGACTAGTGGGAGGCCCCACACCCATCTCTTAAATGGTCTCCATCTCGGAGAATCTGAGCAACGTGGTTGAGATCGACATGCCGCTGTCACTCGACGCGGACTGGATGCTCGAATAGTCGTCCGTGTCGCTCTGGGTGCTCCCATATCCGATTACGTCGACCTCGTCTGCAACAAGAGAAGAAACTTAGATATCGAACATACATATACGTCAAAACAACATGATAGTGTCAACCGGCTAACCAAGGTTCATTCAAAAATATACATTTTTTTTTGGGTAACCTATATTTTTAATATGAATTTATTAGGAATAAAACATCAGTTTTTTTAGAAACCGATATGACAACAACGTACTCTGACAGCCAAAATTGGACAAACGCTCGAATACGCTCTTGCCTCCCGTGTCAAGAAAAAACAGGATACTGTTCCCTTCAATTTGTTATAAAATAGAACAAAAATTGTTCGTCATTGTGTCTAAAAGTAGCCTTGCTTAACAAAATAAAGAGAAACAAACTGATTATAGTGATATTTTCAACAATATATAAATTTTATGAAAATAGTCTTTTCTACTAACTGTTTCAAATATTATGATTTTTAACAACTTTTAATTATCAAAAAGCCACTATAGACGGACGTATGTAGATTTACCTTTGCTTTTGATTTAGTGTTATTGCTTTTAGGATTGTGTGAATAAATTACTTGAGAAAAACACTTTTAAGACTTATGAGAGTAAATGTGCAGATTTTTTACAATATTCATGGAAGAAAAAACACGTTTAAAATATTTTTTACAAAGTAAGTTCTGTGTTGATGTTATTTAAAATTATTTTAGGATTTTTCTAATGTTTTAAATTTTGCTTTAAAATATATTAAAATATAAGTTGATTGCTTTTGACGTCACATGCAAAATGTGAATAAAAAAATATTTTTAGGATGATTGATACTAATTGTTGACTCCTACATTTCAGGCTCTATTATTTTTAATTACAACTATTCCCTAAGACATTTATTTAATGTAATTAAATCAATGTAATAAAATGATGAGTTTACTCTTGAGCAAATTTAAGAATTTCTTGTTTTTTTGGCTACCCTGTAGGTTGAATCCAAATTCTGACTTTTAAAATTTCAAAATTAAAAATTATTTCTACATAATATGTATTGTTTTGTAGTGTCAATTAAATAATATGGAACACTCCAGTTTTTAACAGTAAAGAAATATCACTTTACTCTGCCTTTTTTGATAATAGTTTTGACGTGATAGGTTGAAGCTTTCTCTAATTTTAGTCAGAATCTGTCAGGTGTGTCAGGCAGGGCGCAGTCGGAGTTCAGACAAATTTCAGAGGAGTCGGAGTAGGAAAAAATGTACCGACTCCGACTCCGGGTCCATGTTTAAATAATGTAGAAAAAGACATGCGAGATGGCCCGGGCCGTTGCCTCAATAGATAGTAAACGATTAACTAAACATATTATTAGGTCTTTTACAAAGTAAACATAATTTAACTACAAAACAAATTTAACACAGGTCGGTGGTGAGTGATGATGAGCAAAATGATTATTGTGAGTCGCTTGCCGCGTTGCATATATAGTTTATACATTTCCAATTTCCAACAACCAACTTCTGCTAATTAGAATAGCTCGATCATCTACAAATAAAAAAATCGCACTTAGTTGCATACTTAGAGACGAATTAGAACGTTCTAAAGTGAAGCGTCAACGTGTGGTTTTCCTTATTCATCAAAATTAAGAGAATTTACTCGTATTCGTTCGACCACAGAGAGCAAGCTGAACAATTAATTGAATATTGCAAAAAGTATTTTAATGATATTGCCTTGCAATTTCAAAAAGAAAAAATAGTTTCCTACAGCTTTTGTACCAGAAGAAACAACGTGATGGTATCACAGTCGTATTATTAACTCTCAACATTTTTTTTTTATTTTCATTTGTCCCAATATCTGAATGTTTGTAAAAGATAATGCATTACTAGTAAAACTTTGCAATTTTAGCTTTAATGTTTGATAACTTTAAACGTTTAACCGAAATTGATTCTTTTTTTCAGCACATGAACAAATTTATCAGAACTATCACCCTTGATTATACAATATTATGGTATAATCAAGGGTATCAATCACATCACTTTGTATTTAACAAATTATGTAGAGATTTTAAATTGTTACTGATTCTGTCGAGTGTAGGTTACGGATTTTAAGATTATTGGTAGCTATGTCGTAGTCTTCTTGCTATCTTCATGATATTCGCAGATTTCGTCACCTACAATTGACAGAAGTGAGCCAGATACATTTTGTATTATTAGCAAAGGTACAAACTTCACTCTAATTTTGTATTCATTGAAATGACTTTGTACTATACAGTGGTTTGTCATTACTTTTGTTATTATTAAAGATAGACAATCGGTTCAAGTGACAAACTAGGTCAGAATTATTTATTTATTTATTTCCTCCAAGTTACAAAATTATACAAAATTCTTTAAAAACTTAACATGACAATCATTTGAAAAATAAAAAAAAAATATTTAACATATACCAATCAATAGAAAAGCCAATTACATTTCATTGGGCACTAATAGGTTCTCTAAACAGCCAACAGCTGATATCGAGACCAAATTACCTGACACAGTAAACAAGTTTAAAAAAAAAAAAAAGTCAACTAGCAGCAATTAAACACTAAAAGAAAAATAACAACAGTTTCTACATATAATAAGATGCATAATATCTTTTAAGGTGATTTTTAAACACAGCACAACTTTTCAATGCCTTAATCTCAGTTGGCAAAGAATTGAACCGCACTACACCGGAGTTTATTGCACTGTTTCTTCCATGGTTTGTTAGTGTTTGATACTGATGAACATGCTGTCTGATTCGAGTTTCGTATTTGTGAGTTTCTTGGTTGATGGTCAGATTGATGTCACTTTTTTGAAATTTACCTATAATTCTATATATTAATTTGCATTGTTCAATGCAGACGATTTTTTGAATATTGTCAATTCTCAAAGATTTGTAAACGTCAGCTGTTGGTGTTCTCCAGTGCATGTTAAACATTGACTTTATGCATCGATTCTGCAAACGCTGGACTTTAGTTTGCAATGTCCAAGAGCAACTCCCCCAGGTTGTAATTAAGTATCTGAAATGTGAGGCAAGATATGCATGGTACAGTTTTTTCTTTGTGTTCAGATCTATCACTTCATGATTTCTTCTTATTGCACCCGCCAAGGATATCACTTTCTGTCTTATGTGTTCTACATGCCTATTCCATGTTAGTTTACTGTCCACCCACAGTCCCAGATACTTAACTTGCTCCACCTCTGCCAACCTATCAGATCCAAAGTTGATCTGTAGTGTATCAACTCTCTTGTTCTTCTGTTTCGAAACCATATATACAGTTTTTTCAGTGTTGAGTAGTAATTGATTGTCATGCGTCCATTTTTTATATAGTTCTATGTCATGGTTAATGCACATTTGTAGGTACTCCACATCGTATCCACTAAACACCAGAACAGTGTCATCTGCATACGAGTAGTATCGAGCATAATTCAGATCTAGATGTTGAAGATCCTGGACATACACATTGTACAAAACTGGTCCAAGCACTGATCCCTGCGGTACACCATGCAAGACTCCTGCCACCTCACTTCTTTCACCATTCACAAATGTGAATTGCTCCCTATTGCATAGATACGACTTGCATAGATTATGTGCTCTCTAATGAGAAAACAGTTGAAGTTCTAATGATTTCAGAGATATGTTAAAAAAATAAAAAAGCGTCCTTTTGAAATATGACCATAATTTTGTGGTCCGATCAACAGGCGTTTTTGATTTTATTTACAATTAGATTATGTCAGATTTAATTTTTTTGCCATAAAATTCGCTGGAAACAAATAAAATTTTGCCGGAGTCGGAGTTGGAGTCGGAGTCGGACTACCAATATTATCTGGAGTCGGAGTCGTAAGTTTTTTTACCGACTCCACACCCCTGGTGTCAGGTAGTGTTATTTTTTTTTCTGCATCAAACAGTGACATGTGCCAACTTTGTCAAAAACGCGACCATAGAATTCTCTAGCAAGTAAAAATAAAAGCTGAACATTTTAACCAATGAAGCAATAATCAAAGTGACATTGTGAGGCTAGAAAATGTGATGTAATGGAGACTATTTGGTGCCAAATTCGTAATTTATCCAAACAATCATGTAGAAATAACCTATTTGAGGCAACTAACAACAATATTGACCAGTGCAATCTTCTATAAAAAAAAAACAGAAAACAGCCAACAGCTTGAGCTTCTGATAGCTGTAACTCTTAAAAGTACTAAAACGAAACATTTTGGTGTGAATCAACTATCATCAAAGGCCAAGAGATGCTATGGTAATTTATCATAACAATCATAACCAATAAATACTAAGCAGAAAATCGAAACATTCAGAAGCCACTAATTGTTGTTTAAATTAACGATTATTTCCAAAATGCCATTTAATGCTTCCTTGGCCAAATTCCCGAAGGACATTTGTATCCATGGATGAGCCGTCACAACCCCCCACCCCCAAATAAATCGATCCCTTCAGTCCACATCAAGGAAACAAGATCTGGTGCTTTCTTAGCAACCTTTTTGTAGAGCATTAGAGGAACGAAATCTAAACGGGGTTGGTCGCATAGGGTAGCTCTTCAAGCGAGAAAGGTCGTTATCATATAATAACATTGCATAAGCCATAAGCGTCAGCGTATTTCCATGCGACAGCTGCGGGTTCAGGTTCACATCTACGTCAAACCAGCCCTTATCTCACAACTGAAGACAAGTCTCCGGAGTTCGTGGTGGATATAAAAGTAAGTTAGATTGGTAAAATTTACTTATAAGAACGTTTTATTGTATCCAGAATCAAATGTAAATTTAAAAAGGGAAAATAACGACTGAAACTTGAAAGTAAAATCAGGTTTTGCGTAGATTTTGTATCTAAGCACAGTAGTGGAGTGAGCGCAGTTGACACTAATTTTGGAATTAATTGCCTGTGGCAGGTATCGGAAGCAGAAGACGACGATTGACGACGGGCTTGCTGTAGGTGGAAAATTAATTAATTAAGTGAGCGATGACAGGTCTTCATGCTAGCGCTGCAAATATACGAGGTCAGAGGGTGGACATTGACGTCAAAATGGAAAATGTTACTGCTTCTAGTTATGATAAAGTTTACAGTGTCCAATAAGGTTCTAGGACGAAGAATTGGGATGACCTACAAAACGCAACCCCTTTGGTAAAAAGAAGAAAGTTAATCTTACAACATGCGTTTGTACTTATAGAGTAGCACAGCTTTAAAGATGTTTGCTTAATTTTTATCCAGCTTTTGGAATAATCATTTTATATCTAGATACTAAAATAAAAGCATGGCGACTATACCATTATTTTTTTATGGAACCTGGCTGTTTTTTAATTTATTCTGATAGATTTTTCAATTCTTTTTTCAAATTTGTCAAAATTTGACATATAAGAATCAAATTAAATATTTTGGCATATAAGAATCAAATCAAATATTTTGACATATAAAAATCAAATCGAATACTTTGAGATTTTAACCAGGTGCGACTGGAAATAAAATTTTCCACCAATAGTTAGTAGGGACAGTTAAATTAGACAAAAAATGATCCGACGCGGAATATGTTGGGTTTCTGGGACCCCTAAAAGCCAGGACCAGTCATTCTAGATTTTTGATATACGTTGTATTCTGAAGATTAATTGCGATGAAACTGATACCAATCGATAGCTCCTTCATTCCTCGAATCTCTCACGCAAAACAAAAAATACTAATACATTTTTACTTTATCATACGCAGTATGTAAAGTATTGTAATCGTGCCAAAAAAAATTTTGAGATTTTAGCGGAAATATGTCTTTTTGGGTCCCCTGAACATTTTTGACCAAGGTACAAAAAAATGTCTGTGTGTGTGTGTGTGTGTGTGTGTGTGTGTACTCGTTTTTGTGGCGACGATTCCGGAGAAACTACTAAAGGTATCGGGACGAAACTTCATATTTAGAAGTTTCATAACCAAACTTAGAGCTGAAAAACTTTCTGTTGAAAAGGGTCCAAAGGAACTGGAGGTTTAGTCTTAGCATTTTTCAAAGATTTTGCAAATAAGTCGCCATTTCTGGAATTTCGTCGAAATAGTTAAATAATAAATTAAAGAAGAGGAAATTCTGAATAATTTATGACTATGACATTTTTTGGTACAATCAATAGTTTAGCTGCATGAGCAAATTCTATTTCATCGAGATCGGTCGTACTGCATTAAAACTAGTAGCCAGAATTTGTCAGATTTATTGATTCTACTGACAGTAGGTAGTGTCAAACGCTAATGTTTTGACAATAAGTTCTGTCAATATAATAACAATAACTTCTGCGTTCGGATATTGTATTACACTTTACACACAATAACACGTAAGTGTCATTTGGACGGTGTACCCGGTGTCAACGGAGTACAATATCCGAACGCAGCTTTAATTGACCTATGTGTCTAGTTCTACTAGTTTTATTTTAATGCAGACATGTCCGATCTCGATCAAATAGAATCTCATGCAGCTAAACTAATAATTTTATATATATAGTATGATAAAGTCATGTGCCTGGCCACATCAGATTTTTTTTAATAAATTTTTGGCGATTGCACGTCAACCGATCGGTGGACATTAGAACAGACATTTCTCATGTCAACCAACAATCGTTTGACATTTGAACGGGGATTTCTAATGTCATCTGACCGGTTGACGTGAAATCGCAAAAAATACTTCAATAAATTATACAAAATTAACCGTTCATTTTCTCGTATAGGTTCCTGAATCCTTTTAATGGTAAATTTTGTCTGCTCAAGTGTGGTATTGTTATTTTTGCGATTAGGTGAGTGAGATTCGAGGATAAAGGAATAATGTCTGACAGGCATGGGCGCCGTTACATATGGGATTTCTAACCCAACTACCGCTACGCGAAAAAACGCCTAGCGGGCAATTAGCATTTTTCGTGTCCCCACAAAGATGCAAAAATGACATTTACGTATAGTGAAGGATGAAAAAAAAATTACTAGATAAGTGATGACTATTCCGATTATTATCGGCTATTGTCACCAATGTCAGTTTTATTAGGTATTGCGATATTGCCCTCTCGTAACAGTCGCGAAAGAGCCACAAGATGGCAAGATACGGTATCCAAAATTTTGCGCTGCAGTCCAAAATAAGTATTGTTGTATGCACTTTTATTTGATCGTACTTATAGTTTCCATTGCTTCGCAATTTTTGGCACTGCTGAGCAGTTTATCTTAATTACACTGGGTGTTAAACTAATAAGCGTAGAATATATAGATAAGGTATAATAGTCAACTTTTGGTAGTAGATCAAATTTTGATAACGAACTCATGTCCCGATAGCCGCCGTTTAGAAACTGCAGAGAGCCGGAATATTGTACCAACTTTAGAAATTGCTTTAGTAAAATAGGTTGTATAAAGTATCATAGAATATCGTTGTATAAAATCAAATAATTTAAAAAGATTTATAGATAACCCATTATTGGCTAAAATTGGTACTAAAATTACAAAACTTCGGTTAATGAAGAGGGAGTTTCAAAAACGTTCAATAATAAAAAATTTCATATAAAAGTTATTTGGTATTAAAAGGGCCATCCTATGATACATGACAATTGATTCTCTATGCTGTTTGTTATATTGGTACCATTTTCTGACTCCCTCCAGCGTTGACACAATACATTTCCGTACATGAGTTCGTTCAAAAGTTAGTAGTTGACCTAACATTGTCGCCTTACAAGTGTTCAAGTATAATAGTAAAATAAAAAAATATTATTTCGTCGTCCATTATCCTAAACACATAATTTTCAAATTAATCCACTTTTCTCTACATTTAGTCATTATTTCTCGTTAACGGGGTAAATTTTAAAATAATATTGTTGCCTTTTTATTGTTTATCAATTTGTTATTAAGATATTGTATCAGATTCTCGATGACCACGAGCTAGAAATTATTATAGGAAATTAACAACAATGTCTCCTATCGTATTAAAAAGTAATAAAAAGGCTACAATATTGGTTGAAAATTATACAAAATCTTAAATTCTAGAATAAGAGTTCAATGATTCAGAAACAAAATATATTTACAAACAATTATTAATTAAAAATATTAATCCCACATTAATAAACGATATAGAAAGACGGCAAAATGACTTGAAATTCAATGAATATCAATATATAATAAGTAAGTGTTGTCGAGCATACAGGGATCACGACCATGGATGCCTATTAACACACAAAAATGTGAACAAAAACATTTCACTACATTAAAGCGATAGAGATTTCTCAGAGTGTATGCAAAATAACACAAGACGAAAATGCTGCAAAACAGTTAATAGCATAGTACTTAATATTGCGTCACCATTTAATACGAAAAAAAATTTAGCCCCCCCCTGGAACATTTTCTAACGGCGCCCATGCTGACATGCACAATTTTTCAATGGTTTTTCGTTAATTAATAACCCCTAATGTGCACGTTCGCGGTTTTTCGAATTTTACCGCAAAACGGTCACGATTTTGCTGTAAAATACTTTAGCTGCTGTACAAAATTAAAACATAAAATTCTCCACAGAAAAAGTATATTCCATTTTTTTTCTTTAATGCAGTAGTACAAGCACACCAATATAGGGAATATATTATAATATACAGGGTGTCCCACTATTTTCCCTGGCAAAATTATTTTTAGAAAGTGCCCTTCTCAGTAAAACTTTTCATTTAAAAAGTGACAACCGTCTGAAATATCAACAAAATAAACAGAAATTAACAATAAAAAGATTTATAAGAATAAAAAGAACACAATCCAATACCCATAACAATAATAAAAACAAATAAATTGAATTTTAGAATTCAAAATATTAAAAATAAATTAAATAAACAAATAAAGAAAGAAGCAAAATGCATAAGAAAGTTTTTAGACATTGCTTCGCTACAGGTAAATGTCATTAAAAAACGTTATCATAGCGTCTCCTTTCTATACTATCTCGATGGTAAGTCTATATTTACATTTAATTCTGGTCAATAATTATAGGTTTGTATTAAATAATCAACAAAACCATCTGTGCAATTCTGTTTGAGAACTCATATATGTACTTATTATGGTGGGTTTAGATTATCAAAAAATACTACTGTGTTGGGGCGCTCGTACTTTGAGAATCACTGTATGTAGTAAAAAGAGGTAAATGCCTTTTCCGTCCAGAATTTTATAAAGATTTTATTATTTTTGTACGAAAGCTAAAATTGCAAAATCGTGACCATTTCTAATAAATATTGCGGACGCCATTGAATATTCAAACACTTTTCTCGTCAGATCCCAAAATGACAACTGTATTGGATACGTGAAACTTTTGAGTTCGAATTCGTACTCATCACGAGGCAATTTATCGAAACGTTGCCATTTTGCTCAATAATCCTGTACCAACAAAAAAGGTAGGTTTGAAATTGGCACTAACTGGGACACAACAGACAAGAATCGAAAATTCAAGGAAATAACTACGTCCATCAGGGGATGGAAAAGGGTTATTGAAGAGAGACAAGTGTGTAGTCAATTATTTAAGAAGTGTTGTGACATAACTCTTAGAGAATACTTCACAAACAATCATAATAATTTTATTCCTGTCATTTAGACTAACGTTTTGGCAACTGAATCAGGACAGATGTTAAACTGCAGTTATGACCCGGTGCGTCATACGCTCTAAGTTTACTGAAGTTCACCTACGTTGAGTAGATCCCATCATTCTAGCTGCCAATGCAAATAACCCAATTCTGCATCTTATTACGAACATATTTACATAAACCGTTCGCGAAACAAGACCGACCACCGCCATAAATCAGACGTTACTATCTTCGAAATGCGTACGCATATAAATCCGATAGAGCGATTAGGTTTGGCGGTAGTTAACTCGGGTTAGTTTGCGTTCGCGATGAAGTTTATTGAGGGTATAGTCGGAAAAAAACGCAGCCACTTGCCAAACGGCCCAAACGCCAGATGCGAGAACCGAAAAATGCTGGCTTCAGAGAATTTATGCTCGAGTTTGCCTTGGCATTCAAAAATTTTAAATCTGTACCGTACCACAGGCGGAGATAGTGTAAACAGCCAGTACGAGAGTAGTGTCGATAAACACGGCCGAATTACACTTTGGGCCCGTATATTTACGTTACGTATTAATAGATTTTCGAGAAAATAAACACTCCGGCATCTCTCCATCGGCTCGCTAATTCTAACCATCATCGTGCGCAACCGGGACCGTCTAAAATGCAGACGTTACGTCTTTTGATTCGACACTCCATTCATGGTTTGAGAAGCATACGTTTCAAAATAGAAATGTTGTAATACGAGTGTATCAGCAAATTGCATTTTGTCCAAACGTTTTTAATTGAATGTTACTTTTGGTAACGAAGTCATTGGAACAATTTGAGAACATCTCTTCTTGTACTTAGCCCTCTGTAACGCTCTGTAATGTTTCCCTATACCTAAATATCACCATTTGAGTTTTTTTTTTATTTTACGGATTTTCGCGGCTACGTTTAAAGTTGAATATCTCGGTTAATCTTGAAACTATAAGTTTCATGATTGGTGGTCCAAAACTAGAAATATAACCAAATAAGACGATGTTTAGTTCATCATGATATCTTATACAGAGTGTTCAAAATTTACATCACAATAATTGAATTTTCAAGCGTAAAAACTCATTTTTTCAAATGGAACACCTGTATACCGATACGCCATGCGATAGGAAATCTTCTTCCCTATCAATCAATATTAGGGTTCCCTATATCTATATTTAATAGTTTTTGAGATATTTTCAGTATAAAAGAATGGAAACTAAATACTAAACGATTTATTCTTCATTTATAGGAATGTAACAACTTTGGAACAGCAGGAAAACAGAAAAATATTGAAAAGGTTTGTTAAAACTAAAATAATATATTTGGGATATCTAACTTAAATTAGAACTTAATTATGTTGTTCGAAATGCTGCCCGTTCTGCCTCAAACATTTTAAAACTATTCGCTGAACTTCTGTCATCGTCGTTCTTCGGATTTCTTGTCGCTGAAGTCCATTAATGGCGGCTACTACTCTGTTAGTCAATTCTACTCGAGTATTAACTGGTGTGGAATAGACCTAACTTTTCACATGACCCCAGAAAAATAAAGTCTAATGGTGTTAAACCTGGTGAGCTTGGTGACCACCGCCAGGGTCCCCTATTCCCGAACCACCTATCGTCAAACATCTGATAGTGTTGAATGGATACCACATGCGAAGAATGTGCCGGTGCACTGTCAATTTGATAAAAGCAGTCGCGTAAAATATTGAGGGGATGAGTTTCGCAAAAATTGTTCACACATCCACGCAAAATTCCTAAATATCTATCACTATTTAAATTTTCGTTGTAAATTTCGTATCTAATTTCATCCCCCATTATTAAATGGGGTATTCAAAATGGATTTAAAGAAAAAGTGACAATATCTCAAAAACTATTAATGATATACAGTGCTTCCCAAAGGTAACGGATAAATTCTATAAAATCTTAAATAAAAATATTTGAGAAAAATGCTCCGACATGTCGATTTTTACTTTTAACTTACTATCCTAATATACACTTTTCAGCCCCCCACCCCTTCACCCCTAAGGACAACTTTAAAAATTCAAAAAGCAAAGTACCCCTTGCGATACCTCAATTGATAGACTTTTTTAATCTGAATACAAAGAAAAAAAAAATTATCGAAAACGGTTGATAAATAACGGCGATATTTATCAAAATTTATTTATACACGAAATTGAGGAATAACAAAATTTAATTAACTAATCCTTAATTAATTGTCAAAGTGCTGCGCGTTAACGACGAGACAATGCCCTAATCTATCCCCAAACGCTTGTTGAACATTTTCTAACATTTTATTTCGAGTTTTCGAACATTCCTGGAGTCATTAAGTGAATTACTGCAGGAATTCTTTCCTTTAACGCCTCAATATTTACAGGTCTATTCAAATAAACTTTACTTTTTAAATAGCCCCAAAGAAAATAATCTAGTGGGGTTAAATCTGGCGATCTTGCTGGCCATTCAATAAGCCTTCATCTACCAATCCATTAGGAAATTTGAAAATATTTGGATTAGGAAATACTTGATCGAGGTATTCTCGAACTTGTCGCGCATAATGTGGAGGCGCACCGTCTTGCTGTAACCAAATTCTGTCCTTGTGTCTATCAGGATCTTCTGCGTTGGGAAACAACACCGCTAAAGTAGGTAGTAGTTCATTTCGTAGAAAGTTCAGATAACGTTCACCATTCAGTGTTCCGTCGAAAAATTTGGTCCAATAATTCTAGAACCCACCACACCAGCCCACACATTAAGCTTTTGAGCATATTGTGTGTTCGCTTCCACCATCCAATGCGGATTTTGACGAGCCCAGTAACGGCAATTTTGTTTATTGGCGGTGCCATTCAGACAAAATGTTGCATCAACAGAAAAAAACGATGTTTCTAATTAAGCAAGGATTTTCATTAGAGAGTTCCATCATTGTCTCACAAAACTGCACTCGTCGATCAAAGTCATCATCGGACAATTTTTGTACCAAGTGCACTTCATACGGGTGAAATTTGTGTTTTCGAAATAATCTGGACACTGTGCTTTTTGACGCACTAACTTGTGAAGCGACCTCCGCAAGGCTTGAATGATTTTCTTGCACCATTAAAATAGCATCCAATTGTCGGTGTTCAATTAAGGCCAATGGACGTCCTGCCTTAGGCTTATCCCGTACATGACCGAGATCGCGAAATTTGTTTTCGATTCGACTTACTGTAGATTCCGATATTGGCGGACGGTCCGGGTGCGTTTCATTGAACAAAACACGAACTTCGTCATGCGTCCGGCTTCTATCTCCAAACCCAATCATTAAAACTTCGATTCTTTCGGTTTCTGTAAATCTCATTTTGCTATTTCTTCAATGACGAAAAATCTGAATTGTGTTTGACATAAGTAAAAACAAGTTGCAATTGTTTGAACGATATTGCTATGCCCGCTTCAACAGCGCTTACTCGAATATTGACGTTCTTCTTTGAATACATTTTGGTAAATATCGCGGTTATTTATCAACTGATTTTGATAATCTTTTTTTCGTTGTATTCAGAATAAAAAAAATCTATCAATTGAGGTATCGCAAGAGGTACTTTGCTATTTGAATTTTTAAATTTGGGGTTGCCACCCCTTAGGGGCGAAGGGGTGGGGGGCTGAAAAGTGTATGTCAGGATAGTAATTTAAAAATAAAAATTGACGTGTCAGAGCATTTTTGTGAAATATTTTTATTTAAGGTTTTATTGAATTTATCCGTTACTTGTGGGAAGCACTGTATATAGGGAACCCTAATATTGATTGATAGGGAATGAGATTTCCTATCGAATGGCGTATCGGGATACAGGATGTTCCATTTAAAAAAATTAGTTTTTTACGTTTGAAAATTCAACTTCTGTGTTGTAAATTTTGAACAACCTGTATAAGATATTATGATAAACTAAACATCGTCTTATTTGGTATGTCAGCGATGAAATAAATGACGTTCATCCTTGTAAAATATATATTTTGTAGAAAAATAGCTTCTTATATCGTTGCAATTGTTTATTAAATATACTATGTGGACATGTTTCGACAGTTCAAACTGTCATCTTCAGCACATAATAGTCAAATCCGAAATATCCGCACAAGCACAAACGGAACAAGCATCGGGAAAGTCACTGCAAAGATATGCAATTGCTGCATATGTTTGCAGTTGAGGCTATATATTGGAAATTACAACTACAGGGTGGTTGTGGAGTACAGTACTATTGGACAGTACTACTTATTTGTCCTTAGAATGTTCCGAATGCCAGAGATCTGAAAAGTTGGAATCGGGAATGAAAGGGAATCAAGAAAACGGCAACATCGGTAGTCCAGAAGATTATACAGGGTGATTAATTAATGTCGCATAAGGCGAAGTTTCCGTTGTCTTAAGAGAAAGATAAAAATGCTTTATACAAAAGTTGTGTGACCCGCCATTTTCCACGATCAAAAAAAGTTCCATGTAATTTTAATACATTAAATTTACTGAAAAAGTTGTCTATCCAATTGTATCGTGTTGAATATTGTAATGTGAGTAGTTTCTAAGATATACGCGTTTATTTTTTAAGAAAATCTGTTTCTTTTTCACACATGAAATGTATCAAAGAAGAAATTAACAAAACTCAGATGAGAAACGAACAAGAGCACTCAAAAAGAAAATTTTTTATGCATTTTTATTTTTTTTTCATCTTTCTGTTGTTTTCTTTTTAAGTAAGATAGTTTTTAAAACGTACTGTATACTATTGGCTAGTCTACATCACAACTCAGGTGATTGTATGTTATATGTAGCTTTCACTTACAGGAAGGCATACATATTGTTCGTAAGAAAAAAATAGCCATGGCATTTTTCGTTCTAGGTCATTTCAACTATGAATGTTATTGATGCCCGCAATGCTGTATTTTTATACTTTATCCGTGTTCTTTTCCTCTGTCATTCCCGCCAATCTCTTGAGATTAATTATTAAGCTGCTAATCTTTTTTAATCATGGTATTGTTCCATTGCAGGACATTATCTATCTCAATGAATAATTTATCCAATAAAAATTATTTTCTGTCGCATTTGTACCAACCGATCTTTAATACTGAACATTCCAAACCAGTTCAACGTAATAATAACAAATGTTGGTGCCAAATATGCTCGCATGTAATTTCTTATCGCCGTTTATGGCATAATATGTATCGAGTTATGATATCATAAAGATTTGCGGCGCTGATATGGCCATGTTTGCAAACAAAGCCTCTCTCTAGAGAGGGAACTAATAGGAGCGACCGGAGCTCTAAAAGTTAATAATTACGGCCACTTTCCATTGCGGCGGGGCACATTTGCGCGGTCTAAAGGACCTTGGCCGAACGCCTAATTAGCATCAGGCTGGCTGTGTATGCGACCGATCAAAAATAGAAACTTGACGTGTCGTTACATAACAGCATACAAACGGTAACCTTGACAGTGCGCACAGACAGATACATACTATCTTCGTACGTAGGTTAGTGTTTGCTATATATGCATAATTAATCAATCCGAATTGAATCTACACAGGTATAACATGTATGGATAGTGAATGATAGAATCATGGGCGTATCCAGCTCAAATCGGAAGGGGGGCAGATCTCTAAATTTAACTTGCTGTATGGGTGAATAGTGCCCATTAGGGTAGTTGAAAAATGAATTGCATAAATTTTTGTAATATTAGAAAGCAACGATCCACTTCAAATCGTTTCCAAATTCAAAAAAATTGGACACGTATTTTTTTTGTTGAAATTTTAATTTTTTACCGAGCTTGTCGAGGCCTTAAATTTACATGGGGAAATGCATGGGAAGGAGACATTTTTTTGGTATTTTTCAAATAGTTGTTTGGGGTTTAGGAAAACTTGAGATTACTTAAGGACTTGTAAAGGATTTTCTAAGGAAGAATTTGACCTATTATACATATGGATTTAAAGCTCCACCGTGCCCTGAAAACTACACAAATGAAAAAATTTACATTTTTCAGAAAATTGACCGTTCTAATCATTTCGTAATCTTCTCTCTCATAGAAATATAATATAATATAGATCTTGTGTAATGTTTAAAAACATTTGTGTAATGTTTAGAAACATTTGTCAGGTAATTTCCACTCGTTGCGACTCGTTCTGGAGAACGCTACGCAGCCGCTACTATACAGGGCGTCCGGAAAGTAATGGGACCCAGCTTAACCGTATATTCTTGATGTCGAATGGGACCGATTAAACCAAAAATCCCATAGTAAAAAGTGCTTCCTTAAGAAGTTATAAGGTGTTAAAGATAGAAAATATATTTCTTGTTTTGCGTATATTTCAGAAAAGAAACGGCCGATCAAGGTGAAAATTGGTACTCTTAGGCTTTTTGAGAAGCCAAACATAATAAGAGTATTAGGGCATTTGCATATTGTAGAGGGAGCTGTCGGCAGCTTTTCTGGGGTAGTATTATTATGATATTTTTATTATTATTATGACTGGGCGGTATGACTAAAAATTATGATACGGACGTTAATTTCAAAAACTCCGAAAACTTCATTCAGTGTTCATTCAGCCGTTGAAATATATTTTGGAAAGGCTTTCTATTGGTTGGCGACGATTTTGGTACTACTGCCTGTATGTTCCCGCTGCTGCTGCTCCATTAAATTGCTCTTGAGCATAAACAGCAACCACATCGGTCATTTCCGAGTTTGAAAAAAAATTGTGCCGAGGCATATTTTTTTATGATAAATTACCACAAATATGTAATGAACTGTGAAATAATCACTTAAATACAGTATCGTTAAGCAAACTGACAAATGCATTTACGTTTGACACATAGTAACTTGATAGAATAACATTGCATAAACTACAGTTATTAAATACACAGTACGTTTAATTGCGTTTTTCTTGAAAACGGTGGATTTTATCGGCATAAAATGGGTAAACATTTTGTATGTGAAATTAACGTCCATATCATAATTTTTAGTCATACCGCCCAGTCATAATAATAATAAAAATATCATAATAATACTACCCCAGAAAAGCTGCCGACAGCTCCCTCTACAATATGCAAATGTCCTAATACTCTTATCATGTTTGGCTTCTCCAAAAGGCTAAGGGTACCCATTTTCAGCTTGATCGGCCGTTTCTTTTCTGAAATATACGCAAAACAAGAAATATATTTTCTATCTTTAACACCTTATAACTTCTTAAGGAAGCACTTTTTACTATGGGATTTTTGGTTTAATCGGTCCCATTTGACATCAAGAATATACGGTTAAGCTGGGTCCCATTACTTTCCGGACCCTGTATAGGAAGTGGATATATTTTGTCGTGGATCTGTGATGGTTTGGGTTGGAATCAGTATAGACAACAGAACTGATCTTCTTGTGGTTCCTGGTAAACTGAATGCCATGAATTACATCGAAAACATCTTGGAGGACCATGTGGTGCCTTCTGCGTATGGCGTCGGTCAAAATTTGAGCCTAATGCACAGCCGCATACCGCCGGCATCACCAGAAACTTTTTATAAGAACGTGGAATTCAGGTCATGGAATGGTCGGCGTTAAGTCCTGACCTGAATCCTATTGAACACGTGTGGGACCAGCTTGACCGACGTGTTTGCAAGCACAGTAATCCACCACTAACCATACAGGAACTGACAGAAGCCCTGATTGAGGAATGGGAAAGCATACCCCAAGAATCTCTCGCAGACAAGTGCGAAACATGCCACGCAGGCGTGAGGAAGTAATTCGTGCTCATGGAGGGCATACACTGTATTAAACTTCACCAATCCACAGAAAACCCGACTGTCATCGATACTATGACAGTCATTTCCATTTTGTTTTGCGTTATTAATTTACATTTTTATGTGTAATAATTTTTTTGAGCAGTGTATTAGTATATCCCCCAACCTCATCACGGAGAAGTTGTAGAATATATAGGCCGATTTCTTTATTTATCAAAACTATTTGAAAAATTGCTAGTAAAACGAGTGGACCCCATCTTAGATGGCAGAAAAATTATACCTGCTCATCCGTTTGGATTCAGAAACAACATTCGACAATCAATCAGGTTCGCAGAATAATAACCATAATAGAAAAAAACTTTAGGAGAAAAAAGGTATGCTCCTATATATTCCTGGATGTGACAAAAGCCTTCGACAAAGTTTGGCACGAGGGCCTAATCTATACGCTGCTGCTAAACTTTTGAGGATATTGAGATGGAATTAGTAACCAACAAAATTATAAAGATTGCAGATAATCATCAGAATAGACTTCTTCATCACACGAATGTCGAGGTAAACACCAGCACATTCTAAAACCAGTGTGGACGTACGGTGCTCAAGTTTGGGGTTGTACCAAATCAATTATGACTAGATCAAAGACTAGACATATAAGACTGGCCACTCCGCGCAAATCCTTTGAGCTTTATGACCTGCCGCTCAGGGACCTTGAACAGTTCCCTTTAATTTGGTTTAGCTTTCGGGCGGGAAGTTTGAATGAGTTATTTTCAGTTTATTGTTTTGATATTCAAATGTCAATTATGATCATTGAAATAAGTGACGTACTCACTGGTCTAATGCTGTTCAAGTTCCAGACCGACTAACTACTTGAAAACACGAAAAGAAACATCGCAATAACTACCGATCAGATAACCAACAAATGTTAACGTCAAAACAAGTGTTGTTTGAGGTTAGAGTTACCGGTTGAGACAACAGCTGATTTTAAAATCCACGCGCTATTTTGTCGATTTCTACCGAGTACTCACGAATGGGCTTTAATCTGGTTTAGCCCACTATCTCTCTCTCGAAACGTAGTTCCTTTTTCGAGTGGCCAGTCTTATATGTCTAGTCTTTGACTAGATTTTACAATCACTTTACAGTTGCTTTTGTTGAATTGAAAAAGCCCTTTTCTGTACATTTGTTGAAGAAAATTTCTTAGGAACTTATGATTAGTTTTTGCATGCAATCTATGGAGGAAGCTCAATCGAAACAAACGAAGGTAAAAGTGCACTTTTCGCGTTAGTTAGTAACTTTCACAAATTTCTCTCACCTGACTCGGATATGGGAGATGGAACAGATGAATGAGATGTAGTGGAATGGCTACTAGATACAGTCGACGAAGAGCATTCCGATACGGAACGTCTCTTGGTGCGGTACTGCTGGAGCTGGTCCAGCCTCCGCTTCAGGTACTTTTGTTCTTTGCTGAGCTTTTCTTTGTACGCGTAACTCCTTCGCTCCTTTTCCTCCAGGTTCTAGAACAATAAAGAAGAAATAACAATAAGAAACAGAATATTCTTTTCCTTAAAATACTACGAAAACAACACTAGTGGTTGTGGTGGTTATAAAATAAAGTGAAAAAGTGAACATTAATAATGGCTTTTGTTGAAATTCTAACTGTTCGTTTAACCAACTGATATTGTGGTTTCTTTTATGCTTTTCTATTTCAAGCTGTTCTAATAAATCTAATTTGTAGTTTTTATTGAATTTGTAAAGTATATTATGTTGATAAATGTAGAAGTTCTAGATTTATGTTCCGCTATCCGTTTTGCCAACTTCCTTCCGGTTAGACCTACATAAACAGCACCACGATTAGAGCATTTGACTGAGTAGACTCCAGACTCATCCATAACTGATTTTGGGGTTTTGAGCCACATACCGCCGGCATCACCAGAAACTTTTTACAAGAACGTGGAATTCAGGTCATGGAATGGCCGGCGTTAAGTCCGGACCTGAATCCTATTGAACACGTGTGGGATCAGGTTGACCGACGTGTTCGCAAGCGCCCTAAAACACCACTAACCGTACAGGAACTGACAAGGGGTGAGGAAGTGATTCGTGCTCGTGGAGGGCATACACTGGCATACACTTACTGGCCCAAGTATTATTATCTCTTTCTCGGAAATTAGAAGGCGTTTTGTTGAGATTTATACGTTGATCGATAGCTATTGAAACGGAGTAGTTTTTGCGACCAAGTACCTATAAAATGTATAATAATGTTTTTCGCAAAAATGGTATGAATGCAAAGCTTGCATTTGAGTTCCCATTAGTAAACCGTCCTCAAGCATGCAAAATGTCTTCTTAAAACTGCAATAGTTTTGTTTGACAATATGTTCTAAGATTATGTTGTAATTATTTATTTTTTGTTTATCGTTATCTTCATTAAAAATGAACATGTTTCATCAAGTGTTTTCTTTACTAACTAGAACTAACTAGATCAATTTATCGATCACTTTTAAGATGACGATTGTGAACGTTTTTATGTCAAGGAGGATCGAGCACATTCTACAAATATTTGCGCACGCGAATCAAAACAAATGAATAGCAGATACGGTAACCTTCAACAATGTCAAGGCGTACCAGATATTTTTATAAAACGACTCCGGTAACCTTTTAGCTGCCTGCTTGCGGTTTAGCATGCAGAAGCTAACCAATACAGGCCTACTAAAGTTTTCTACCTTACTTCAATTAACATGCTAATGAGACCTTATTTGTTTACTTTTAGAATTGTATTTGCGGATTTGGATCATTTGTTTAAGATTATATTTAAATGTGGACTATTTATATATCGCGAATATAAAGATACGCGCTGTTGTTGACACATTTGAATTTCAAATATTGGATATTTAAATATTGGCACAATAGCATATGAGCCGCGACTAATTGTGTAACGGAAAGTATAATTGGCGAGCAACAATTTCTTGTCGTGAATTGTTTTGTTACAAAAAACTTCAATACTGGCTGTGGAGTATGGAGTTGAGGTGTTTTGAATAAAGGTGAAAGAAAAACTGTAATAAACGTTCACCAGAACCAAAGAAAAAAGTTTGTTTATAGAGTGTGAAAAATATCAATTATCTAAACAAAATATCTTAACAAAGGTTATTGGGTAATTTCAGCCACGTCATACTGACCTTCGATGAGAGGTTTTGTTTTAAATTTTTTAAATAACGGGAATATCTATGGAATATTTTTAATATGACTGTATACCTTTTTAACATGCTTAACATTTTGTAGGTAACTTTAAGTTTAATCTCAGTGTCCTAGGTTCAGAAACATTTTACAGAATTAAAAAAAAAAGTATAAAGATGTGAGTGTTGGTAACTATGTCCGTAAGGACGTAATGACGTAAGTCATTATTAAAATAGGTGCTCTTCAGAAAATTAGAGTTCGACTATAAAGATTTGCGAACAAAGCAATACAGATAAAGTGACGGTTCGTTATTCACTGCTATTTTTAGTCAGAGGATGTGAATGTTACGTTTTGACATTCGGGTTTTTACAGTGTTTTACAGTGAAATATTTCAAAATGTAGATTTTTTCGAGATTCATAGGCTTGGCCTTATTATGCAATAAGCATTCATTACACTGATTAGACTGTCCGAAAATCTAAGTATGCAATTTTATTAGTACGGTGTTGGGTTATTTTACTTGTTGTACATTAAAAATACCATTATAGATTTTAGCATGTAATGAGATTTGTTTACTGAAAACTACATTGTTCTCAAAATAAAATGTAGTACATAATATAATTCTGTAAACAATTAAAAAAAATTAATCCGACAGTCGGAATGTTTCGGATTTCAAATAATGTACATATTTTATAACAAACATCGTTAAAATAGTTTCCTGAAAATGGGAACTCCTACGTTCCAACTAGGTACTATAATTGTATAACGTTATATTGCATTCCTCGTATTGGTTTGTTGTAATTCTAACCAATCGCTTCTTTCAAGTGCATTTTCACACAACATATTATTATTAAGACGTATTATTATTATTAATAAATGTTGAAAGTGTGTCAAAATGTGTCATGAGCACAATACAGGCTGTCCCAAAACGGGACCATCGGAAGATTGCACCTCCTTTAATAACAGATTTTTAACAGAATATATTTAAATCACGTAAGGTTTTCGAAAAGTTGAGTTCAAAATGTAAAAAATAGCGATTTTGGCAATATTTGTGGATTTATAGCGGCTACAAGCGCAAAAAATCATCAAATACGCCTATACACCAAAATCCACGTTCTCCTGGGTTAATATCAATATTTTACAATTTTCCTTTGTGTCAAATACGTTAAGTTTTTCTAATACAACCTGTATATCAAGTAATAACTATATAAATGAACAAGTAAATATGTAAAAGTAATATTCCTATTATCAGATTTCAATCCTGTGATCATAATTTTTTGAGTGCTTCTTTTGCAACTTCTTCAAAAGAAAATATACCATACATTTTCATTTTGTCATTAAAACAGGTATTTACTAGTGTATAAACAATCTTAGCAAAATAGTAGATACAAATATAGACCAGGCAATAGAGCAGAAAATGGCCGAGTTCGTGACAAAAATAGTATCAGGAAGCCAACGATCCCAGGTCACGGGGAACAGTCCGTAGATGTATTGTGATGTGTTTTCGACTGGGAAATAATCATTACTTAATTTGTTATAAACAAAAAACCTCAAAAAATTGTGCGTTTTTTCGTTCTTCGCTTGTAAAAGCTGAACCGATGGAGCAACCTTAATCCTTTCAACAGACGAATTGTAGAGAATGAAAAGACGAAAACCTACACGGAACCGATTAATATTAACGGAGGAAATTCGGAAAACCCGGAAAAATCTGTTTTTTTCAAAAATTCATAACTCTGCTATTTTCAAAGTTGTAGCGCAGGCTTTTCGCGACAAAGTAGCGATTGATTGGTACTTTGAGTGTGCACAACCCTGGTGTTGTCCGATGATTAGTTTTTGCACAATTGCGATTTGAATTTTTTTATGCAATATGGTTCGGCGAGCCTGGATGCGTCGGAAGTGGTCCGATTTTAATTTTTTTAACGTATTTTGCAAGTAGAAGTATTGTGCGACAAAACGTCTATTCTGATTTTGCGTTAAAATGTTGCAAAATAGGCGAAAAATGCTTGCATACATGACCGAAAACTGCAGCGGGCTCCAAAGCGGTCGAGTAGTGGGGGTAGGCGGCTAACGCAGGTAAGCGCGTATCTATAGTAATACCAGCGCGCTGCGCGCTTCCCCGAGTCGGCCGCCTACCCCACTACTCGACCGCTGTGGAGCGCGCGGCAGTTTTCGGTCCTGTCCATTTTTCTAGTGGAGATGCGACACTAGCGGCTCTCTGCCGCTAGTGTTGCATCATTCTGTCTTATTTCATCATCTCCTATGATACCTGTCGATATTTATGACGGAATTAGGGACTATTGATCGTAATTCCGACACCCTGTAATAATTAGGGATTATTGATGTCCGTAATTCCGACACTCATGTCGGAAATTGGGCAAAACGGAATTTGGCAATAATTGTAATATAGCAAACGATGTAAAATATGTTATTTTCTGGTGTAAAGATAGGAATAGATCTATATGTATTACTTCTAACCATGTACACAATTCCGACAATTCCGACGACAATTCTGATTTACGGACGTGCTATATTTACATGTACCTAATTTCGCCACGTCTAAATTTGTGAATAGTAGTGTTTAAAAGGGTACTACACCGTGTTATTAAGAAAATATAAAGCATTTTTAGTCAGCCTCAATTGGTCCGGGAGGTAACGACAGAAATTTCCGGGTCATTTTCGCAAGCTTCATTTTTTTGTATGAGTTATGTGTGTTATGTATAATAGTAATCTGAACGTCTGCCGGCGCACTTCCACGACAGGGGGTTACAGGAGGGTTACAATTCCAGCAAAAGAATAACAAAAAAAATTTATAGCCGCATACGCGAAACTGATTGTATGTATCAGTTGAAATATAGGAAGCTTAGAAAATATCGTCTGCCATCTAAATTCCGCAACAAAACTCGTCTGCCACCCACATAAGTAAGCGTAAAAAGAAATAAAAAAAAACTATGTCCGCAAGCATGAAATTGATTGAAATGTTTCCTTTTATATCATCAAACCCAAAAATAATAGTCTGCCACTAATAAGGTACGACAAAGGTCGTCTGCCAAGCCTATGAAGTTGCGAAGAAGCTGACGCGAAAATAACTTATCACATAAGCAACATCGATTGTGAATCAAATGTAGTTGTACGGTGCTCCGATACTGACATCCTTATCATATTGGTGGGTAATATGACACACATTAGGAACGATGTAAAGTTGTGGATGCATGTTGGCGTTGGCAATTCGCATAGATTTTTGAATGTAAGAGAAATTTACAACAAATTAGGAGAAAAATTGTGTAATGCATTACCAGCTTTCCACGCATTGACGGGCTGCGACTATAATCCATCTTTTTACGGAAAATGTAAAAATCGACCATTTGCCACCTTGAGAAACTGTGATAGGTACCTACATAGCTGCCTTTGAAAGTATTAGTGTCTTAAACACTGGCGACTTATCTGCAATTTATGCAGTTATTGAAGAATTTGTATGCCGCATGTATGGGTTAAAAAAGATAGCTGACGTTAATGAAGCGCTTGTAGCTCTTTTTATGAAAAATTATAAAATAAATGATGGTGACGAAATCTTCCGGACCAACGCAAAAAATGTCTATGGAGCAGTATTGCCACCTTGTAAAGCTGAGCTGCAAATGCAATTAAAACGAACAGCATATATTGCACATCTTTGGAGGCATTCTTATCTCCCGCAACCGACGGAATTTTCACCCACTGCCTATGGTTGGAAGGAATCCGATGCTAAACTTGTTTTCGAATGGTTCGAAGGAGACCAATTGCCGATATCCATCGATGACATAGCAATCAACTCTGAAGAAAATCAAGGTATTATACAAAAACATAAAAAATTATATAAACATAATTACATAGCCATTAATAAATTATTATATTTACAGACAAAGACACGATTACAGAACAAGACTAAGGTCAGTCAGATGAAGAAGACGATCCTGAGATCCAAATTTGGATCTCCAATATATCGAAATCCTCAAAGTCAGAATTATTGATTTCAGGATCGTCTTCTTCAATTGACTGACCTTGGTCTTGTTCTGTAATCGTGTCTTTGTCTGTAAATATAATAATTTATTAATGGCTATGTAATTATGTTTATATAATTTTTTATGTTTTTGTATAATACCTTGATTTTCTTCAGAGTTGATTGCTATGTCATCGATGGATATCGGCAATTGGTCTCCTTCGAACCATTCGAAAACAAGTTTAGCATCGGATTCCTTCCAACCATAGGCAGTGGGTGAAAATTCCGTCGGTTGCGGGAGATAAGAATGCCTCCAAAGATGTGCAATATATGCTGTTCGTTTTAATTGCATTTGCAGCTCAGCTTTACAAGGTGGCAATACTGCTCCATAGACATTTTTTGCGTTGGTCCGGAAGATTTCGTCACCATCATTTATTTTATAATTTTTCATAAAAAGAGCTACAAGCGCTTCATTAACGTCAGCTATCTTTTTTAACCCATACATGCGGCATACAAATTCTTCAATAACTGCATAAATTGCAGATAAGTCGCCAGTGTTTAAGACACTAATACTTTCAAAGGCAGCTATGTAGGTACCTATCACAGTTTCTCAAGATGGCAAATGGTCGATTTTTACCTTTTCGGTAGAAAGATGGATTATAGTCGCAGCCCGTCAATGCGTGGAAAGCTGGTAATGCATTACGCAATTTTTCTCCTAATTTGTTGTAAATTTCTCTTACATTCAAAAATCTTTGCGAATTGCCAACGCCAACATGCATCCACAACTTTACATCGTTCCTAATGTGTGTCATATTACCCAGCAATATGATAAGGATGTCAGTATCGGAGCACCGTACAACTACATTTGATTCACAATCGATGTTGCTTATGTGATAAGTTATTTTCGAGTCAGCTTCTTTGCAACTTCATAGGCTTGGCAGACGACCTTTGTCGTATCTTATTAGTGGCAGACTATTATTTTTGGGTTTGATGATATAAAAGGAAACATTTCAATCAATTTCATGCTTGCGGACATAGTTTTTTTTTTTTTGCGCTTACTTATGTGGGTGGCAGACGAGTTTTGTTGCGGAATTTAGGTGGCAGACGATGTTTTCTAAGCTTCCTATGTTTCCACTGACACATACAATCAGTTTCGCGTATGCGGCTATAAATTTTTTTTGTTATTTTTTTGCTGGAATTGTAACCCTCCTGTAACCCCCTATCGCGGAAGTGCGCCGGCAGACGTTCAGATTACTATTATACATAACACACATAAATCATACAAAAAAAAAATGAAGCTTGCGAAAATGACCCGGAAATTTCTGTCGTTACCTCCCGGACTAAATAGACATTATTAAAATTTTCTTAGTTACTATTACCCTGTGGCGATGTAAAAAAAATCGAATTGCAGTTACCTTACAAGGAAAAAAATCAACTTTTAGCATAACACTTAATTAACAAGATCAGTCAAACTTCTAGGTTATATTCTGACCGTTAGAACATTGGTAGAATAAGAAACTTGAAAAATAAACCTTGCATTATAATATACTATTGTATTACAAGCCATTGAACACATTCTTTTGTTTGATCTGAAATGTTCGAAGAATCACTTCAATCCCATTGTAAGTAACTGTCGATATTTTTATAATTCATAACGGATATGCACGCGCACGTCCGTGACGTTTTGACCTGACCGTCCCAATCATTACCTATGTATCCGTCCGTATGTGCGCGGACGTCACGAGTCACCGGTGGCACCCGGTTAGAACAAAAAGCCAACGAGCCGGTGCCCCGCAATTCCGTTAATTAGCGACGGTCCTCAACGTGAATGATAGAATAATTGCGCTCGTCGAGGGCCCGCTGAATAGATGCTGATCCTATTCATGCATACATACCGTATATATTTAAATATCATACACATTCGTGTCCATCCGTATTGAATTAGTATGCAACAACGTTGTTGCTTGTTAGTTGACACGAACCGGTCCGGCGCAATTGTGGACAAGTTTCAACCCCTTTTCAGCCGCTTCCGGTGTGCAAGTTTATCAAATGGAGCCGTTTATTGCGCGTAGGCGACTGACTAATTTTAGATGTAATTATAGTCTATAAGAAGGCTTTTCTTTTGTCTTTCTCATGATATAGATTTCTATAGATAATATAGATATGCATTTTTTACGTGTTCCAATTTTCAACAATTTTCTATTGTCCTTTTCTCGAAAATGTTCCATGTAAGACCATAATAACAATTTACGGTCGGAAATTGATGTTTTGTGAAAAATGTTTACTTTAATGAGTTTAATGAATAAAAATCGACGTATTAGAGGATTTTTTAAAATAACAAACCGTCTCTGTGATTTTCTCGTGTTTCCATACGGAATAATTTTCAGATGTGGATATGACAATAAGATACAATTAATTCCTAGATTTCTAAACAATTGCTCTAAAAAATAACAAACAATATTACAATTATGTGTACTAGTAATATTTGCTTAACTTACTGGTTGTAACACAACTTAAACAAAGCACAAAAAATAAATTGGCTGTACCTCAATCTTCTCAGAACAAAAGCTAACTGGCTGCCACACACACAACGATGTCTCAATTCAAAGCAACCTTTGTTAATCCAAAACAGCCGCTGTTTTATATATACGCAAGAATATACAGGGTTAGCCAAAATTACCTAAATAAATTAACATCCTAAATAATTCACCTAAATAATTCTCTGACGGTAAGAATTTAAAAAAAAAATTCAAATAAAACTTTTATGTCTTTAAACAATCCATCGTTCATATATATTTTTAATATACAGGGTTTTCATTTTATTATAGAATATACAGTGTGTCCCACTTAAGAGTGTAACACCTTTATATCTTTTTTATTTTTAGTTAAATTTTAATAATTTTTTCTTTCAAGTATAGAACACATATTGCTCTATTTACTGCCAAAAAACCAATTGTCTTCTTTAAATGCAAAGCACCTTGTGATGGCAAAATAAATGGCAAAAATCAAGAAATCAGTTTAGGGAATTTTTTATCGAAAAGTTTTACTAGTGATAATTGTTCAGAATTGCCCAAAAACCATAAATGCAAAATTTCATGAAAATTAAAAAATATTGAAATTTTCTTAAAAAATAATTCGAAGTCCGTAAATATTATTTGCATAGGCAGCTGCGCTTAAAAAAAGTGTGCTGTGGAAATTTTGTTTGAAATAAAACCTGAACTAGCTTTGTCGTATTTAATTAAGATAAGATGTTGCCATGTTTGTAGGTTACTCTTTGCATAATAGCCTTTATTATTCAATAGAATGTAATAAATAAAATTATTAATAAAAATTCGATTCATTTTTTTTTCTCTTTAATTTCGCAGAAAATTTACAGCATAATAAATACAAAGTACAAATTAGATCTTTTTTTGTTCTATTAGACCTCCATCAGCTTCAATGCATGCATTGATGCGCATTTCATTATGTTTAACTACTTTCCGGAGAGTTAATGGCGTAATCTCAGCGCAAGCTTGTCGAATGCGGGTTTTCAGTTCGTCTCTGTTTCTTGGCTAAGTCTTGTAGACTTCGTTCTTTAGAGCTCCCCACAAAAAATAATCTAGGGGCGTGAGGTCGGGTGATCTCGGAGGCCAATTAATTAATGGACTATTTCTTCCAATCCATCTCCGGTGAAAATTGTCGTTTAACCAATTTTGAGTAATCATTGCATTGTGAATTAGAGCTCCATCAAGTTGAAATATTATGTTATTATACCTAATAAGTGGAATATTTTCGATTTCGTCTGTAAATTCATTTTGCAAAAATTGCAGAAAACAGCAAGGCTCCGCATTCAAATTTCCCTCAAAGAAATATGGTCCAATTAGTCGCTCGTTAAGAATACCGCACCACACGTTAACTTTTTCGGAATACTGGCGTCGACAATTTATAACCCAATGTGGAATGTCAACAGACCAATGCCGCGTGTTTTGATGGCTAACTGTGCCATTAGTAGTGAATGTGGCCTGATCGGAAAAGAAAATGTTTTAAAAAAAATTACGATTATTCAAGAACTCTCCCTGGCACCAAAGGCAATATTCCAGTCGCCTTTCTTTGTCTCCTTCTTCTAATGTTTGTAAGAATATTGGTTTGAACGGATGTAGTTTATTCCGACGCATGCATCGCCAAATTTTACTTTTTGATACGTTTAAAATTGCTGACATTCTTCTTAAGCCGATACTTCTATTACGTCTTACAAAGTCAAGTATTTGGTCTTCACCAACATGTACCCTCAATCGTTTCTTCTTTATGTTGATTACCGTGCCCGTTCTATTAAATTCAGTATTAATTCGCCAAACTCTTACGTGATCTATTAGAGGACGACCCTGATGGCGATTATTAAACTCTTCAGCTGCTTCCCTTGCTGATCGCACGTTATCACCGACTAATCTTATTATTTCCACTTTTTCGGCAAGTGTAAGCATTATTATTCAGACAATAATTAAATACGACACAATACAACAAAGCACTTTGACAGTTCATGTTTTATTTCAAACAAAATTTCCACAGCACACTTTTTTAAGCGCAGCTGCCTATACAAATAATATTTACGGACATTCTTCTTAAGCCGATACTTCTATTACGTCTTACAAAGTCAAGTATTTGGTCTTCACCAACATGTACCCTCAATCGTTTCTTCTTTATGTTGATTACCGTGCCCGTTCTATTAAATTCAGTATTAATTCGCCAAACTCTTACGTGATCTATTAGAGGACGACCCTGATGGCGATTATTAAACTCTTCAGCTGCTTCCCTTGCTGATCGCACGTTATCACCGACTAATCTTATTATTTCCACTTTTTCGGCAAGTGTAAGCATTATTATTCAGACAATAATTAAATACGACACAATACAACAAAGCACTTTGACAGTTCATGTTTTATTTCAAACAAAATTTCCACAGCACACTTTTTTAAGCGCAGCTGCCTATACAAATAATATTTACGGACATTCTTCTTAAGCCGATACTTCTATTACGTCTTACAAAGTCAAGTATTTGGTCTTCACCAACATGTACCCTCAATCGTTTCTTCTTTATGTTGATTACCGTGCCCGTTCTATTAAATTCAGTATTAATTCGCCAAACTCTTACGTGATCTATTAGAGGACGACCCTGATGGCGATTATTAAACTCTTCAGCTGCTTCCCTTGCTGATCGCACGTTATCACCGACTAATCTTATTATTTCCACTTTTTCGGCAAGTGTAAGCATTATTATTCAGACAATAATTAAATACAACACAATACAACAAAGCACTTTGACAGTTCATGTTTTATTTCAAACAAAATTTCCACAGCACACTTTTTTAAGCGCAGCTGCCTATACAAATAACATTTACGGACTTAGAATTATTTTTGAAGAAAATTTCAATATTTTTTAATTTTCGTGAAATTTTGCATTTAAGGTTTTTGGGCAATTCTGAACAATTATTACTAGTAAAATTTTTCGACAAAAAAATCCCTAACGTAATTTCTTGATTTTTGCCATTTATTTTACCATCACAAGGTGCTTTGCATTTAGAGGGGGCAATTGGTTTTTTGGCAGTAAATAGGGTTCTATATTTGAAAAAAAAAATTATTAAAATTTATAAAAAATAAAAAAGATATGAAGGTGTTACACTCTTAAGTGGGACACACTGTACGTAAACTTTTTTTTTCTAATGGAACACCTGTGCATTTTTACATTTTGTAATTTTAGGACTAATTCTAAACATTTTTTATTAAAATAATCTTTTTATAAAATGCATCATTTTTGAGTTAAGCAATTAATTAAAATTAGTCAAAATTACCAGAACACCTACATAACTCTCCAACCGTAAAAAGTTTCAAACAAACGTTTTCTGACATTAAACAAGCTATCATTAAAAATATATTTTTAAAATACAGGATGTTCATTTTATTATGGAAATTTGGTAAACTTTTCTTTTTCTAAAGGAATACCCTGTATATTTTTACATTTTATAATTCTAAGACTAATTCTAAATGTGTACTTTTTATTGGAATAATTGTTTTATAAATTTCATCGTTTTTTAGTTATAAGCAATTAGTCAAAACTCCTGAACTTCAAATTATGAATTGGTTTCAAGGATGCAATGTGGAATAACTTACCACATTGAAACTATTGTCTCTTCAGTGATTTCTCCTGGTACTATTGGAATATTGAGCAAAAAATAGAAAAAAAATGTTTTTTTTACGGTTGGAGAATTATGTAGGTAATTTTGACTATTTTAATTAATTGCTTATAACTCAAAAATGATGCAATCTACAGTAGACTCTCTACAACGCGGTTTAATATTACGCGTTTTATGAAAACGCATTATAGGAATTTGAGGATCGAAAATTTTTACGCATGCGCGTTGTACGAGAATGGCGTTATATGAAGCATGTAGTCGCAAAATTTTTAGCGCGTTTGTAGTATTTCGCGTTGTAGGAACCGCATTATAGGAGAGTCTACTGCATAAGAAAATTATTTCAATAAAAAATGTTTTGAATTAGTCTTAAAAATATACAAGGTGCATTTGAAAAAAAAAAGCTTAGGAAATTTTCATAATAAAATAAAAATATATTTGAACGATCGCTTGTTTAAAGTCAAAAAAACAATTGTTTGAATGTCTTTTTTTAAAATTTCTTACGGTTGGAGAGTTATGTAGGTGTAATTTTGACTAATTTTAATTAATTGCTTAAAATTAAAAAATGATGCATGTTATTAAAAGATTATTTTAATAAAAAAATGTATAGAATTAGTCCTAAAATTACAAAATGTAAAAATATACAAGCTGTTCCATATGAAAAAAAAATTACGAAATTTCTATAATAAAAGGAAGATATTTGAATATATTAGAAATATACTTGAACGATGGATTGTTTATAGTCTTTAAAGTCTCTAAAATACCTGTATTTTAATTTTTTTTTTAATTTCTTACCTTCAGAGAATTATTTAGGTGTTCCGGTAATTTTGGCCAACCCTGTGTATCGTGCATTGAAGAAGCCCGTTGTTTTGACCGGTTGTCTTCCTTTAAGATTGTACAATTTTAAATGGATACTATACTTATTTGACTTAAGAATTTGTTCTCTTAAATCAAAAAGTTGGGTAGTTAGATTAATCCAAGACCTTGATTTTAATAAAAAAAAATGTCAAATTCAGTTCTTATTTTAATGATCTTATCTGGTTAATTTTTCGGTAAGTATTTATTTATTAAAAAGAATCCCATGGTTATCAGTGGCAGGTGATTGCAATTAAGCAGCAAAAATACTGCTCTGGTAGCTTGAGGACTATATGCAAAACGTATTCCTTATTTCAAGGTTGATACTTGCTCAAAATGTTGTTATTGGCATTGGATAACTCCAAATTTCAAGGGCCTTAGAAAGTCTTCCTTCCACTTCTGTTTCGCAATATTTCATACGACCCACAACATCATATTAAAGATTGGCATCAGAACAAATATGTTTACAAAGCAAACTTAATAAGTATGCAATTATTATGTATGCAACTATTAAATAAAATACTTTATCAACAGGTAATCTCAAAATGTAGATTAATTGTTTTTAATTTCAACGAGTTGAGCTAGAGTTTTAACAGTTGGAAACATGGATCAAATGTGACCACACCGACAATTTTAACCAAAACGTATTATCTAAAATCTAAATTAAACCGCATATCCTGCGTCACTTTATGTACTTTCACTGAACACGTTGATACCTCAAATTAATTAATGCTTTTTACAGTATCTCTGCTAATTAAGTTAAATTATATGCGACTGACGTAACGTATACTGATGCAACTTCATGCTGGATTATCGACGTTGTTGTTATTGCGAATGTTATATATTGCGTAATTCCTGGAATTGCGGCAGTGATTATTTTCACAACATGTTTGAATTATTTATTTCTGACTTTTATACATTCTTTAAACATTAAAGCTATTTGCCATAGGGCAATATCATTTGTACTTCCTCGTTTTCTTATAGTTACAAATAAGACTACTCTTTTTAAAC
Source organism: Aphodius sticticus (assembly GCA_963966075.1). Lineage (NCBI taxonomy): Eukaryota > Metazoa > Arthropoda > Insecta > Coleoptera > Scarabaeidae > Aphodius > Aphodius sticticus. The sequence goes on from OZ014511.1 coordinate 35,929,277, forward strand.
ATATAATGAATCTGGAACACAATGATTAATGACTCCAGAGTTTCGAGATTGTAATGTACCAAAAGAAACCAGTTGTATAATTTATAAACGCCAAAAGCATGTGTCCGTGAAGATGTTAATAGACCTATTAAATTTTAAAGAAAATTGTTGAGTGACGAATTGAACTTTAACCTCATAGAAAAAATATCATCGCCCTACTTCAATAGAAAGTATGTAAAAGATGTTTTTTGTTGGAATTCTAATTTATCGTTTAACAAACTGATTTGTGGTTTCTTTTATTTTTTTCGATTTCAAGCTGTTCTAATAAGTCTAATTTGTAGTTTTTATCGTACTTGTGAAGTAGTGTAGGTTCATTGTATTTTATACAATGATCTGTTGAAATTTTATGTTGTTAAATGTTAGAAGAAGTTAGAGATTTATGTTCCGTTTTTCCGTTCGTTTTTCCAACTTCTTTCCGATTTGACCTACATAAACAGTATTACAATTATATCATTGGTTTTGAAACTATTGTTGGTTAAATAATTATATATTTATTTGCTTTTTAAGTTACAGCGATTTCCAATACACAAAAATGTCACAATACATATTTACAGACGACGATTCCAATCATGTTTACTTCCGTTTCATATCTATTATCGACAAATAAACGCAAACATTACAACATAACATGTTTTCGAGAAAAATAACGCAAATAAAACATCCTTCTTTTGAAAGTTGTTAAAAATTATAGCTTGAAGGTCTAATAATAATTACTAAATCACGAGTCAGATGCCAAAACAAGTTCCAAAAAGCGTGTTAACACGTGTTAACTCGTGAATATGTCCGTAGCTTTATTGCTAATCAATAGTTAATATATTATCCAATATGAAATGTGTCTATTTAAACATTTTAAACAATCTGAAAATGATGCAAGACAAGCAAAAAACGTTCAAATCGAGTGGTGTTTCTGAAATAACGGTTCACCTGCCAGAAAAACCTGATATTTGACAAAATCACTTACAACCAGGGATGTAAAAGCGTAATTTACCGCGTAAATTAAAAAATTAATTACCGTAATTTATGGTAATTTACCGATTTTTAATTACCGTAATTTACGGCGTAAATTACCGATGGTAATTTACCGTCAATTTAAATTACCGTTGGTAATTTACCGACAATTTAAATTACCATTGGTGATTTACCGGAATTTATAAATTAATTTCAAAGACCTTTCATCAGTAGACGCATGAATGCGCCCCACCCCTCCTAAGCAGTCGACAAGTGCACTGTTGTTTGCGTTTGCCTGGGAAGTACCTAACAATCCGCATGGTGCATGGTCGGACTCGTGCGTGACAATGTTATTCAAGGTGTCATTTAGCCAATGGAAATCGGTCTATGGGTAAAGTTAACACATCCAATGACAGTCCCATTGCCCGTAAACGTTATATTTTTTTTACTATTTCAAATCATCCGACATTACTTGAGAAAATACAGAACTAATATTATGTATTTAATGAATAGAGAAGTGGAAAGCCCCTTCTCCAATGGCGACCAATCCAACAAATCCGATAATGCAGGGCTGAAGCCATTTATTATCAGAGTTCACTTTTTCATAAATAAGCCAGTGTTAGAAAAATGACAAATGACAAAAAACCCTCTGTGAGTGAACTGGAGTTATTTTGTGAATGTGGACAGAATTAAATTGTTTAAATTTTTTTCCTGTTTTTGTAGTTGTGCTATAAATAGTATTTCTATGTAGTCTTTGCTTTGGTTGTAGTACAGTACAACTTCGATAGTTCGGACACTCTCTAGTACGGATACTCCAGTAATCCGAACACTCTTGTAAACCGGACAATTTAAAAATTTTACCTCTGTAGTCCGGACACAAAATCTATTTCGCAGATAAAACAAAACAAAACAAGAAATTTGCATTCCGATCAAATGAGCGGTCTCTATCATTCTGCTTTAGCTTTCCAAGCGCGATAGATCGCTAAGCGATAATGGCGCCGTGCAAGAGAGCGCAGAGAACACTTACTCTTTCTGAAAAATCCAAAACACTCGATTGTCTTGATAATCTTCCCATGGATGATATTGCTTCTCAAAGAAAAAGCAACTAATGTAGCTATATCCAAAACAGTATTAACGAAGATTGATAATTTTTTTTTTAAAATACCTAAAGTGTTTTGCTTATGCTTTCATTTATGTTCAGATTTTAGTTTTTATTTTTATATGTTTAGTTTATATGTATGCTATGTACGTACAATAAACTATACATTTTAAATATTCCGAGTTGTTTTCATATATATATAATAAAAAATTACCCCTACAAACAAACAAAAAATTAAAACCTTCAGTAATCCGGATACCTCGATAGTCCGGACATGGGCCTGAACGATATGTGTCCGGACTATTGAAGTTATACTGTACTATCAAATCTGGCAAAAGATCAGAGATAGCTAGATATCCGCAAAATAATGATTTAAGGTTTTACCAAACATTTTTATTAACATTAGTAGTAATCATAACTTACAGTGTTCTGTTTAATTTAACATTTTGAATTTTTAATTACCCGGTAGTATAAAGCGTAATTTACCATTTTGAATTTTTAATTACCCGGTAATTTAAACCAGCGTAATTTATCATTTTGAATATTTAATTACCCGGTAATTTAAACAGACGTAATTTACCATTTTGAATTTTTAATTACCCGGTAATTTAAACCAGCGTAATTTACCATTTTGAATTTTTAATTACCCGGTAATTTAAACCAGCGTAATTTATCATTTTAAATATTTAATTACCCGGTAATTTAAACAGACGTAATTTACCATTTTGAATATTTAATTACCCGGTAATGTAAACAGACGTAATTTACCATTTTGAATTTTTAATTACCCGGTAATTTAAACCAGCGTAATTTACCATTTTAAATTTTTAATTACCCGGTAATTTATGCCATCGTAATTTACCATTTTTAATTACGTCGTAATTTAATATTTGAAATTTTTAATTTCAACGGTAATTTACAAAAAATTTAACATCACTGCTTACAACACACGCTCTTTAGTACGCTACAGTCACAGACTTATGTACATTAAAACAATTATAACTGAATGTCGCCGAGTACAGTGTATTTCCGTACAACAGCAAACAGCTGACAATACGATCGAAGTAGATCAATGTCATTGCAAGCGAGAATCGAAAGTGGTAGTGTAACTAGAAGCAAAGTCAAGTGGTTCATTACCGCTAGTCGACAACCTGCTTTGGTAGCCTGCGGACGTGTGACAACCGCGACACAGGACCGGACTGCGCTTTTTTTTCAATACTTTTTCGGGTACACATTATTTGAAAAAGAAAGCTGTTTCTTTCACTCTGGAAAACACTTTCCACAACAACTCAGAAAATATGTACATCGTAAAAATAGTTTATCGGTAAAAATAATTAATTATGGCGTTTAGCTTTGGGGGTTTGGATATCACCAGTCAACCGGATAATAAAATATCACCGTGTGCACACCGGGTGGGTGCTCCCATATTGATTCTGCGGGCGGGTTGGGGGGGTGGTAGGGTTGGGCGAAAAAGTGCCAGCGAAGGAAGTCTATAAATACACTTACCTTAATAAACTTTCTGGCTTTGGTTAACAACCCCAAGGTGGTGTGTCGCGAAGCCTCGGGCCCCAGCGGCACCATATCTTTCAGGGCATCCAGGCAGTTTTTTAAGTGAGCTCGCCTGCAAAAAAGGATTAGTTATTTTTCTGCTGAACTCGTACGAGCCCCCTCAGTCGAGGGTGTTACGTCTAGGGGTGGAAATCGGTAAGAACCCCCATGTATGTAATATGCCAAGACGCGCGCCAGAAAGATATGTGTCAATGCGATTTAATCGTGCTGAGGGTTTGGAGGTAGATACAGAAAATTTATCTAATCTATCTTATAGAGGCAGTAGTTTTCTTTTCAGTTTTTAAACAATGCTGCCGAATATAGGTACTTGTCAATAACTAAAAAAGGCATCAGAAAATTTATAGAATGGAACGTATTTAAGGGGTAATGCCACTCTAGCGCGAGAAAAAATACCCGATTTTGTAGGTCTATTTTTTACAATATAGTAAATGAATTACAAAATCTCTTTAAAGCCCCTTATTGTTCATATTTTGAGGAATATTAACAATAAAAAAAAACAAACAAAAATAAAAAATAGCAGCGTTAGAGGACATCAAAGGAAACTTCTTCCGGCGGACAGGGTTGCACGGCCGGAAAGATTTTGCACGCAGTTTTTCACTTAGCCATAAAAACAAAAAAGAATTGATTCTATATAAGATTATCTCGGGAAGTACGTACGGAAATTCCGCGTTAAACAAAATAGCGCACGTTTGAACACAAAATATCACTTTTGGGTACAAAATTAGGTTAAAAATTGTTTATAACAAAAAAGTTTCGAACTTATCGTAAAATCCGTACGTACTTCTCTAGATAATATTGTTCTGAAGCTGCATATAAAATTTCAAGTAAATTGACGAAGATCAGTTGAAGTTATCGTTCCGGCCAGTTTGAAAAATGCGATTTTGAGAAAACACCGTTTAAAATATTGTGTAACTTTGATGTATAGAATGTTATATTTTACTATAGTTGGCGAAGCTTGGACCATATAATTATGTTTTCAAATTAACATTTTCCTGCTCTTGTTTCTTTCTGTTTGATTTTGACGACAGACGGGCCTGTTTTGCAGCATCAGTCAGGGATGGCTCTGAAAACATGATACGCCGTGCGTCAGCCTTCGCGCAGATATTATTGCAGTTTGGCTAGATGCTCATACATAATATTTTCATAATCTTCATAAGGCTGGATAATGCATAATTGACAACACATATAGCTATACTTGCCACAATTACTTTGCCACTTGAAAGAGAAAATGAAATCACCAGGTGGCATTTCATCGGTCAGAATTTATGATACAGTGTCGCCCAGATTTATTTTCTTCATGTTATCAATTGAATCATGATTATGACGAGTCCATCATAAATTGCAAGCTCATTTATAGGCTTCTGGGTTTACTTCCCTTTCTCTTCGAGGCCCTAACTGGTTTTTGTCAAATGGCGGGGACGAGTGCCATTAGTTTTTTCACGTGATCTATGCATTCCTTTTCTTATTTTCTTTTCTTATTCCAAAATTTGCAAGCTCTGCAGTAAGTATTTAGATTTTATGAGAATATCAACAACATTTCTCCAGCTGATAAGCGCCACCAATCATACAGAGAAGACAAGCTATGTTTTCTCTATGTTCCATTGTCCGAGATAGTTACGCCATTACTTTTTCACTATTTTCAATTGACTTTCCCTCCCTTCTTCTGCTGCTTTCTGCATACTTTGTTGACAATGCTTCTGTTTCCACAAAAATGGTGCGAACAACTTTATCGTAAAATGAGTGAAAAATCTGACGGGGAATGTCCTTGAATGTGCAAAACTTTTCAATTACATCTATACCTATTCTTATGCGCATGACAAGGATAATTCCGCTATTCTTTTCATATCATTTTTTAACAAATCGGCAACTTGGAATGAAAGTTTGTTCAAAATTCTGACAAGAAACCACGATTTGAAATCCTAAGTCACGGTTGCCACTTTCAGCCAATTTCGCATTTGATTTGCACGTTTTACACACTACAACTTGCGAAATAGCAGAAAACACAACAACAAAGTTCAAAAGATGATAATTAAACGTCATCCACTCCAACGTTGTAATAATCTTCAACCGACATTACCTTTTACCGGTGTGGACTGTGGATACTTTCAGGCAGAGGCGACTCTAGTTCCAAACGATTCAATGCTTGTCATGTTAGTTCTATTTGAAAATCTGCTGTTTCCTTTCGATCACGATATACTCCAAGAATGTCACTAATTATTTCTGCTATTTTTTACCAACTAATCAAGAACAAGACACGTTCATCAGACAGCTCTAACATTGTGCGGCTAGCGTCAGTTCAACGAACGTACCGAGGATATTTCCACAAAATCTTTGTGTTTTATAATATTTTATGTTATTTTCACACCACGCATGTAATTCCTCCAAATAAGATAAGAGCGCATACGTCTCTAGGCTGTAACCTCTCACGCTAAACTTTTTGCATGTACGCTCGGCTAGACGCTTGGCCGTATGTTCATCAAATAAGCATTTAAAAAATTTTTTCCAATATGAAACGTATTGTACCTTATTTCTAAGATCTCAAGACATCATTTAAGCAAAAAAAAAATTTTTGATTTTTCAAAAAATCTAGAGTGGCATTACCCCTTAAGATAATCAACAAAATTGTTTTATAAGAGCTACAAACTTTCAGCATTTCTAGTGAAAGTTAGGGTTGCCATCTGTAAAATCATTCAACCGGGACAAGAAGCTCAAAAAAAGAAAGAACTACTAAAGAACCACTAAAGAAACATTCATTTCTTTAGTGTGTACTATACGTCAAATGTAATAAATAGGAAATAAAAACAGACATATTTATAGTAGCGCCATTTACATCTGGTTCATTTCGAAGCTTTGGAGAGAAGTTTGCTACAGTTCGCCATTTGAATTAAGACGGGGCCCTTAAACAACCTTAATACAATCTTTGGCATAATTTGGCATAATTTCTATGTAGTACCGCTGGCTTTTACAAGTTACACGCACATATAATTCAAACCAAATTTTAATTTCGGTGTAATAATTTATTAGAATAAAATATACTTAGTAAAACTACATGTGATGGAGGTAATACAACCACGTCGCACACAACCAGAACTAAGACAAAGTCGGAAGCGAAGGACGAAAACGAATACGGTATTGACACGAGCAAAATTCGGCCCAATATGTTACCGAAAACTTATACGTTACATATACTAAGAAATCCTCAACACTTTAAAGGTACTATAGCTTCCTACGTGTATGCTGATATTCAAAAAACCATTCATTGCGCATATACAATCCCGCGGCAGTAATTAAAATCGTTCATATCTACGACGTTTGATCTTTGCGTAATACCTTATTAAAGTACATGTGGTCCTTAAATTATATCTGAAAACGGGATTTGATGTTTTGTTGACAAGAATGATGACGATCACTTACCAGAGTCGTAAAACATCACCGAAAACGTCATGCTGGCATATTTTGATGAACACAGCTAAACTAAGAACGCCCCAACCCTTTGGCCATACTATAGTAGGGTACACGCACGCAAATAAATTGCAAGCGATTCAAAAGAGGCAGTTTGTGGTTATGTGTTGTACGTTTGACATATGGCATTTGATATCAATGTGACCGATCTTAGAAAAAAGTTACTAAAGACGGTGTTACAATTTGTTAATTTATCACCGAATACAATGTTACAATGTGTGCATTGTGAATGAAAAGTAGAAAAAGCAATATTTGATATTTTGTTCATAAAGAGACACTCACAATGTTATTTCTACACCTAGTAAAAATCCGAAATCCAATTTCGATTCAAATAAATGTATTGTTTGTGTAAATACCTCATCCAACTGTACACACAGAAAAGTGATTATTTGGAACGAGAAAACATAATTTCTTGAATTTATTTACTAGATTCAAATGCATATTTACTTGGATGCTGTCGACAAATAAATTCTTACTTTATAAGAACCAATATTGTATTGAAAGAAGTAATTGAATTTTTCGTCCCAAAAATGTTAATTTCTCCAACGAAGTAATAGCAAATCCATCCAAGTGCGTAGTTACTTGATCCAAGAAAATATAAGACATTTAATATAAGTAAGTATTGTTTACTGAATAAAAACCCACCAATTATTTAACTGAAGTGATTCTCACTTCTTTCAAGTCATCCCTTTCTCTGGAATAAATATGCGCACCGTGATTTTGTCAAGGCTCGCGCGCCCGCGCGTGGTGCTGGCGCCACGGAACCTAACCTAGTACGAAAACAACGAAGCACCCGTAGGGGATGTGCCTTGTGATTTATTGGGGATGTGTATTGTCATTTATAGTGTACAATAAACGTTTCAACACGGAATAGTTTGATGTAACGCACGCAACAGTTTAGAACGAGTAAGTAAATATAACATACCTATCTTGTTAATTAGCAATAAATGGCGTTGTAACCATTTTGCTCACATAGCGGCCTGATTCTCGGTATATAATACACTTGTGAAATAAAAAATATCGCATTTTAAGTCAACCGACAATTTCGTTAATTAAAAAACTTATAATTCTTTGACTCAACACAATAATTATATTTGTACTAAATAAATCTCGTTCCTTATAATACATATACAAATTGTAAATTTTAACCAAATACATAAATTGTTTGACACAAATAGCTAGTCACCTTTCAAGTTATTATAGGATTACGTACATCATTATTACAGAAAAACATTGTTTGCACTCCATCACTAAGCCTTGTCATTAAAACTTGTCTTTCGAAATAAACTCCAGACAAATTGCCAAATGACATCAGCTGCATTCTACATCAATAATTCTAATTTTAGACGCCAGTGGTATGGTTCATGAGTGTTAACATTGTTACATGATCAATATGTGATGATATTAATACATATTATTAATTTGTTTACTGTACAATGCCCTCGCAAACGATTACAATATCCACCATCACGATCTGGCCAGATTAAGTAAGTGTTATTCACTCGCGAATCTAAAAATAATGCCGATAACGTCGCTAATAAAAATAAATAGAGTCTGCGGCCGCATATGACCTCAATGTCACAATGTCCGCCGATAATCTTAGAACAATACGCTGTGATAGCAACAAATTGTGGGTGATTTGATTTATTGCACTTTGTTTCGGAGATAACCAGCACTGACGGTCAACCTTTTTTACTTTAAGAAAGGTAAAGCAACACAATGGTTCGCCTTAACGGTGGTGATAACGATTTCAAGGAAACAGTTTCTTATTTTATCTTATCTGGAAAAGTATTGTTAGACGGATGTCTTAGACATAATATGCGATAGTTGAAAGGAAATGGTTAACATGGATTTTCGCATTTCGTAGATTGTGGAATCGTTGTTAAGTGCACTAGAAAATGTCAAGAAGTCTTTTGTTACATATTCGCTTGGTTACGTAATCTCTCACCAGTATACGAAATGTGCATGTCATGTTTTTAATATATCAATATTATTTTATCAATAATAAATAAAAAATAGCAGCGTTAGAAGACATCAAAGGAAACCTCTTCCGGCGGACAGGGTTGCACGGCCGGAAAGATTTTGCACGCAGTTTATCACTTAGCCATAAAAACAAAAAAATAATCGATTCTTTATAAGATTATCTCGGGAAGTACGTACGGAAATTAGAAAATTTCGCTTTAAAACAAAATGGCGCACGTTTGAACACAAATTATCACTTTTAGGTACAAAGTTCGGTTAAAAATTGTTTATAACAAGAAAAAGTTTCTAACTTATCGTAAAACCCGTACGTACTTCTCTAGATAATATTGTCCTCAAGCTGCATATAAAATTTGAAGTGAATTGACGGAGATCAGTTGAAGTTATCGTTCCGACCAGTTTGGAAAATGCGGTTTTAAGAAAACACCGTTTAAAGTATTGTGTAACTTTGATGTATAGAATTGTTATATTTTACTATAGTCGGCGATGCCTGCACATGTAATTATCTTTTTAAATTAACATTTTTCTCCTCTTGTTTCTTTCTGTTTGATTTTGACGACAGACGGGCCTGTTTTGCAGTATCAGTCAGCGATGGTTCTGAAAATATGATGCGCCGTGCGTCAGCGTTCGCGCAGAAATTATTGCAGTTTGGCCCGATGCTCATACATAATACCTCCATAATCTTCATAAGGCTGGATAATGCATCATTGCCAACACAAATCGCTTATACTTGCTGCAATATCCACAATTACTTTGCCACTTGAAAGTGAAAATGAAATCACAGGTGGACAATTCTCGTGCTGCGGCATTTCATCGGTCAAAATTTATGATACAGTGTCGTCCAGGTTTATGTTCTTCATTTTATCAATTGAATCATGATTTCGACGAATGGCTAGTCCATCATAAATTGAAAGCTCATTTATAGGCTTCTGGGGAAGTTAACCCTTTTATTCGAGGCCCTAACTGGTTTTTGTCAAATGGCGGGGACGAGTGCCATTAGTTTTTGCACGTGATCTATGCATTCCTTTTCTTATTCCAAAATTTGCAAGCTTTGCAGTATTTAGATTTTATGAGAATATCAACAACATTTCTTCAGCTGATAAGCGCCACCAATCATACACAGAAGAAAAGCTATGTTTTCTCCATGTTCCATCGTTACGAGACAGTTACGTCATCTTTTTCTTACTATTTTCAGTTGACTTTTAGCCCTCTCATCTTCTGCTGCTTTCTGTATACTTTGTTTGCAAACTGCTTCTGTTGCGACAAAAATGGTGCGAACAACTTTACCGTAAAATGAGTGAAAAATCTGACGAGGAAGGTCCCTAACTGCGCAAAACTTTTCAATTCCATCTACACCTATTCGTATGCGCATGGCAAGGATAATTCCGCTATTCATTTCATATCCTTTTTGAACAAATGGGCAAATCGGAATGAAAGGTTGTTCAAAATTCTCACAATAAACCACGATTTGAAATCCTAAGTCACGGTTGCCACTTTCGGCCAATTTCGCATTTGATTTGTAAGTTTTACACACTACAACTTGTGAAATAGCAGACGACACAGGAACAAAGTTCAAAAGATGATAATTAAACGTCATCCACTTCAACGTTGTAATAATCTTCAACCGACATTACTTTTTTGCAGGTGTGGACCGTGGATACGTTATCAGGCAGAGGCGACTCTAGTTCCAAGCGATTCAATGCTTGTCATATTAGTTCTATTTGAAAATCTGCTGCTTCCTTTCGACTCCTTTCGATCACGATGTACTCCGGGAATGTCACTAATTATTTCTGCTATTTTTTACTAACTAATCAAGAACAACACACGTTACATCAGACAGCTGTAACATTGTGCGGTAAGCGTCAGTTCAACGAACGTAACGAGGATATTTCCACAAAATCTTTGTTTTATAATATTTTATGTTATTTTCACACCACGGATGTAATTCCTCCCAATAAGATAAGAGCGTATAGGTATAGGTATAGGTAAGCGTCAGTTCAACGAACGTAACGAGGATATTTCCACAAAATCTTTGTTTTATAATATTTTATGTTATTTTCACACCACGGATGTAATTCCTCCCAATAAGATAAGAGCGTATAGGTCTCTTGGCCGTATGTTCATCAAATAGGCAATTAAAATTTTTTTTTCATATGAAACGTATTGTACCTTATTTCTAAGATCCCAAGATATCATTTAAGCAAAACATTTTTTTTTGATTTTTCATTAAATCTAGAGTGGCATTATCCCTTCAACCTCACCAATCCACCGAAAACCCGAGTCATCGATACTATGACAGTCAGTTCCATTTTGTCTTGCGTTATTAATTTACATTTTTAAGTGTAACTTAGAAGTAAGTGTAGAATTGTAACATTGTTTTTGTAATTTTCGTTAGTTAAATATATGCCGTTGAAGTATATCAAATTTGGTCTGCCTAGTATACTATTATTAAAAAGTTACAGGTTACGAAAAAAGTGTTCCCCTAATATTTTTGAGCAGTGTATAACTTACAGTAAATACATGCAGTAAATTGCATATAATTATGGAGAAAACCAGTTTTTTGTTGACTGCAATTATGCAATACATATTGCCTAGACTAAACGTTGTACATCAATGTATGTACATACAATTAAGTAAATATTATGTCTAATATTATGCATTGATTAAGTAATTATTGCAGTTAATTTAATTAGATAGGCATTTAATGTGTTTTCTGTTGACTATTATGTAGCAGCAGTTTATCTTGAATAGGATAGAAGGAAGTAATAGTTACTTATAATAGAAGGCTAAATATTGTGGGCGTTGAGCTCCATACGACTGTACTTTGATTATTAAAACATTTCCTGTTATTGTTTATCATTTACTGTCGCCTTTAACAATTATCACATTAATATTTATGCATTCACATTCGACTATACAGTAATTATTAGCAATAATTAGGTACGCATATGTATGTCAAACTTATAAATATTTCACTAGTTCTTTATCTATTGAGGTGCTGAATATTTTGATAATTTAAAATTAGACATTTAGAACTGGCAGGTTACTAACTCCAGAAAGCAATCTCGATAAATCAGCATTCATGTAATGTGGAACAGGTAAAAAAAATCACTCTCGATTATGATAGTATAAAATCTCTTACGCAGACAATGAATCATCAAATCAACGAACTACCGGTCTTTATAATGTATATAACGTATGTCAGAATAAAAAAAAATGAATGATTCGGCATGAATAACTGTCTAATAGGTATCATCAAATCGTGCACCTAAACAGAATCTAAAAAACTCCTTCATTTAAAAGGAAATCAAGCTAATTTTTTATCAGTTATGTAGGCCAAACTTTAAAGTTTCGACCATCAGTGGCGAATAATCCATCAGTGGTGGCTCGTGCATTAGATTGCAGGTTTGCGCAACTCCCAAAAACAACAAGGAAACGAAAAGAGTTTAATTGTATGTAGATAATAGTGTAATAGTCAATCCGCAACGATCTATAACATATAATTTAATGAAATATCGAGCATTTTCTCGAGAATGCCAAGCGCAAGCCGGCTATACGGCCTAGGGCCGCAGCAAGGCCGCAACCGTCTGCTACCGCTACACTGCGTATCGACGTCTGAATTATAGCCCGCGAGCGAGCGAATTGGGCAGCGTCGATTGGTTCGTTTACTCTGAAATGGTTGCAAGTATCCAGTACACCAGAACTATTACTGGACCACGCCCCCCAGTGGTGTCTAGAAGCGAAGCGACGTCCTGCTTACGCGACTGGCGATGTGCATTATTACATTATGGTTGTAGACAGTTGACTCTTGACACTCGTACGCTGTGTAGTTTGGTTGCCCGTGAAGCGCTTCGCTTATTACACGAAATTAAAGACAAATAATGAATTCAGTGCAGAGTTTATTAGGTCAACCATTAAGCATTGCTTCGATAAGAGCGAAATAAAAAGGCTTGGGAGGCCTACCCCTAATTTAGTGATAAAACAATGCGTGTCGACCAAATCTCTGTCATTTACAAGGACATTTAATGCTGATGCTTTCAGCAAAAATTAATGGATTTGTGGGTGAGACGTCAAACATGCTTTTTTTGTTTTGCTTGTCTATTGTTTGGAGCCGATGACCGATGGACAAAAACAGGTATTACAGATTTCAAACGGCTGCAACTTCTTAATGAATTGAAGAAACTTATAAGTCGATATAACACTTTACTCAGTATGAATATTTACTATCTGAAAAAAATTCTGCGAGAAAAAATGTGGGGCACCGTATATATAGTGCTAAACAATAATAGGGATTTAAGACCCAATGGACGTAGCAGCCAAAGATAATTAATAATTTTAGTTATCTTTTGCTTAGTAGTTAAGAATAAGGATGAGTCATTTTTAGTGCACAAATAGAGATGTTTTTCTATAACACATATATGTCCTATAAAACTGGTAGGTACCTGAAAGTTTCAACCCCCATTTTTCTATATCACGAGTCGCCACTGGCATCCAAGATAGTGCTTTTATAATATTATGGAATAAAATATTAGACAAATAATAGTTGCCTTTGTGTATCATTCATAAGATTCGTATGGTTCAAATTCTTGCATTGGAATATTATTTAACATTGTAACTGACAAAGAAAACTCCAACTTCCGGTTAGCTATAAATAGCAGTAACTCTTATGTCTATAAATTTTTCGTTATTTTAAATTGAACATAGTAGTAAATAACAATCAGGTATTTTATTTTATTTCAGGTTTAATTTAAATTTAAAAAGTCTCTTACTAGCATTTGTAAAGAATTTTAATTAATAATATACAGTGCTTCCCAAAGGTAACGGATAAATTCTATAAAATCTTAAATAAAAATACTTGAGAAAAATGCTCCGACACGTCGATTTTTACTTTTAACTTACTATCCTAATATACACTTTTCAGCCCCCCACCCCTTCACCCCTAAGGGGTGGTAACCACAACTTTAAAAATTCAAATAGCAAAGTACCCCTTGCGATACCTCAATTGATAGACTTTTTTAATCTGAATACAAAGAAAAAAAATTATCGAAATCGGTTGATAAATAACGGCGATATTTATCAAAATTTATTTATACACGAAATTGAGGAATAACAAAATTTAGTTAACTAATCCTTAATTAATTGTCAAAGTGCTGCGCGTTAACGACGAGACAATGCCCTAATCTATCCCCAAACGCTTGTTAAACATTTTCTAACATTTTATTTCGAGTTTTCGAACATTCCTGGAGTCATTAAGTGAATTACTGCAGGAATTCTTTCCTTTAACGCCTCAATATTTACAGGTCTATTAAAATAAACTTTACTTTTTAAATAGCCGCAAAGAAAATAATCTAGTGGGGTTAAATCTGGCGATCTTGCTGGCCATTCAATAAGCCTTCATCTACCAATCCATTAGGAAATTTGAAAATATTTGGATTAGGAAATACTTGATCGAGGTATTCTCGAACTTGTCGCGTATAATGTGGAGGCGCACCGTCTTGCTGTAACCAAATTCTGTCCTTGTGTCTATCAGGATCTTCTGCGGTGGGAAACAACACCGCTAAAGTAGGTAGTAGTTCATTTCGTAGAAAGTTCAGATAACGTTCACCATTCAGTGTTCCGTCGAAAAATTTGGTCCAATAATTCTAGAACCCACCACACCAGCCCACACATTAAGCTTTTGAGGATATTGTGTGTTCGCTTCCACCATCCAATGCGGATTTTGACGAGCCCAGTAACGGCAATTTTGTTTATTGGCGGTGCCATTCAGACAAAATGTTGCCTCAACAGAAAAAAACGATGTTTCTAATTAAGCAAGGATTTTCATTAGAGAGTTCCATCATTGTCTCACAAAACTGCACTCGTCGATCAAAGTCATCATCGGACAATTTTTGTACCAAGTGCACTTCATACGGGTGAAATTTGTGTTTTCGAAATAATCTGGACACTGTGCTTTTTGACGCACTAACTTGTGAAGCGACCTCCGCAAGGGTTGAATGATTTTCTTGCACCATTAAAATAGCATCCAATTGTCGGTTTTCAATTAAGGCCAATGGACGTCCTGCCTTAGGCTTATCCCGTACATGACCGAGATCGCGAAATTTGTTTTCGATTCGACTTACTGTAGATTCCGATATTGGCGGATGGTCCGGGTGCGTTTCATTGAACAAAACACGAATTTCGTCGTGCGTCCGGCTTCTATCTCCAAACCCAATCATTAAAACTTCGATTCTTTCGGTTTCTGTAAATCTCATTTTGCTACTATTTCTTCAATGACGAAAAATCTGAATTGTGTTTGACATAAGTAAAAACAAGTTGCAATCGTTTGAACGATATTGCTATGCCCGCTTCAACAGCGCTTACTCGAATATTGACGTTCTTCTTTGAATACATTTTGGTAAATATCGCGGTTATTTATCAACTGATTTTGATAATCTTTTTTTCGTTGTATTCAGAATAAAAAAATCTATCAATTGAGGTATCGCAAGGGGTACTTTGCTATTTGAATTTTTAAAGTTGGGGTTGCCACCCCTTAGGGGCGAAGGGCTGAAAAGTGTATGTCAGGATAGTAATTTAAAAATAAAAATCGACGTGTCAGAGCATTTTTCTGAAATATTTTTATTTAAGGTTTTATTGAATTTATCCGTTACTTTTGGGAAGCACTGTATGCAACTTTAACTTACAAATTAAATAATAGAATAACTTAAAATAAATGAAGAGAGCTATCTTTAACTCCTTTCAAATTCAACCAGACCTAATAAAAACCGGAATAAATAAAATAGTCAGTCAATTGTCTACTGTACACTGATTGTGATTTGTAGGATATTACGGCCTGCCTGTCATGTTGTAAACAGACGAGTTACGACTAATTTCGTAGTTTGGAGGAGATTAAGATCTTCCGGAATGGTTGTCGGGCTGTCATCAACATCAAGGCCCCCATCACTAAAAAACGTAACGCCCCAGTCTTGTACAAATATACAAACACAGCTGTTAAATGCCCACATGTCTGAAAAAATGTAGCGAGCTTACATCATCGGATTTACTAGTTAGACCATTCCGAATGTACTATAAAGCGGCAATTACGACCTTTCTGCCACAGTGGATCATCCACCCATCTTTGTAGAGAAGTTCTGCACGTCAAACGTTATAAAATTTGCTTAGAAACTTTTTTCTTTCATTTTCATAAAGAGTATATTTTTGTATGATTATTGATTACTATACATTGTTTCATAATATCAATATCGAAACTCATAATTAACAACTTAAAAGAAAAAACGTATACAGTGTGTTCCAACTAAAGTGGACTCAACTCGATAGGTACCTACTAGTGTTGCCGCAAAGAATTTGAAAAGATGCGAATTTTGGGTATTCTGCTTCAGAATGAAGATAGAAAGTTACTAAGAAAAGTTGTTCTATATATATATATATATATATATATATGTTAGGGTACACTTAATTTCTTGCAAATTTGAGATTGATCAATACATGTTGACCCGTGCCCCATCGAGAAAAAGTATAATTTAAACATATTAAAAAAACATTTTTATTTTTTTTAACTACAATAAATTTACATCTTATCATAGTTAGTGGCTCAATCAAAAAAAATAATCATTTAACCTTTGAGTCTAGATATCACAGCATTTCACATATTTTCAAGTATGTATGTACTTAATTTGTCAAAAATACAATAATCTCTCAGTGAGGATTGATATAAATGCATTTTTGGTTTTCTTGCAGTTTACGCTACCCATTGCTTGGTCGGGAAAATAGTCAGACACTTCTGTTTCCAGTCTTCATTTGTCCAACTTTGATGTGTTCGTGCCCACTGAAATCGTCGATTTCCCCGACGAAGCAATGGTTTTCGTACGGCAACGCGTCCATGCACAGGCTCGTTTGAATACGAATTCGAGCATTTGATGCAAAAATCTGGTAAAAATGGAAACTAGAAAATTTCCAACAACCAGTTGCAAAACAGCATAAGTGTTGCATAATAACTAAATACAAAAATTATTTTAAATTAGCGCATTTAATGATGTCGTATGTTACTGGAAATCAACGTTCAGAATGTGTTTGCTATTTGGTAGAAATAGAGGTGCCTATTTCTACGTTATCAGTGCTTTTATCATTATTTCCTATATGTTTACTGTGTCCGAACTTCCATGAGCGGCAGTGTACAGCCGAAGAAAAAAGGATCTTTACATGAGTGCGGCAAGCCTACACCAAGCGTAGGTCGGAGATTGTCGGTCGGCGGTCGGTATATACCTGCTAAAGCCATAAAACCGAAGGGTCACTTCTGTTTCATGGCATGAAATTGAGTTTCGTATTAATATAATATATTTTCGATATTTGGAACGAGCGAAACTGCCGCTCGTAGCTAAAGATTGTTATTCGTTAATATTTTATTTCGATTTGCAATTGCAATATTATTTCATTTATACTCAAATACATAGTAACGTTAGTTATAATTATAAGAATTTGAATTAGGCACATATTAAAATACTTCATCATCATGGCTACGTCGCCTAAAGGCAAACCGATTACTACATCGGATACCCGCTGTCAATAATTTTTAAAGGAAGGTAATCCCAGATAGGAATTTCATGTAAGTGAAAAAAATCTTACTCGGTTTCTACTTCGTCGCAGACCGAGATAATATACTTTTATCTAAAAAAATTTTATATTTATTTAATTTAAGTTATGATAAGTAATTGAAAAATGGCAACTCCGTAAACTACAAAAAAATTCACTTAGATGGATATTATATATATTATTTATGCATATAATTATGTATACAACAAAAATAATATAAATGTAAAATGAGAATAGTATAGATAAAAATAATAGGTAGATATATAACTGTAAAATATAATATATGTAATAACTTAAAATAAATATATGTAATAACATAAAAACAAACATTTAATAATATAGTAGTAACATAAGCATGTATTAAGTAAGAAAAGTGTTCTGTTAGGTTGGAGGTGATATAAATTTGGAGTGGCTTTATTTCATATTTGTTGAGGTTGGCATGACCTGCTGATTTAGGAAATTATACATTTATGACAATCTAAACACAGAACATATGTATCGTCAATTTGTTGCACTAAGAAAACAAACAAAATCCTTTGTTGTTGTATCAGCCAAAATTGATTTAATTGTGGTTGTCCAACAAATTTATGATTTTTAATCAAATAGCTGCCTAGATTAATAGTTGAAGTGCTTTTTGTTTGTTTCCTTGGTGTTTTAATTACACTAATGGACATTTAACTACCTTTTAGCTGCTCATTATAATTTATAGATGTTTTGACTGTCTTGCACATTTATTTACTTAAGTGTTAAAAATATATTATAAAAGGAACATTCACATTTATTATGTGTCCCACATTTTTTTCCCGCATAAATTATTTTTAGAAACTAAATGTTTCAGAGTAAAACTTTTCATATGGACCTAATTGCTTTTCCAAATCTTTAAAAAGTTACAGCAAACTTGAAATATTAGCAGAATAGCCTTTAAATTTTGTAATTTAACCGAGTTTGTATTCCCAATTGTTATGCATCAACGGATAACTTTGAATACAACGATTTTATATTTTCTGTATGTCAATTTTCTGATGTTCAGATAAGAGGTTCAATGTTTCAAGGTTTCTAAGGGACCCTTTTGAGGTGTCTAGAATATTGGAGTCAGCCAGTATAAATTTTTTTATCATTACAAAAATCAAATTAGCGATGAATTGACTGCTCGTCTTTTCCACAAAAATCAAAATTGAATACTTGGAAAATCAAATATAAAACACAAATAATCCTTACCATATTCACAGGCCACTCACAAAATATGTTATCAATTGCTTATAATTTTGAGTAAATTCTATTACACAAGATTATAAATGTATTATATCGAGACAATTAAGCGATACATATAGGTATCAAAATCAGTAAGAAAAAAGGGAATGGCCATTAAAAAACTATCGATGACGTCATAAGTAAAAACAATTGAAGGTTGGACATTGAATTTAATATAGCTATGCATATTTATGTATATTTTGATAATTACAAATTGACAAGTTGGGGGATTTTTAAAATAGCATTCCGTTCCAGAGATTTTGTCGTTTCCATACCTTACATAATAAATAATAAAATTCAATTGATTAATTAATATTAAGGTAAATAACAATTTAATCATAATAAATTGAGTAAAATAATAGATTGAAGTTTAAATAAATTTTAATTTTACAATTTTTTAAATGTGATCGACATATTATTCTGATGTCATATCATTCATAATGGATTGTAAATCCTTCCCTTACATATCACACATAAGAAAATGCGTATGGATGCTATTATAGAACGTCAAAATATAATTTTTTTAAACAAAAAATAACAACATTTTTATAATTAAACTAAAATGCTGAACAACAGTTCTAAAGGGCATATCTGCAGCAAAGTGGAAACCGGGACAAATAAGATTTTTAGTTACATGCAAACGTGTAGAAATCTTTTAAAAATTATTTACGCCGAATATAATGATGAGTCTTGTGTTTCAGACATACGCCGACCGACCGACAATATTCAACAAATTTCCAGATACGACATTTAGAACTATAACAGCAGTATACCGACTGAAGCTGTAGGTATGCCTACTTACAACAAGAATTAATTACTATGAATTTTAAAATACATTAAATATTACAATGCACTATTGTCAGTTTCGGATATCGGAAACATATATAAATAGACGAAATACGATTTCATTCCATACATACAGAAAAATAAAACGAAACGAAACAAATGTGACCCTTTTGGCTTTATGACTTTAGCAAGTAGGTATCCGACGACCGACAATCTCCGACCTACGTTTGGTGTAGGCTAGCTGCGGTCATGTAAAGATCTTATTTTCCTCGCCTGTACATCAATAACGATAACCACTCTCTTGTTTAGTTGATGATCGGACAATAGCGGCAACAAGCATTGCCGTGGCAGCGGTGGCGGGCTGAAATTTTGAAAGCCAACATCGAGTGCGCACGGCTAGAACACGATTACAGGGTTCGTTGACACCGAACAAAGAAAAATCTAACGACGTGTGCTCTACGTGCAGGTACGACTGTGTTGCGCACTTTCCAATTGGTCGGAAGAGAGTACGCGGACGACAAATTTGTCGGCACGCTTTCCTTCTTTTGCGTCCGTATTACATCGAAGAGGGCCGTCGCGGAGAAGTCGCACCTGTACGCGGACGACCTAGGATAATCACGTTACGCGGCGAGTTTTTTACTGTTGTTGGTTTACTATGGCGCTGCCGCGCATAGGTCAACGTCTTGCGTTGCGAAAGCGAGTACATTACACTACTGCCAAATATTTCCATTCCGCGCAATGACTCGAACGGTGGTTGTGGTTGTCGTTCCACAATCGCATAGTATCTTTCTATAAAATTACGTAAAACGCGGTTTCCACATAACGTTTCAGGTTGGAGTTGGAGGTTTTCTATCCTTCTAATTAAGGTTTGTTACAGCATAACCTATGGTGACCTTGAAACAATATTTATAACCGTTTGGTGTAATTGTTTGTTTGCAAATCGTACCAATCACGTGATTAAACAGAAACTGACAAGGATAGAACAACCCATAGAACCGACAGACCTATCCAAACTGTTTTCGTATCCTTTATTTTTGAATTGCGATGTTAAAATAACATTCTGGCTGATTTGTGATATAGGAAATGCTGTATTTTTTTAAATTTATGATGCTACGCGAACGAAATGACATGGTATCGTGATCAATAATTATGTATTCTAGTTTTTTTTGACAGCTGCATTTAATTTCTTATTTACAGCAAAAACGACATACTGTTACATGACTAGAGTGATTAATCATTAATTAATTTAAGAAAAATAAATTTAAATTCAATTAATAATTAAAATTATACTATACTGCACACTATGGGAAAAATTGTTCAGAAATTTTTCTTCTTCTTTGTATTCTTCATAAAAGTTCCTGGATTGTCTTAAACCTAAAATGTAAATATTAGAATGTAATTATCGGCTTGCATGTACAGGGTGTCACCAATGTAGATATATCATAGCTAGGGTTGCCATCCGTCCCGATATATCGGGACTGTCACCGTTATCGGCCTAGTTGTCCCGACGTCCCGATAAAGTCGTGTAAAGCTCCGACGCGTTTGGTAGTTATTTTATTTGTATACTATATTTTGTCGTAATTTTTATCGACATCTGGGAAAACTTTTAACATAGCATAGCGGTAAATCCTTGTTATTTGACAAACCAGGATACTTATATATATAGACCTATATGGATACTTACTTAATAATTATTATTATTTTCTTCACATATCACTGCAACAGTGTGCAACAACACTGTTATACCTTTTTAGGCTTTTTCAGTATATTCTTGTTTTTGTTTCAGAAGCTATTTGGCTACCAATGCCTCTGGGATATTAAAATAAATGAAGAAACACGAAAAAAAAATTATACCTAAATTAAACCTTACAGGTTCACAAAAAAAATCTTTTAAATTTTTACAATACGGAAATGCTACAAAACAATTTACAATCTGTGCGGTTTACATTTTATTATAAGAAATTGCCACAGTACGATCTAAGCCGCGCAAGAGTAGTATTTCTTAATTACTTTTTTTCTTGGAAATCTTATTGTGTTAATCTGGCAAAAAAAATTTTTTAAAGGGTTTTAACAATTCTTTTTATTTTGCAGGTTGCATCGCATGTAAAAAGGGGTTTTAGTACTGACCGTTGTGTGTTCCATTTAGGAAAATAATGGATTTGGCAATAGAAAAAAAGACACTCTTACCTGGGTGTAAACCATGTGTCAACAAACTGTAGATTAGGCTGGGCTTCCTTTGGCCGAAATATGTTTTTGACCTTTTTAAAATGTTATATGACCTGAATGACAATTACAGCATTTATTTTGTAATTTAAAATAATATTTAAGGATTACTAGCGGCTGTCAAATTTATTTTTAATTTTCTTTAAATAGAAACATTACTTTTATGTATTTTTATGTGTATTCATTTTAATAAGTTTGCATACAATATTAATAAAACATATCGAACAAATTACAACCGGTTCTGATATTTTTTGTTATAGAAACTGGATCAGGTCAGAAAACATAAATTGTGAATTGACTCCAGTTACTGGGATCCCAAAGAAACCTCTTTTGTACATTTTGACACTGATTTTCTCAAAAACTGGACATAATTTAGAATTTCGGCATTCTTTATAAAATTCTACGGAAAGACTCACCCTGTATATTCTTATTTTATATCTTTTTTTTACAATTTTGTGACCAATGTTTTCATTTACGTTAACTAAGGATGCATAGTAGGTATATTTATTTTAGAAACATTGTGAATTTAAAACCGTACCGTTATATTATATTAAAGAAATTTTCAAAGAATATTCCAAGAAAGAACAAGAATGTTGTGTTACAAAAAAGTTTTTTCGATGCGATTTTGATTAGGAATTATTGCGTGTATTAGTGCTCCTTAAATTTTTCTTCCATCTCTTATAATAAAGTTAATGTTAGCTTAGACAAGTAAAATCACACTGTGTATTTTCCCGGTCACTAATGTCCCGACAATGTTACCATAAAATATGGCCACCATAATCATAGCAGTAGGCGCATAACTGTCGGCTCCTTTGATTTGTTCGGTGTCCCAACTTTTCAGAAATGTGGAAGGGATGAGGCTCTGATCCGTTAAAGGATACTAGATGGCGCATGCAAAATGGAACTGCTATTAAATAGGAATTGATTAAGAATAAGGTGATTTTTCATTCAATTATGATATAAATTCCTCTAATATTGTGAATGACGATGTAATACGGATTTAAATATTCTCTCTCGATAATTCCGTGTCGCCCTTCACGATATGGTTCGTTAAAATGACACTGGATGGCGCCACTACCAGAACGCCAGCACAGTTCAGATATGAAATAAATACCTTAAGAATTGTATAATTCGATGTAATACCGTTTGAAAGATTCCCTCTCGATAATTGACCGCGAAATTCACTAATGTTGTGTTTGAGCACAAAACATCCAGGCAGAAATAAGCTAGCGCCATCTTACGGGAAAATGGTGAATGTGGGCCTAGGCCACGCATGCGCCCTCAAAATCTGGACCAAATATTTGCCGTAACGAAGCTACTATGATATATATTTACGTTGGTGTTACTAAAACTATGAATAACTCATAAGAGTAAAGTATCTTTATTTTAACAGCTACGGAAAAATGTCGTTTGAAAAAAAAGTGTGTAACGCAATATTAGAGGATATTAAATACGAAATTCCGTCGTTGCATGAACACCCGGTATATGAAACGTCGGTGGCTATAATTTCATATTTAATGCCTTCTAATATTTAGAAATACTTTTTTAAATAATATTTTTGCATTGCTTTTTTGAAGTTACCTTACTCGTATAACATTTTCCTTTTTTTGCAATACGCGGTATATGCAACGGGGAAGGTAATTATAATTTCGTATTTAATTACTTCTAATATTTCTAAACACATTTTTGCATAGGTTTGAACATAAAAGTACTTCACTCTTTACAGCTTTTCATCGTTTTGGTAACACCCGGTATATGCAAGCCGATACAGATAATTACATTTAGTATTTTCATGTTAGGTTTATGACAATCCAGAAGCTTTTATGATGAATAACATTTTCTGAACACCTGAAAAGTTAATAATAATTTTTTTCCCATTAGTGTCCAACTATCTGCCGGACGAGGTATTATATGATATGAATATACAGGATGTTTGTTAATAACATGCTAATATTTAAGGAGGTTATTCTTGGGTCCATTTTGAGGAGAAATATTCGTATGAACATATGTCCTAAACGTCTTAAACGTCTCTAAACTTTTGAACTACAGGGTGCTAAAGTTTTAAGAAAAAAAATTTTTTTATGATAACTTTGGTACGACTCTAGATATTTTTGTGAAACGTAGTACGCGTCCTTTATGCATCAAAAGGCATTTTCTGCTGTACAACATATCTTTTTATTCTTGCCAGTGGCGTTCGTGCGGGGCTTGTAATGAATCATTTCAAAAAGATAAGTGATACGCCACTGCTTTTTCTTAAAGTAAAAATTATTTTTGAAATCCTCGTTGCTTTCTTAAGAAATCTGGGAGTCTATTCTCATCTTTTTGAAGCGAATGCAAGAGAATGGTTAGGTGGACGGAGTGGGGATATCAGCGGTTCCCCTCTGGAACGTATGTATGAGCAAATTAGGGCAACCGCAGATATCCCCACTCTCACTTAACCATTCGATAAGTCTCGCATTCGCTTCAAAAAGATGACGAGAATAGACTACCTGGTCTCTTGATTTCTTTTTGCTTAACGTACGGTTTTCGCATAATAAAATAAAATTCGCATATTTTGGAAATAAAAAAATAAGCACATTTTGGAATGAATGTCGTATCAAAGTTATTATAAAAAGAATTTTTTCTTAAAACTTTAGAACCCTGGCGTTCAAAAGTGAAAACCTTTAGGACATATGTTTATATGATTTCTTTTGCTCAAAATGGACCCAAGAATAACCTCCTTAAATATTAGCATGTTATTAAGAAACAGCCTGTATAAATTTATTAGAAGTGTAGTCCAAATTTGTATGTGTGTAAATGATTTTTAACTTATTTCTTAATAAACTAATACTAAAATATCACAGCCAGCTTTCTACGAAAATGATATACCAGCGCACAGTTTGAGTGGCATTCTAAAATTACATTTACTATTTTATTTAATTATTTCCCCAACTGATTGAAAAAAAAAACAATTACATATCATACCTGACCATATTTCTATTTACTATTATTACTTGTGAGCTTTCCCTTGATAATAATGATTATTATGCGTTAAATCCATTCTAAGTCATCCTGTATATCTCTCATAACTGGTATTTTCCTAATACGCCACACACACACATAAAAATATTTTATGTGTTCTAAGAGAAAATCTGTTAGCTTGACATAACAAACACTACAATGACCTCATATACACGAAACTTTCTCTTGAACGAAAATAATAAACAGAATTTACAACGGTACTTCGTTTTCTGACTAAAAACAATCCTAATGACATGCAAATCAGCTATTTTATGACTCTTACCATAAACAACAGTCACATTTGATGTGAATTTGGAATAACCCAAGCGCTTTTCCTATAATTTAAGGTCAGCTCGGCGTGATTTCAGAAACACAAATAGGTTGCTTTATCTTTTCTCGTTGATAAACAATTCTCTTTATGTGCAATTTGAAAAACATCAAGTACTTTAAAGTGGCACGCTGATAACTTATCGTTATAGTTTCCTTTTTTTTCTCAACAGGAACCACAGATAGCGCTTATATATGATTGGATTTGCGCAGCCAGTATATCATTTTATAGCGGGAACCTTAAAATTACAGGACCCACCTTTTCAGCTGCAGAGGAAATACTGAAGTGACTTTGGATGTCGTCTTACCTGAAACACAAAAAGAAACAATGGTATAGAACAGATAATTTCTAATAATTTTGTAAACAGTACCTAACTAAAAGAATAAAATAGTATACAGGGTGAGTTATTAGTATCCCGGCGGTCGATAGTCATCAGATCGTTTGAGAAAGAAAAAATGTTTTCTACAAGAGTTGTTTGCCTCATTAGTTTCTATAACGTAAAATTATTTTCATTTATACAGGGTATTGCATTTAGGCATGACGGAGAGTCAGAATTTTTTTTAAATGGAATGCCCTGTATATCAAACATTATTATGCATACTAAGGAAGTTGTCTTTCCAAGTTCCTATTAAACCTATTTAACCTATTTAACTAGATTCATCCATATAAAAAGTATTACGGTTATCAAGGTATTACACAAATTTATAAGTATGTTTTGCAATATGTACAAACGTACAGTGAGCGAACCTGAAGACCTAGTAACTTCAGTTGGGCTCCGAAGTAAACCAGAAACAGTGTAATTTCAGGAGGACTATCGGGAAAAATTGTTCACTTGTGTGAAAATTGTGCGGAGACGTTTCATTGTAACAGTATGTGCGCTCATACACAAAAACAAACAGAAACGCTAAAACCTGTCTTGATGAGCTACGTTTGAGAACGGATTTGTATTCAGTACAACAAACAAGCAACAATATCCACTTACTGGTGTTAATTAGTTTAAAATAGGTTATTTTTCTGGAGAGACAATTCAAAATTTGGATAATATGAATGGATAGTATGAGTAATATTGATAATGCGAATACAAAGTGGGTTATTTGGCAGTGCTTTTAATAGATTTTTTTGCTAATAATGAAAATCTGAATCTAAAGATGCCTATCAGTTTGTTTTTGTTGCATACTTGGCTTTTGTGTGTGAGCACATAAATCACATCAATGAAAATCTGATTTTCAACACAAATTTTCTCGATTGTTCGCCACTTGAAGACTTTACATCAAACTACCGAATACCTTATTCACAGAAATATTAAACTTTACAATTGCATTACATTTTCGTTAAATTGCAAATATCACAAAAATAGTAACATTTGGTGTATGACATACTAGATGCAAATTGGAGCGAAATAAAGGGTTATTATAGCCAACACATATTATACAGAGTGTTCCACTTAAAAAACTCAAGAAAAAGCCATTTGAAAAACATCAATGAAAATGTATAGAGTGTCTAATATATTTGGATACTATCATCTACCTACTGGCTTTGACTCACATAGTTTAAAGGCAAATTCGGCAAAAATGTCGGTTTTACATACTTTTTAAAAAGACAACAGGCATATTTTGGAAAATCAGTTCAATATCTCAGGAACTATTAACGCTGATACACGGTTGGATAAACAAATTTATTAGTATTGATAATATAATAAAATATACATGCCGTTCCATTTAAAAAATTGTACATTCTTTCCGTCACACCTAAATGCACCTGTATAAAGGAAAATAATTTTACGTAGAAAATGGCGAGTCAAACAACTTTTGTATAAAATATTTTTTCTTTCTCAAACGATTTATTAACTATCGACCGCCGGGATACTAATAACTCACCCTGTATATGTGTGCGTAGATGTGAAAAGGGACCAGTTGTCCGTTTCTAGTTACGCAGATAATCGCAAATAAAGTTAAACTGGTGCAAAATACACATTTTTGTTTTATTGGCTAATTACTCTCATTATGTGTATTTTATGTGTATTTTATCAGATGTGTTCGTCTGAAACCCGTCTGCGGTTGGAAAAGCATGAAAAAATGCGTTTTTATTGCGAACGAAAAAGGGACCAGTGGTCGCTATCACGCTACGCTCTAGCGCATTACGGTGTTGCCGCATACAGTGGCAGAAACAAATATCTGTATGATAGCAGTTTATAAACTTGTTTGTATAAAATATAATTACAAAGTTATATAATATTCCGGGACAAATACTACGCTTATATTAACTTCACTTTTTGTTTGTTTGGTTGTTGATTTGATTGTTTGTCTGTTTGTTATGTACAAATCTTGTAATCGATATTATTTCTACTTCCCAGTGTCCAATCAAGTTAAAATTTTGCATGTGTACAGATTTCCGGTGACAATACAAGAAGCAATAAAAAATATGGAAACTTTTCCAAAATTGGAAAAAAAATTCAAAATTTGGAAAATTTGACCATTTGAGTTGAAATTTTGCCTGTGGCCGGATTTCCGGTGACAATGACATAAAGCAATAAAAAAATTTGGAAAATTTTCTAAAATTTTGAAAAAAATTTTGAATTTGGAAAATATGTCCAATCGAGTTAAAATTTTGTATGTGGACAGATTGCCGGCGACAATGCTCGAAAAAATAAAATGACTAACAAAATGGAAAATTTTAAAAAATTGTAATTTTGTTTATAAAGCGTAGTTTTTAAAAAATGCACTTTTATATAAATTTATTATGATTGTATTTCCATGTTTGTGTCCCTAGTTATGTTTATTTCTTATCATTAAACGTTTAAAATAATTTGATATTATCTGATTTATTTGACACTCCCAATTTGGATTTTTAACTGACATAAGTGTTGAAATCAGACAGCTGCATAATTATATTACAGGAAATAGGATGACAAAAGTTGCAAATTCACGTTAATTTATTATGGTTGCCAGATTACACTCGGTGCCATTTTGAATTATAAACATCTAACTTCAGATATTTGTTTTCTTCTGAATCCGACAGTTAATTACATGTTTAGTCGCCATATTGGATCCGTCATTTTGAATTTTATACATCTGACAACAGATTAGGAATCCGTAACCTTCATATATCACATAATTTAATTTTTGTATAAATCCGACACTTAATTGGTCGCCATAATAGATCCGCCATTTTGAATTCTAAAAATAAATAAGATTTGGAATCAGAGGACCCCATAAACCCCTTACGAGAATGCTTAAGTCTTCTTAAGACTCGAGAGATGAAGATACCTAGCTTACACTATACATATTGTAGGCCCAGGCCAATGACGCTATAGATTAAAAACCCTATAAAATCCAAACGGAATAATGAAATAATAAATTCTACTAAAAATCTTGAAACTAATATCGAAATTGCTCCAAAAATGTTGGAGTCAGCGTAACTTCCAAATATATGTACAACTAAGGCCGGGTAAAATTACTAAAATACAACGGCATACGTTCAAAGTTGAAATATGGCAATTTCCATGGAAAAACTGCCGTATAGGCAACCAACTCTGCAACCAACGCTACTACCGACAACTCTACATTGCGTTCACAATTGACACGTTGTAACACTGTTTTCGGTGTTACAATGAGCATTGTAACACCGTTTTAAGTAACTTTTACGTTTCTAAAGTTTGTGGCTTTGATTTCAAAGGTCCAACGTAAACAAGTATACATAACATTTACGTTATACAAGAATACATTATAAATATTATACAGATCGGAGTTTTAAATAACCTAGAACAATCTAGCAAATGTTGAGATAAACTGATAGATATAATAAATATAAATACATGTGAGATGAGCACACAAAGCAGATATCAACTGTTTCTGAGGCAAGGAAAAATAAAACGACGATAGGAGCTCGCAGGACGCACTATAAATAAATTGTAGGTCGTATCAGCGACCATTAATAATTGTTTCTGATTAAAAAGCGCAGCGGTTAAAGAGACGATAAGCAATGCAAATTTATCGCTTATGCATGTGTTTTTTAAAAGGCGCAATGATTGTGCAAATTGGTCGAGTTTAAAACAAAACAATCACAACTCTGCATGCATAACAAATAACATCTGCCGAAATGTCTATTGCGTAACATGTGGGCGTGGTTTGATAAATTTCGAAAGCTTGCTTCGTCAGTATAATTGGATATTTTGATACGCTGCATGACTGCGGTTGGTATGATAATGAGTTTGTTGATGAGAATTTAGAAGAACGTCATTATTTATTATTATTTCAAACTCGTAGATTATTATAAACTCTAGGACAATAGAGGGAAAAAAACAGGACATAAATTAAAATAAATGATTTTAAAGAGGCTCATAAATCATTTTGTTATGGACAAAACGTATTAAATAGCGAATCGGAGAAAGGTGACAACATGTGTCATAATGACCATAAAAATTGTAAGCGTATGCATTATAATTTGAAGACAATCACCATTGTAATAAATCGGTATAACCATCACGAATAATAGTGTAAAAGCATATGTGAGTAAAAACAAACTGCAATTGCAATGTCAGCAATCATGATACACTCAGGACACCATTTCAGGTTATTGAGTTTTATTAGTAATAGTCCAACGTTATAATATGAAAAAAACGGTGCATAGATACAATCATATTTGAAAAACTGAATGACTAATGGAATAACACAAATATGATATAAGATGTCTTGAATAAAAATCAATTACATGTTACAATCTTCTAGCCTTAATATTTTTATAATTTGAAAACAATGTTGTGGGGTCGCCACCGGTTTTCGAAATTAGTATTTTTTACAAAAAATTATGAATTACCCATTCTGTCTAATGGTGGAATTTGATATATTTGTACATTTATGAATAATATTAATAGTTATGTGCATAAGGAATTTATGGATGTTTGTATTTTTTTGACAAAATTGAATTGATATAGATAACCAACCTTGCTGGAATCAATGACTTTTGTATTCTTTGACCAATTTCCACTATTTTTTCAGAACATGAAAAATAAACTTACCTACTTTTGGAAGATGTTCCTGTAGTTTTCTCGCATGTTTTCAAATGCTCAGTTACAAAAACCATATCAATTCTCTGCATCTTATTTTGTAATTCATCCCAATATCTGAATTTTTGTAGGAGATTTGTACAATTATTTCTTTAATGGTACTTGTGGCCACAAGTACCATTAAAAAAAACATCGGAAATATGTACGCCTTTTAATTAATATCATTATATCCAGTGGAATTGAGAAATTTATCGCAATACTTGTTAAATGGTGTTTTAAAGATATGTTTTAAAAGGATAAATACCTACCCAAAACCTTTTTACCCCAAGTAGGGTAAATACCGGGTAATGGTATTTTTATTGTATGAGTTGCCACGCGTCGCGTATTTACCCGGCCCACATCACTGTATCTACATAATAAATAAAAATCACTTGTCCGTTGTAACATCATTTAATCAGTGAATGTTTGAATCTTTGAAGACTGGTTATCGATTTCGAAAGTAGCTTTCATCGTCAAAAATTCACTAATTAAATGATGTTACCACGGACAAGTGATTTTTATTTATTCTAAACTAAACATCATGGAGGATTTTATAACAAGAATAGTATCTACATGATATCCCATTCCAAATAACAACCAAGTTCTACCATACCATAACCCCTACAAGAAGGCGAAAGTTAAAATAGTGTGGGAATTGACAGAGCGCAAGAGAGAAGCCTAGAATGTGAACATCAGCTCGATTATGTCAGATGGGGGATGATTCCAGAGAAAATAAACAGAATTGTTTCTGTAATCAAACATTTAGTAGAAGAATTTGATGGAATGAAACAATTTATTGTTATTTTGAGGTTAGATCAAGTATATATGTAGTTGAATTTTGTTTAATTTGTTTTTTACAGAAACATCTATAATGTGATAAATAGGCTGCAGGAACAAGGAATCTAATTTTTGTTTAAAGAAAGTTATAACAACATTGGTGATTCGGAAGTGTTATTTAACTAGACTTATCGTATGGTAAGTCTCAGTGACCCGTAATGAGATTTTCAATTTCATATACATACGTTCCATATTACAAAGAGACGGTTTCAATCAAGGTCTGTTTTGCTATAACCATAAATGAGTACAAAACTTTGGATTTAGTTAGAATTTATTTATCTCAACCCGTCTTTGCACACGGCCAGCTAAATGTGGCATTTTCTATGGCTAAAAAGTGGGATTCTACGTGGGGCAATTATTGAAAAAGAGTGTATTCAAATCAACAGGTGCATGTTACGTAGAAATATTAAATTTATATTTGTAAATATTCCATTTTTTACTTATTTTATTGTCTTCTGTAATATATACATAAGTATACAATAATGTGCAACTGTTCTACAAATATATATTATATGAACAGTCTCAGAAAAGGAATAACGTTTATAATTTTTGTCAATTGTTTTTTTTTTGTAGTAAGGGTAAAGTATTTTTCAAGTTGAAAATTTTTAACTATTTTTTGTGACAGTATTATATATATATATATATTTATATATATATATATATATATATATATTACTCTACTGCAAGATTTAGGTCTCCTGCACTTGGGTAAAATTGAGTAATTTTAACAATTGAAGCTTATTTTGTGTTCCATGTAAATTAACTGGGAACAAAATCTAACAATTTTTTTTTCAAGTGACAAACATCTTTAATAAGATCTAAAAGAAAAAAAATCAAATATTTTTTTTGAAATAAAGCTCTCTATACAAGAGTGGATTATAGTTACTGGATCAACAACATGCCATTATAAAAAAAAAAAACTTTAAAAACAACTGTTAAATTTGACAAATATACAATAGGGTATTACGGCACTTTTCAAATTCTGTTCTATTACAAAGTAGGTCAGCTTGGCATCACCTTTCACACGTAAAATGCCAAACAACGCTTTAATTTGGGAGAAAACGCGTTTTGAAATTCAAATAAAAACCCTACTTGTGACGTCACAAGGAGGGATTATAATGCGAAACTTGACAACGTCGCGCATAGTTCATTTATGTTGCTGTGGTGCCAACAGTCGCGTAGTTCACTCTGTTTACCGTTCGTGTATTGAGGTTAGGTGGTCAGTGATTTTTTTAATATATCAACACCAGCAAACACCATACATAATCAACATGAGCAAACAATAATATAGAGTTTGTTGTGTGCCGGGTTGCAACAGCAAATCAGTCGAAACACCAGAATTCAATACAACATTTAGACGAAATGGTGTATCTACCCTTGTAGTTTCATAAACACACAGAAATATATTATAAGAAATGTATTGTCAATATGTATTATTAATAAACTTCTATTTAAGCAGTTATTTTTTACTACTAGTATTTCCCTCTACATTCAAATTTCTTTGTGAACCATGTGATTGGGGGATGTTTTATTACTTTGTCGTTAATTTACTATGAACAATTGCAAGCTGGTTGAATAATATGTATGACAGTGTATGATTGTGGGCAAATTTTGCGAATTCGCTTTGGTAAAATCATCTTCCACAGAACACATGCTTGCACTGGTAACTTAACAACTTACTTAATAAGTAATAACTTAACGATACGCTGTAAATAGTACCGTCGAAGTTTGTCAACACACATACAAACAAACAGCGGTGCAAACACTGTTACAAGAAAATTCCCTAGGTTTTGATCAATTTCTTGGCTACGGTGCCAATTCTACACTTGGCCAATCACGACAGTGATCGGAAAATTCAAATTTTAATTGTAATTTTCTCAACAAATTCTGAATGTAATTTAATTTTAACTTAACAGAATTTCGGGTTATATACTGTAAAATCGCTTAATACACGCTTTTGCTTAAATTTCCACATGACCGTAATACCCTATTTATGTTATATATGGACCCATGTATACCACTAACAAATTTTTCCCAATTGAAAGCAATCTAGGTCTACCACACGGTGTCTAAATTTGCTTTACATTTTTATTGAGACCATGTTTGTCACTTAAAAAAAAACAATTGTTAAATTTGTCGTCGTAATTTGCATTGATTATGAAAAACAAGTTAATATATTTTAATAATATATTTTTTATACTATTATTTCACACCATACCTATTCTTAAAATTATTCAATTTGAAAAGAAAAAGCAACAATAAAAAGAAAATCAAATTTATTGCGACAAATTATATTTTTTTTTGTACTTGCGTGAGATAGTTTTTTTTAGTTGAGCCAGTTTTTTTGGTTGTATATGAGTCCATAGAAATAACTTTATATCAACTTGAAAGTTTGATTTTGCAAAAAAAGGCTTTTTTAAAGACAGCCAGTGTATATGCAGTCTAACCATTCCTGCGATGTACAGATTCACTGATCTACCCAATCGGCGATCTACAGGTCCACTAGTCCGTGGTATAGGTAAAACTACGAGAGCTGAAGGTGAGTCATCGATTCCAGCTGTTATTTTGCTGATACGTTACAGACCATTCCCGTGCGTTAGAAAGAAACAGAGTGCTTTTTCATGCGTCTGTTCTTACGTTTTTAGGCGATGACTCACGTTCAGCTCTCGTAGTTTCACCTATACCATCATTTAATTAGTGAATTCTTGAATCTTTGAAGACTGGTTATCGATTTCAAAAGTAGCTTTCATCGTCAAAAATTCACTAATTAAATGATGTTACCACGGACAAGTGATTTTTATTTATTCTATACTAAACATTATGGAGCATTTTATAACAAGAATAGTATCTACAAAATATCCCATTCCAAATAACTGCCTTTCGTCAAGAACCTATTTACTTCTCTCATTACTGTTGCGTAGCACGTCGCATATACGATTAATCTAATCAATTTTATGCAAAATTGCAGTACGCGACCAGTGGCAAGTATACGCTCAAAGTGGGTCATGTTGTCCCTGCAGTTTACGACCGACGCGACGCGACCGTTCGTTGCTGCCGGCCCGTTCCGGCCGTTTAGAAAATGCGCCCGCGTATCGCAGCGCAGCGCGCGAGTAGAAATGAGATATTCGCGATTCGCGGCACGTTCTAAAATCTATATTTGAAATAAATTGTTTTCGTGCGTTTCAGCGCACGTAGGTCGGTTGTCGCGCGCTGGAAAGGAGGCGCACACACGCCGTTTACCTTCGCTACGCCCGATATGGCCACACATTTCGAGGACGCACTGTGAAATTTTAATTGTGCCCCAACTGATTACATTACGGCACGTAGCCGTACGTTGCACCGATCGGCTGCTATTTCAATTGCAAATAGTATCGAAATGGCCTGGCGCCATTTGCATAGTTTTCAATGTGGTCCCGGTTGGACGAAATTTATACTTTGGCCTGAATGTTTTTAGTAGTCGATGCTTGAATAACATTGCCATGCGAGATATAGGGATATGCAAGATATAGGGATATGCGATATTCAAATTTGTTAAAGATCGTTTTCGATTGATGGTGCTGTTTTTTTTATTAGCGAATATGTTAAAATATGTCGATTTTAATGCTACCTCCTGACTCAGCCCGAATAAATCGGCGAAAAGTTCGGCGAGGCTGGCTGAGACATAGCGACCAAAGAAGGCCATCCACATTCTCGGCGCTCGGCTCGTGCATTCTCTGTTCATCTGCTGGTGACTTAGAATGGACGTCGCTGAAGTAGCCGCTGCCTCAGCGTATAGTGTGTGTGCATACATTCATTGAAATTGTGGTTATTATTATTATTTTGTATAATATTGCGTTATAAATCAAATATTATAGTGCATATCTATACAGAGTTAGTTAAAATTACAACTAAATAATTCACCAACCGTAAAAAA
Organism: Aphodius sticticus; assembly: GCA_963966075.1. Taxonomy (NCBI): domain Eukaryota; kingdom Metazoa; phylum Arthropoda; class Insecta; order Coleoptera; family Scarabaeidae; genus Aphodius; species Aphodius sticticus. The sequence continues at coordinate 35,964,342 of OZ014511.1, forward strand.
ATAAAGGAAAAAAAATTTTTTTTTAAGCTAGCTATCGAAATTTGGTAACATTTCCTTTTTCAAATAGAACAATACTGTTTGTTTTAAGATTATTACTAAAAATTTGTTGTAGGAACTATTTTTCATAAAATGCATAATTTTTAGTTATCAGCAATTAATTAAAACTGCTGAACTTTGAAACTGATTTTTTCCCACATACTTACACACATTTATTTTAATATGCTGTTTGAACATTTAATTAACATTTAATTTTATTTTTCTATTCTGTTGTTCTGCTATTTTTTATCCGTTTAGTTAAAACAAAAGTTTATGAGTTTTGATTAATTGCTTATAACTAAAAAATGATGCATTGTATAAAAATGATTCTTACAAAAAATTCATCGAATTCATCTTAATTATAAAATGTAAATGTATATATATATTCTATTAGAAGACGGAAAGGTTGCCAGTTTCCATAATAAAATAAGCACTGTGTATATTAAAAATATATTTAGACGATAGCTTGTTTAAAATCAAACAACTTATGCTTGTTTTTTTTTGAAGATGTTTACGGTTGGTCAATTATTTAGGTGCTCCGGATATTTTGACCAATCCTATATACTGGTATGTAACAACGATATTATCAATCAATAACTTAGTAATTGCCCTATGTAGATCGCAGTCGTATTTTGCATGGAAGAACTGTACCAAAACGATACAAGAGATTCAGACATCATAGAAAAATAAGACTGGAATAACTTGGAACTGATAACATTTATTTGAAAGAGATAAATAATATATTCTTTAGTTTTAATTAATTATTGATTTAATATTGCTATTAATATTAATTTTCATTAGTAGTCTTATAATACGGATGGTTATTGATATGCATTTGCATTTCTTCAACAATACAGAAATAAATATCATTATCTGGTATATTTTCCATTTTAAATGACTAATTATAGTAATGGGGACGTCACAAATAGAGACAAAAATACTATCGGATATTTAATTTAATATCAATGTAAACTATTTGTATTTTGCAGATAAATTTATCGTGTTCAATATTTTGAAATCTTTTTATATCAATACTAAATAATTTATTCCATTCGTTACCTACATTTCGGGTTGCATTGATGCTCGAAGAGCCCCTTCACCGCACGTGTTTGATGTCATAAATCAGACGCCTGTCGTAAATAATACCTTCGGGTACACACAAAAACTGCTATGCGCCTCGTCAGCAATCCAGTTTGAATGGATCGATACGAGAGCGCACAACTGAAGCGAGTCGCTCGGTGAACGCGTGATTTTTATCCGACTATATGCATCCGTAGAGACTTTTGGCATTCGAATGTTACCGAATTTGGGCGAGTGTGGCATCCACACTCTCTCCATTCGCGGTCTCTCGCTATGTCTCGCGAGAGTCTGGAAGAGGTTTCTTAAGTCAAGCAACGTCCACCCAAACCAGTTCGAGTGTAAGTTTTTTAACATCCGACTGTAAACATAATACACACATACACAGCTACGTAACCATTCGGTCTTGATCATAAAAAAGACACATGAAACATTTCACGCGGTATCCGCATTAGGCGGAACATCAGAAATGCATCTGCCGGCTAGTTCAAATATTTAATCGTAATCTTCCTGTTGCGTTTCTTCTCTCGCATGGGACATGTGTTATGTAAAGAGTGCGAGCGTCACTTTGTTTATTATCGACTATGGCGGGCGCCAGATGGGTCGTTTAATTTTTCAATTTCTATTTATCTTCGCTCCCGTCTTCGCTGGCTCTTGTACGTACAGTGTAATCAACCCATCAATAATCCCATTATTATGCACTCTTAGCTCATGGCGGAGCCATTTGCGTTGTTTGGAACAGCTCACTGCGCAAGGCTGCAGACTTAATTGACTCGATGATACATGTATATAGAATAAAGACTTAGTTTAGAATAAACAAGAGTTCCATAAACAAAATTTTAGTTTAGAAGGTCGACCAAAAACTTCATTCAAAGACTTTTGTGTTTATACTTTACATAGATTTTTAAAAGGAAAAGCAAAGTCAAGTTGGTTACTTTTCCCTGCCAAAGAAATTCTTTTTTGAGAAATGATTCCAAAGGTTTCCAACAAGATAAGTAAATGTACCTAATTTTGAACTTTAACTAAAAGGACTAGATAATGTTGAGATTATCTAGGTAATTTTAACATTAACGTAATTTCGGATATTAGTGGTAACCTGCATTAGTAACTCCTGACAATCCCTAGTCAAAGAGCAAAACAATAATTTCATTTTTAACTTTACCTAAAAAACGCTAGGTAATGTTGAGATTAACTATTTTAACTACCTTGCTCAACTTTGATCATCAATAACTTTTGTAATTTTTACCCTATATTCATTATATGTTCGGGTTATTATAAAGAAATTCATCAAAATTATCACATACCATTGTAAATGTTTTAAAACAAATATTTTGTTTCAAATGAATATAATAACACTTTGTTTTAAAACATTCGTTTTAAACTATCGTGTTTTAAAGATATTTAAAACAAGTTTGATTCCTTATTTAAAACATGCTTTTTGGGTGATTTAAAACATGTTTTTTCATGTGTAAAACATGTTTTGTTGGGAGGTGTTTAAAAACATTGTTTCGTTTAAAAAAACATCATTTTATAAAAAAAAAAACATGCTTGTTTTGTTTTAAATAAAAAAAAAGTTTCTTATTAAAACCCTAGTCCCATAACGTCAAATTGACAAGCCGATACATTATAGGTTTAAGTGGTTTCTAGTGCGTTATAAGTATTTTTTTATAACTAATTAGCATGATTGTATGTGATGTAAGAAGCTGTCGCAGTAGAAAGGATCCTGGGAGTCTATTCTCGACATCTTTTTGAAGCGAATGCGAGACTTTTCGCATGGTTAGGTAAGAGTGGGGATATCGGCGGTTGCCCTGTGTTGGAACGTATGGGCGTGGCGCGTGCGTTATTGTTCTTAGCTACAAGTAAATTTGCTCATAGATACGTTCGAGAGGGGAACCGCTGATATCCCCACTCCGTCCACCTAACCATTCGAGAAGTCTCGCATTCGCTTCAAAAAGATGACGAGAATAGACTCCCTGGCTGCAATAAATCAGCGGGAATTACGATTCATCGGTAAGTGACGTTAGATGTCGGTCAAATAACAATGAACAGGCCCGTATGCAATAAAATTTGACTTAATTTTTGGTTTATTTAACAATTAAATGTAGGTTTCCAAAGATTCCTGCCCAGAAGGAATTATGGATACAGTTTGTAGACCGATGTAACTGGAAGCCGACAAAGTCCAGTGTTGTTTGTTCGAAGCATTTTACGGATATATGTATAGACAGAACATCACCAAATCGCATTAAATATATTTTCTAGTTTAGTAAAACATAGTTTCGATCAAGATATGTTGGATAGTTACAGAATATTATTAATTAAAAGTATTATAAAAAATTATACTATAAAAAAAGAAACACACCTATTCCGCCATCATTCGACATCAAAATAATAAAATGGTTTTGTAAAATGTATATTCCTATCGCTATCGTACAATTTTAAACGTGCAAGTCGGAATACACTGCTCAAAAAAATTAGAGGAACACTTTTTTCGAAACCTGTAACTTTTTAAATAATACTTCTAGTCAAATCAAATTTGGTATGCTTTAAGGGCATACGTATATTTAACTAACTAAAATTACAAAAACAATGTTATAACTCTTAGTAACTTCTAAGTTAAACTTAAAAGTGTAAATTAATAACGCGAAACAACATGAAAAAAATGTCAAGTATGCTTTGAATTCACGTATGAAAGGCTACTTACTAAACATGACAAATGAATTCAGCTGTCAATTTTCGTTGATTAGAAACGTCATTAGAAGGAAAATGAGGCATCTTAGTGAAGCGCAAGTTGCTCGTGCTGTCGCCTTTATTTAGCATGGCCACTCTATACGACATCTTAGGGGGGACCTTCGAGTTTCCCTTGTTATTCAGCGTTCATGGAATCGGTTTTGGGAGACTGGCCAATATGTTAGAAGAGCTGGACAAGGTCGAAATCGAAAAGCTACTCAAAATCAAGACCGAATTCTTGTCCTTTTGCTCTCTACGTCAGCGTACTGCCACAGCACGAGACCTCCTAAACGACCTAAGACGAGCACATGAAATAGAAATTTCTGACCAAACTGTTAGAAACAGATTAAAAGAAGCGAATTTGAAATCAAGAAGACCTGTCCGCACACCACGCTTTACGCAGCATCACAAAGCAGCGCGAATGACGTGTGCTCTGGGTCACAGAGATTGGCAACTTCATCACTGGACGCCTGTACTGTTTATAGAGGAGTCCAGATTTCGTTTAACTCGTTGCGACGCACAGTGTGAAAAATTCCCAAATAACTGGCCAAACTTCATATTTTATAGTTTTCAAAATAAACAGAATTGACCCTACATAACAACTCTTTGATCACTCGCGTATCAGAGTCGTAAATTGTAAAAATGTTTGCTGAACCGGTTAAGAATTGTATCAGTTCAAAGTTGTCGATTTTTGCAAAGCGTATGTTTGAGTGTTTGATACCATTTCAATTGTAATTTTCTGTGGGCTTGTTGACAATAACTTAATTATTTTTCTAAAATGAATAGTGTTCCTGAAGGTATGTAAATACGTTTTATAATTTATTCTATGCAGTTAAATAATTTAACATGCCTTTTGCAACTGTTATTACAACGTAGCAAAAATTTTATAAACTTAAAGTTCGCCTAGACTTTTAAAAAATTCCCCGCATATCCCCGGTTAGAATTATAGCTCATTGTAAAGATCAGACTTTGTACTTTTTGAATATGTAGATAGTAAGGCTGTTTAATTTTTTTCTTATTAAGCTAGACGAATCAACTTTGTTAAAGGATTTCTAGTTCTATGAGATATTCTTGAGGTTGGATTGATTTTTTCTTGCCAAAAATGGCGTCATCCTTTAAATTTTTTATTGTGTTTTAATAGGACGACTTGAAAAAGTGCCGACAACTGAGCACAAAAATTAAATAATTTTTGAATATTATAATTAATTGTAGCAATAAACAACAAAAAATGAGATTTGCTAATCTTGGTGATAAAAATTGCTAAAATGTCGTTTTTGGGTGCAGGCACGTGTGCTTGGAAATTGAAAGGGGTTGATTCCAAAGCCGAATGATTTTAGACGCAAAAAGCAGTTTTAAAACTCTGAAATTAGCCATAATGACAAATATTCAGTTAGTTATGAAGAAGCAAACAACATGATTTGAAAAACGTCAGAAATTAATAATTTTGACGCATGGCATAAAACGGAATCAATTTATTTTCTAATATCATCACAATTAGTACCAAAAATTCTATCAACGGAACTTGAAAATAAAGAAGACAGTTCCGAATATGAAGATGTAGAAAATAAAGTATAGATGAATATAGTGAAGCTGATGATGAAGATGAAGAAGACCAAGACGAATGAACCAATACTGTTCTCTTTTATAATTTTATAGTATTCAATAGGCACAATATCTTTTTATTTACTAAATTTTTAAAATTACTTATTTCAATCATATTTCAATTATTAAAGAAGAATACTAAGCAAAACCATATTTACATTTTACCCTTTAGTGCCTAGAATAAATGTTATGTATGTTCACTATGAAAGAAACTTTAAGTGCGTTTCCATTTCATAATACGGGAACAACCGGATTTAAACCTAGTTGGGACATACTTTTCAGGATTTGTCGTTGTTATTAGGTTATCCGATTAAAAGTAATTTTGGAACAAATGTTCGCTTTTTTCTACTCTTCTAATTTTGAGTTTGTAATCACCAACCCCGAATACTAAATTTCAAGTAAATTCAAAATATAAAAACAAATGTCAGCCAATATATGATCCGCTATTTTGCTTTTTTATTTTTTGTTCAAATTTATAATCATCTACCTCAAATGCCCACAAATATTGAATTTCCACTAAATTGAATATAGTTTTCGTACAAATATCCGTACTTTGAACTCAGATTTATAATTTATTTTATAATCAGCGATCCCAAATCCCCGTCTAATAACAAATTTCAGCTAAATTGAAAGTAATTCAAGAACTGATGTCTGCCGTATTGGATCCGCCATTTTTTGTTTATTTATTTTGGATTTATAATCAGCTACTCCAAATCCCCACAAATACTTAATTTCAAATAAATTTAAAATAGTTTTCGAACAAATGTCCGCCATATTGGATCGGACATTTTGTTTTTTAAACTTAGAATTTAGATTTATAATCAGCGACCCCTAATGCCGACTTTCAGCTAAATTGAAAAAAATTTAAGTATTGATGTCCGCCATATTGGATCGGCCATTCTGTTTTTTCAACTTTTGATTTCGGATTTGCAATCGGTGACCCTTCAAATCTTAGATTACCGAGTTTTACCTAAATAGAAAATGTTTTCGACTTTTGGCCAGGTTTTTGGGAATTTTTCACACTGGGCGACGGTCTAGTACGTGTATTTTCGCCCTGTACATACACCGTGGAGGGGACTTGAAAAACGATCTAAGCGCCCGTAGCGGAGAAATACCTAACTAAAATGCCTACACTATGTGCAGTAGTTCACGGCGCATTATATTGTGTTCCAATCCGTCAGAACTAATAACATATCGTTGGTATAAATAATAATAATGGGACACAATAAGTGTTGCGTTATCAACTGTAATAATACAGGAAGAATTATTAACAAATGAAGAGTTGAAGTAAATAACGAACTAAGTGCCAAAAAATTATCTCGAGATATTTAGAAAATAGTGTGCAGCAAGATAAATGTTTTATAGAAAGCCATCCCTAATTTTGTGTGCATATTTAAACAGATTGTACATCACATGGTGGTGTTGTTTTTTGCCGAGGTCTTGTATCGCAAAAACAAATCTAAAATAAATTCAAAAATTCAAAAAAGTGTTCTCCTAATTTTTTTGTGCAGTATATATCCTAATTTTGTATAACACGTCGTCAATGCCTTGATGAATCTAGCCATACGAAAAATCAATCCAGTCGAAAGTCATTATCAGGCAATATCCAGGAAATGATCCGGAACACATTTTTCGTTTAGATTATCGCGCGACTGGCCGATACCGAGGTTAAAGACATTTTAATAGATTGTTTTGATGCAAGCGACGCGTCGTCGGTCGTCCAACGAGCAAGCAGTTGGCGTGCTGTTTTTCCCACTACCGGTTTGTTATATCTCTTATCGGTAGAACCCGATACCAGTCGAGGTCGTGCCTTAATGACATCTCGCGTACAAACACACGCCCGAGACAGCGACCACATTTCACACGTACAGCTGATATTTAGTACGTACGTACGGCCATAAAGTTTGCGCGGTCTATAAAAACGCCGGTATACATTCGAAACCATATGTCTAAAACTAATAAAATCTAATCACAAAGTCAACAGTGTAAACTAAGCTTAAAACGTCTGGCACACGACGTCGATTTGTATAACGTGGAGGTTCTAAACAAGCCAAGCTCATATAGGAGAACGCCATAATACTTTTAGTTCAAACTGACAAAAACTAGTTACTCCTGACATTACCTATACTCTATTCACTTTTAGAATAAAGCGTTGGATAAGATAGGGCTATAATTTGCGGCTTGTGATTGGCTGAAAGTTGAACCAAATTTACACCAGCCAACGCGCGTATGTCACTTGAATTTTGCAGTCTAACAATCGATTCAAATCAAACTCAGTTCTTTTTAGAACTCCACACAATATTAACCATGTAACAGGTAATCATAATATTGCCAATAATATTTGTTGGTAATGTTTTACGATGATATTTAATAGTGCTAATATGGATGAGAGAAAGCAGGCTGGATCATCAAAAAATCCGCAAGGAAAGCCCATTCGCAGTGGACAACGGCTGATGGCCTACAATGCATATCTCGAGTACAGTCGTGAACCTGGAAATTCGAAGTCAGATTCGGTAAAATTAGCTTCGAAGCTTGTAGGTATTGGAGAATCAACAATGTGGGCCATTGTAAAGGAAAAGGGCACTTCTGGAGTATTACGTTCTCCAACCAAAAAACGTAAACGGGAAAGCACTTACGACAAATTGGATGAATTACAGAAAAATGCAATTAGGAGACATGTTCATTCTTTCTATTTTAACAATGAATTACCAACTATTACGAAAGTATTAACGGTAATGATATGATTATTTATGTAATATTGAAATTAAGTGGAAATTTGTATAGGCTATTGAAGCAGATGATTTCATACCTACGGTGAAGCGAACAACTTTGTGGAAAATATTGCGTATGTTGGGATTTAAATGGGAGAACCGAAGCAGGAAAAGTATTTTAATTGAAAGACAGAATATTGTTTTATGGAGACAAAGATATTTGACCAGTATTATACAGTATCGCTCAATGGAAAAAAATCTATTACTTAGATGAGACATAGGTTAATGCTGGTCACACAAAAGCAAAGGTCTGGAAAGATACCACTATAACAAGCGCTCGACAAGCATTTGTTCGTGGGTTATCACGAGGTATAACAGATCCTTCTGGAAAAGGAAAACGTCTTATTGTTCTACACATCGGCTCGGAAGCAGGTTTTGTAGATAACGGCCTTCTGTTATTTGAATCAAAAAAGACTGGCGACTACCACGAAGACATGAACAGCGACGTCTTCACGGAATGGATGAGAAATATGTTGCCACGACTTGAGCCTGGATGTGTAATTGTAATGGATAATGCTCCTTACCATTCCGTGAAGATGGATAAAGTACCAAACAACTCTTGGCGAAAAGGGGCATTAATAGAATGGCTTATGTCCAAAGGCGTAACCGTAGATAACAGTATGTTGAAAGTAGAACTTCTAGATATGGCAAAAAAGTATACAAGTGATAACCCAGTCAACTATGTAATCGATCAATTAGTGGAGGAAAGTAGTCGCAAAATCTTACGATTGCCTCCATATCACTGCGATTTAAACCCAATTGAATTAATTTGGGCCCAAGTCAAACATCATGTCGCCGCAAACAATAAAACATTTAAGTTGCCGGAGGTAAAAACTCTGCTTCTTGAGGGTGTGGAAGTTGCAAATGCGGAACGTTGGAAAGCTTGCATCAACCATGTAGTCAGCGAAGAAAACAAATTATATCAACGCGACAATATTGTTGAAGATATTATGGAAGAGTTTATTATAACAACCAATGCAGGATCATCATCAGATCTGTGGTCTGATACTGAACCATCTACAAGCGAATGAAATAAGGAATTCCTATTTATCAAATGACAAACTTTTCGTGTTTTCTTTTACTGTTTTAAACAGTAATATAACGGAATACGTGTGAGGACGCTTTAGCAAATTGCTGCTCGTAGAGATATACGAGAATAAACAGAGATATTTTATTCCTTTTGTTGTGTCTTATTTCTTTTTTTATTTGTTATTCTTTATTGATATCATTAATATTTATTGTGTACTAATATTTAATAAAAGATAGCAGACTTACGCCCGGTTGTACCAACTCTGATGACCGTCCAATCACGTTGATCATTGGTCAGCGAAGCATTTTTCGTTGTACCAACCTTGATCAGAGGTTGATTGGACCGTAACCACGCCGCAAGTTGACCGCCGTATATTGGCCGGTGATCGTTTGATCAAGACTGGCGCGCAGACGCATGGCAGGCGCTTGAGTGACGCTAACCTATAATTGTTTGTTTACATCTAGTATTGACATCAGCGCACAAATCTCTGGGATTAATTTTGGTAAGTACTAGAAAAATAAGTGTATGTAGTATTTATAATGTCAGTTTCGTATACATTTATTATTATCTACAGTTCTTATTTTTTGTTTGCATTTTTTGGGCTCCATATTTTCAATTAATTTGCTTGTAGATCCAGTACGAAGGGACTTTCTTGGGGCCGTGACCGATAATAAAGATTAACTGGTGGACATGATGCAGCATCCACGACTGCAGCCAGTTTTGAGAGACTGGCCCAATCACTTTTAACAGTGGAACGATGTCGAGTTTTGGAGTAGGGGCAGATTATCTAAAAATCCAGGTGGTGAAGTGGCTGAAAATTACAGAAACCGCAAAAGGTTATTTTCTTTGAATGTCCAGGTGATCCGTAGCACGCTAAAACTTTGAAACATTGTTTGCCGATAGCCAGTTAGCTGATAGACAGCTATCGTGACCGGATGCAAATATTTTCTGAAATTCCCAAGTGAAAGCAGAGCTTGAAAATGGAGATTTTTAAAACTATTATAGTGGATATGGTGTTAAACCCTATCCCATGACGGAAATCCATTAACAGGACACCAACGATTCCTTAATTCGAACGAGACACGTGGTAGCCGGTTTCTTTTGGTGTCTCGCCCATTTTATCCTTGGCGATTTAATTGGATGTCCATAAAATGGATGGAATTGTGATTGCCACAGCTGTCCTACACACCATCGCCTGCGACATGCACGATCAGCAACCAGAAGTGGACGACGATATCAAAATTTTAATTTTGCCACTTATCATCGATGATCATGTTAACATTGATAACCAGAGCGACGTTGCAATTAGAAATATGTTCATTGAAGAATATTGAAAGATTTTTTGATAACTAATGATGTATAGTTTTGGTTAAATAAATAATTTACTATAAACTTTTATTTACACCCTTATTTCTACATTTCCGTAAAGATTAATTAAGTAGGCTTAGTTTATCACTTTGAAAATGGGTAGGGAAAAGTATTAATTTCAGTTTAGAACTAAAATTCTATTTATATTGACATAAATAGGCCCCAATTGATTTCAAGTTGAGAATATCAATGATAAACAAATTTCCAATGTAAAAAATAATAAACAAAATGTTTATAAATAAATATCTGTTATAGTAGAAAGTAACTTAATATCTGCTATAATAAATATTGTATTATAATATCTACAAGGGCCTATTTTAAAGTTTCAACAGTTCAGCGTGATATTTATATGTTTACTACCACTTTATTAGCTGTGTTAGTTTGGTTGCGGACTTTTCACGTAGTTTCTATTAAATGTACTGGCTTTTGGTAGACGAGTACTGCCAACCGCGCCAAATCATCTGATCGGCTAACCGGCTCCCGACCGGGCTTTGTACAACGCATCGCGTCTTGATCATCGGTCACCTTTGATCAACCGGTCTGCTGATCAGACGGTTTGCGAGTGGTGGTACAACCGGGCGTTAATACAACGTTTTAATATAACGCACTACATTACATAACGATGGCTAATTGACAAATCAGCGGTGCGAGCTATGGCACACCATTGTCGTGACATAACCTTTCAATTTGACGCTATTGACAGCATATTGCTCCAGTGTAAATCCGGCTCAGTTTGCACCCCCCACTACTATGTTCTTATCGTGAATAGGGTATAGTTGAAGTGCAAAACACATTTTTAATTGTCTACTTTAACTAAAAACACTAGGTAATGTAATTTGCAGGATTCTCCGAAGTTTTTGATTAAGATTTTTATACTAATCATTTTCGCTACAACTTGCATTGGGCTATTATCAACTGTTTCCGAGATATTGTGAAATTAATGTAGAAAACGTGCACAACACAAAACACATTATGAGATAATTAATGAGGATAAATAACATTTTTACTCATTTTGGAGAGTAAAACTATAACACTGTCAGATACCCAAACAAATAATGTATGATCACCCAGTGGCGGCTCGTGCATTGGTTTGCAGGTTTGCGCAACCCCCAAAAAATAACAAGGAAAGAAAGAGAGTTTAATAAAGTATGTAAATAATAGTGTTTAGTCAATATGCAACGATATATAACATACAATTTAATAAAATATCGAGCAGTTTCTCGAGAATTCCAAGCGCAACTCGGCTATACAGGTTGTAGACAGTTGACACTGGACACTCGTACGCCGTGGAGTTTGGTTGTCCGTGAAGCGCTTATTACACGGAATTAAAAACAAGCAATGAATTCAGTGCAGAGTTTCTTAGCTCAACCATTTAGCAGTCTAAATTGCATCGATAAGAGCGAAATAAAAAGGCTTGGGAGGCCTACCCCTAATTTAGTGATAAAACAATGCGTATCGACCAAATCTCGGTCATTCACATGGACATTTAATCCTGATGTTTACAGCAAAAATGAATGGATTTGTGGGTGAGATGTCAAAAATGCTTTTTTTGTTTCCTTTGTCTCTTGTTTGGAGCTGATGACCGGTGGACAAAAACAGGGGTATTACAGATTTAAATCATTTAACCGACCGAATTAAGAAGTTAGAGCCGTTTATATTGATTTGTTAATATTGCAAACGGCTGTAACTTTTTAATGAATTGAAAAACTTCCAAATGTCATATAAAACTGGTAGGTACCTGAAAGTTGAAACCCCTATTTTTCTAGATCACGAGCCGCCACTGTGATCATCAAGAAACTAAGTTTTAAGTCAAAAATTATTAAAAATGTTCTAAATTATTATTTAAAGAATATTAATAAGTCCTTGGGTTTGTTCTGTTCTATTTATTTATTTCGGTACATGTTGAGGAAGAAGTTTATGGGGATCCTCCAATTACTACACAGAACAAAAAGAATGTGTTTCTTTTTTCAGAAATGTGGTGTTTTCACATAACACAGTTGCAGTAATATTGTCATAAGAATAAATAATTAAATACATTTAAGGACAATTAGCGGTGGAAATATTTAATTTTTCATGATTTCTACAAACAGTTTTAGAGAACGCTTCCTTATTCTATTCTTCATGTTCACTATCGTATTTGTAACTAGTGATGGGCAGAATCGTATTATTTCAAGAATCGATTTTCAGTATTCGAGTGATTCGCATAATCGTATGATTTGGTTCTCGAGTTGTTCTCGATTAATAATCGATTATTAATAATCGATTTTGAATAATCGACTTTGAATAATCGATTTTGAATAGTCGATTTTGAATAATTGATTCTTAATAATCGTATGTTAATAATCGATTTTTAATAATCGATTATGGATAGGGAGAGTCAATGATGTAAAAGCATATTTTGGGTTGGGTTGCGCGACGAAGTTGGTGATGGGGGGGGGGGGGGGGGCGTATAAAACTGATGAATGTATAAATGTATGTAAACCCCACTATTAACAACCGATTATTAAAAATCGATTATTGACATACGATTATTAAAAATCGATTATTCAAAAACGATTATTAAAAATCGATTATTCATAATCGATTATTCAAAATCGATTATTAAGAATCGATTTTTAAAAATAATAATCGAGATATCTCGATTATTTCAAGAATCGATTTTGTAATCCGAATGCGCCCATCACTAGTTGTAACATCACCATAAAGTTCGTCCCCAATATGTCCTATTGGTAAAAAATCAAACGGGGTTAAATCAGGCGAACTAGTTTGCCAAAGCGTTGGACCACCATGAACAATTTAACGTTTTTGATCAATATTATTTAAACAATTTTGGAGTATTTGAACAAATTATACGTTTCTGTAATTCAAAATTGGAGATGTATTTTCTTATATTACCTACACAAAGGGTTGTTATAAAACACGTTTTTTTTTATTTTGACCAAAACATTTTCTTTTATAAAATAATGTTTTTAAATATGAAACAATGTTTTTAAACGCAAAAAAAAATGTTGTAAATCACCTAAATAAACATGTTTTAAATAAGGAATAAAAATTGTTTTAACATGTTTTAAATCACGCAATTGTTTTATTTGTAAACATTTTCATCGGCGTTTTATTCATACGTCAGATCTCAGTGGACTTAAATCTGTTGTGTGAATGACTTTGTGTTGGCGCGCTAGAGGGCGCCAGTAATGCAATGTCGGCCAAAATCGATTTAGTTAGTGTTTATTTGACAATTTTCGACTATTTTCACCAATTCATTCATAGCCACAAAAAGTTATTTTGGCGTTGCGTTCGTGATAAAAATTGACGATCGATATATTTTTGTGTTCAAAATGTCATCCTGATAGAATATATCACACAAAGAATATAGGGTGCCGTTTAAAATTTCAATGATGACGTCATTTCCGGAAAAACCGGAAGTCATATTATCCTCAAGAGTATCCCAAATAATGGAATTTTTTGTCTATTAACACTTTCCCAAATTTCATTCGTCCAGTTTTATAAAAAAAAAAACGGGAATACCTATGGCCTGGTTCACCCGGTATGTTATTATATAAGTTTTTATTTATTGTAGTTACCTGCTATCACTGAATGTATTATTATATTTTGTAAAGGACTTTTTTTTATTAATAAATACAATATTTCAAAATTTTTTGATTTTTTAATTGATCCATGCATAAAGACCAGCATACAACTCTGATTAAATAATTAAATATGTTGTCCAAATTTCGGTAGTTTAAAACATATGTTTTAAACATTTACAAAACAATCTGTTTTAAAGAAGTTGAGGTGACGCGTAACGAAATAAATCAAATTTCCGACAACACCGTTTAATGAATTTTCGGAGCAAAACTCTGGCGTATAGTACTTGAACACCCCTATCATTTGATATATGTTTCATAACAAATCTCGAAAAAAAAAAAAGTTACGGCTATCTTTTATGGCTAACTTCTCCGCGGTAACAACTCATGCGCCAATTTAACGTTTTATAAAACTTGTATAATAATATTATACTTTTTTGCATAGCTTTGAACATAAAGATCCCTTACTCTTAATAAGAGTTTTTCTTAGTTTTGTTAACACCCGGTACATGCAAGCAGATAACTACATTCTAATATTTGCATTTTAGGTTTAATACAAACCAGCAGCTTTTATGAACAATAAAATATTCTGCAAAGTTAATAATATAATAACTTTTCCCACTTGTGTCCAACTTTCGGCTGGACACGGTACGTTCATCGATTTGCAGTTTTATGATACCTACGATTTTGTAATCTCACCATCTGCTCCGGCAATTTAGAGTTTCGCATGGAGCATTCTATGGTGCTTTCCTTCAAACCAGTTGTTTCAAACGTATAGTCACGGTCGGCTTTATGCCATGTAACTAAACCCCTTTTATCGAGCTGGCTGGTTGTTGTGTGCCTTCGTCGTCGTCTGTAGTAGTCGTTTTCGTTGACGGACAAGGTCGCGCACGCATGGCAACAGTGACAACAATTGAGCAGTAATTTCATGTCTGTCCGCTGATCGCCATCCGAATAGGTGAGCCTTCCAGAGCTAGCTGTAATTATCAGGACCGTCAGAACGATGCCATCCATCCATCCTTCTCTGGTGATGACGATGTCACGCAGTCGGCGGTCACGGCTTTCTTTCGAGCGAAATTACTTTGCGGTTGCGACCGCATTGTGCACCGTGCCGATTAGTAGGCGACTTGCGAATTGCCTCCAACAGGAAATTGCACATTTGCGGCGATCTCTAGAGCATCTTTAAGCAAATGTAATCATCCGTCGAGATACCACGTCTTCAGAAATAATGTGTTAGTGGGTTGTGTAGGATAAAGTAGAAAATTAGCACTATAGATCTGTCAAAATGGTTGATAATGTAGGTATAGAAGTCTCTATCGAATCGGTGGACGAAATTATGGTAATATTGAAATTACCTAGTTATTCTCATCATTACCTAGCTAATGTCAACAGTACCTAGTGTTTTTAGTGGAAGTTGAAGACTAAAAATGTGTTTTTCAGTTTAACTAGGTAATGTCGGGAGTAACTAGTTTTTGTTAATACTAACTGAAGATGTGTAGTCAGAGTTATTTTTTAAAACATTTGTTTTAAAACATTGTTTTAAACATGTTTTAAAACAAATATTTTGTTTTAAATCATTTTTTTTAAACATATTTAAAACATTTTGTTTTAAATATGTAAAATACTTTGTTTTAACACATTGTTTTAAATATGTTTTAAAACAAATATTTTGTTTTAAACTATTTTGTATAAAAATGCTGTTTGAAAACAGTTAACTTTCTGTCAGACACCATAAACTTGTTAGATGCAACGCATTAATTTTCTTATAATATTGATACCGTGACTATACCCACCTTAAGCAATCGTTTTTTCCATCTCATGTCATAAAATGTTGCAAGAAATTTCATAATTTGAACCTTTATACCAGAATATCGTGACAAATTTCAAGATCGTGTAACCAATGGTAATTCCCCGATTAAATTGGAAAGCATTTACACACAATTGATAACAAATTGCCTCCTAGAAATATACTAATGATGACAAAGAAATGATATAGAATAGAAATTTTTTCATTTAATGTTTTAAATAATCTGACGTTTTTTTCTTTTTCCTTTAAATATTAAAATTGTTTTTGTTTACTTTAAAGAAAAGTATTTTTTTTTTGCTTGTATCCGAAAATATTTATTTCACTTAAATATAAACTAATCTTTACTTACAAATAAGCTGGTGTATCCAATGAAGTAAATATTTTTGGTGCAAAAGAAATAATATGTTTTGATGCAAAAGAATACATATTAAAAACAAAAAAAAACTACACCCGGGCAAAAAAAAACGGGCACCTAATAATTGGATGCAATTTGATGTTAAATAACTTTTGTAGTCTTTTGCCGGTATTAATGATTATTTCAGTACATGTAATAGTATATTACATTACAAGAGCTGTAACTAGCATATTACGTACGAGTGGAAAGTTAACATATTGTACATAATTTAACATACGACAGACAATTTCAATAAATTGTATCAAAAATGACAAATAAATAAAGGTTAACCCATATTTGACGGTTAACCAATGTATTCGCGCGACATCTATTACAACAACTCTGAATGTCGACCGAAAATTCCAATACAAATACAACATACATTTTCACGAGCAAGTAATAATGTTACAGCTTGAGTACTTACCTACGACCGAAAATTACAATAAAAATAAATTGTATCAAAAATGACAAATAAATAATCAAAATATTCGCGCGACGTCTTCCACTATGACATTATGTCGTGCGTTAAAGACGCAAAAGCACAACCAAAAGCACATGTTTGTTATAAGCGATATACGAGTGAACCAGTCCGTGACGTAAGGGACATTTATACATACGGTCGTAGGTAAAAAAATTTATATCAACCTGCCTTTGCAATAAAAAAAAATAATTTCTTACAGCTGCTATACCTGGAGAAGTAAAAATTAGCAATTGTAGCTTTAATGTTTAATAACTTCTGGTATTTCTAACAAATTTTGATTATTTTTTTCTCAGCACATAAATAAACGATTTAAATTCTTTGCAATTTTGAAAAAAAAACAGCTAATAAGCTGTTTTTTTTTTCATACCGGGGGATTCAAAATGATGGTCTGGTGATGAAGTACTCAAGTACTGCAATTTTAGCTTTTTTAATATTTTTTTAGCATTTATAGTTCTAAATACACGATTCATGAGTGTTTTGACCTCGTATATCAAAAAATATTCAAGTTGGAATGTTCATGATTTTTGTCAAAACCAATTTTGCAAGAACTGTTCCACTTTTTTACTTTATCATATGTATGTAGGATGACAAAAATTAATAGCTACATGAGCAAACTTTAACTTTGAAAGTCATACATAGAGTTGATTCTGTTGGTCGCTCTGTGCATTATATATATATACAATAAATAGTTTAGTGAAGCATTAGCAGTTTTATTCGAACCAGCGCTAACCCGACTACACACATCAAAACATTCCATTTGATAGAGATCGCTCGTATCTGCATTACAATTAGTTAGCCAGGATTTGACAGATATTTTGATTCTATTGACAGTATTGTCAGATCATCAAGGCTTGCCACTGCTATATAGCATGAAAAAAAAATTTTTTTTACCAATTTCAGTCGCGATAGGCTAACTTTAATTGTCATCACTGATGTTATATAAACAAAAATATTTCAGATAAAACTTGAGGTGTTTATAAAATTAGCTGTCTTTTAACTCTGCTGGTTTATGTCAAGTGTTGCCCGGGTGTAAACGCGACTTGACATTTCTCCTGCATTTTGGAAACGAGAATGAAGCATCTTTAAAAAACCTTTAAAAAATGGTGACCTTGTAGCTTACAAATCACTTTTGCCTTTCATTACAGGCTGCTTATGTCGGATGAACTTGAAACATGATACCCTACATATGTAAGTACATACATAACAAGAATTACACAATACATCGACATGAATACCAAATTGAGTCTATTATTGTGTCTTGTCACTTGGTTTCTTGACAACGAATTTGGATTTATACCAAACGTAACTACAAAATCCTTAATTTCAATGCCAATTTATAACGCAGCAAAAATAAATCCTTGTGTCACAAAATCTTATATGTAGGTAATGTCAAACAGTTATTGTGCAATTTTCGAAATGTGTGAAGTGACCCAAGAATCTAGACGATGGGTTTTGCCAAATACTTTTACAGCTAATAAGAAATAAACTATATTATTGAAATTGCTACTCTAAGATATTCATAACTCAAATATGATTAATGTATGCTAATCGATTGCCTCATAGCCGACAAAATATTTAACGTGAGAGAAAAAATGGGTTAATTAATCACAATCTGTTTGAAAAGAAGCACATGGGATGATGAAAATCATGAGTGGTATTCTCACAGCAAGTTCCGATAATATCATCATGTTGAAACATCACGAGTAAACCACAGTTTCCTTTCTAACCGCACTGGCAAAAAAACGTTAACAATAGGTTATTTTTTCACGGCCCACACTAAGCTATTGAGAGATTGTAGCAAATTAAAAATACACAGTGAGTCATCATAAAGGTATTGATATATAAACAAAATATTGAGGATTATGATATCTTTTCACCTTCTCAATTTCAACATACCTAGTATAATTACGCACAGGACTTCCGTCATTTTCTAAACTTCTTGTTACTAATTAGAAAAAAGTTTTAAAGTAACAAGAGATGGACAACGCGTCCATGCGGATTTTCCGCTTGGAGACGTCGTTTCCCAGTGCTTACGAAAATTGGTCTTCCACGATCGCGATTGACTTCAGAGGTGATTTTAGGTGCGGTCAATTGTCTGTTTTGCTTAAAAATTAATTTGAATCGTTCTTCATCCGCTTGGGAAATTATTCGTGATAGTCCCGGCCGGACACGTCATCCAAATTCCATGTTTCTTCATATTGGTGAAGAGTGTCACTTATCGTTGACTCACTTATCGTTGACTTATTTCTTGCATTTTCACGAACTGACAATCGTTCCTGATGAAAAGCGATAATTACAGAACGCTGTTCCTTGCTTGTTGGCATTCCGCGTCGCATGATGTCTTCCGCGTGACAGAGTTATCTTGTGCAAACTACAGATTGCAGGCATAGACTCGTTTGAATACGAACTCGAGCATTTGATGCAAAAATCTGGTAAAAATGGGGTCGCAACATGTGTCTGTGATGCAGTAATTATGACTCTTTTTGTTAATTCGTATTTAACATTTTTAATGGAAACTAGAAAATTCCCAACAACCAGTTACAAAACAGCATAAATGTTGCATAATAATTAAATATAAAAATTATTTTAAATTAGCACATTTAATGATGTCGTATGTTACTGGAAATCAACGTTAAGAATGTGTTCGCTATTTGGTAGAAATAGAGATTCCTGTTGCAACGTTATCAGTGCTTTTATCATTATTTCCTATACGATTAGTATGTGTCCGAACTTGAGCGGCAGTGTACATGTACCTAATTCCGACAACGCTAAATAATAGTGGTTAGAAGAGTAGTACACCGTATTATTATGAAAATATAAAGCATTTTTAGTCAGCCTAAATAGATATTATTAGAATTTTCTTAATTACTGTTATCCTGTAGCGATTTAAAAAGAAGTCGAATTGCAGTTAGGAAAAAATCAACTTTTAGCATCACACTAAATTATCAAGATCAGTGAAACTTCTAGGTTATATTCTGACCATTGGTAGAATAAGAAGCTATTATGGATTGATAAGTGTAATGTCAAATCAACAAACCGGATGTGCTAAAATAATATTTAAGGTTGTAGATTTCTTATTTTATCCAAATTAACAGAAATATGTCGGTATTTAGGACAGTGTCTGAATTTGGGACGATTACTTTACTAAAAACAAGTTTAGAAAAAGGTGCAAGTAGTGTAGTGTAAAATAGCCTTTCCACCAATATAGCGTTAGTCAAAGCAGTTCCACTTTTAGCGTACGAAATATGTACGGCATAGTATGCGACAAACAGACATAAAACTGGGTGCACACGAGCAAAACAAGCTGGTTGAAATTACTGCCTGTTCTACTATAGAAACAGCTGGAAATTGCGTTACAGTACAGTGGGTCGTGTGTGAATTTCGAGTATGGAAACAATGCCTAAGACATCGGTTGGCTCTACTATGCCATTCCGTGTAAAATGTATAGCAAAGTCGGCTGAATGCGACTTTGTGGCAATTATAACTTTGAATAATGAAACGCTCCGTGGATGTTCGAATGTTGCTCACGAGAGGCCGCCTCACTGCTTGGTATTTAGCAGTCGCCCTGTCATAGTTCAGAACTAATTATCATTACACAGAGGGAACAGTAATATGCTATTATTCGTACCACGTATACACGCATGCTACATAGAGCGGTAAATGGCTGGTTTTAAATTAAATTTTTAAATAATATTATACCGGTTTTTCGTAATGAATCGGTTCCCACACCAGTTAACAATTTAATTAACTTAACAATTTAAACAAGTTAGTTTTAATTAACAGCGGAAGTAGGTACAAAACTCCGAGTTATTAATAACTTAAAAATCACTTTTTTTAACTATGTTTATCAACGACTTAATAACTTTACAAATATGTATTTTTCTACTTTGCATTCACAATGCACACATTGTAACACTATTTTCGGTATTACAATTAACAAATTGTAACATCGTTTTTAGTAACTTTTTTCTAAGTTTGGTCACATTGATATCAAATGCCATATGTCAAACGTACAACACATAACCACAAACTACCTCGTTTGAATCGCTTGCAATAGCATAAGCTGCGAAATAGCAATATTCTATACATATTTAAACATGCGTGTAACCTGCTATAGTATAGCCAAAGGGTTGGGGCTTTCTTAGTTATGCTGTGTTCATCAAAACACGCCATCATGACGTTTTCAGTGACGTTTTGCGGCTCTGGTAAGTGATCGTGCATCACTCTCGTCAATTAAACATCAAATCCCGCTTTCAGATACAATACAAGGTCCACATTTACCTGAATAAGGACTTATGCGAAGATCAAACCTACATCGTAGATATGATCGGGTTCAAATACTGCCCCGGGATTGATTCATTGATTATTCATTGATTCATTATTTTTATTATTAAGATTACTGGTGTATTTTCTTTTTTAGTTAGATTTAAACAATCAGATATTTATTTTCATGTAATCAGGGACCATTGGTTTTGTGTTTTACCCGTCTATGTCCGTATAAAATAAAAAAAAAAATTATACTTATGAATCCACTATTTTAAAGTTAACTTTTTAGGTTATGTTTCATGTATTTATCACAGTTGGGTTAAAAGTTTTGCCGCAAACTCCATTATGATCATAGTTGCGACCTCGCTGATTATTTAATAAAACTTGTAGGCTAAAGTAGAGTAAAATTATTCAAAACTAGATATTGTCATGATTTTATCCCATCCTTACGAAGTTGACAGTTACTTCAGTACTGCCACGTGGTACACGCAAAATACCCTATTAACCCTAGTTTCTCCTCGCTACGCTCGTCGTGCCCAAAACAACTCGTGCGCCAATTTGACGTCTTATAAAACTTGTATAATAATATACTAATATTATGAAATGATAAATTCATTATGTACGCATAAGAGATTTTTATAACAGTTTTGTGCTTTCTGAACATAACACATCGCACTGTCATCCGCGTAAATTTATTATGTTACAATAAAACCTTACTGACGATTTTGATAAAAGTATTTATTTGGCATATAAATATGTAGTATTCCTAGCAGATGTTTTACACTGTAGGTCCCTGACACGGACCTAACTATACTTGCAATGGATACAAAAATTTATTTCTAGAGAAATAAGAAAGAGTTTTGTTAAAAATGATGTTAAAATCAACAAATTCTTTTGACAGAACATAATTCCACTGTCCACTCTTTTTGGTTTGTCATACGTAGTATTGCAATCGTGCCGAACAAAAATTTTGAGATCTTAGCGGAAATGTCGTTTTGGATCCCCTGAACATTCTGAACTTCATATTCAGAAGTTTCATGACTAAACTTAGAGTTGAAAGAAGTTTTGTTTAAAAGGACTCAAAGGAACTGGAGGTTTAACTCTTAGCATTTTTCAACGATATTATAAATCAGCCGCCATTTCTGTAATTTCGTCAAAATATTTAAATAATAAAATTTAATATTTAATGAAAGTAAAGGAAATTTTGTATAATTTATGTCTATGACATTTTTTGGTAAAAATCAATAGTTTAGCTGCATGAGCAAACTTAAACTTAAACTGTTGGTCGCTCAGCGTTTTGTGTAGTATGTACAATCTGTACAGACAATAAATAGTTTATTGAAGCGTTAGCAGATTTTATTCGAACCAGCGCTAACCCGACTACAGACATCAAACATTCTATTTGATCGAGATCGCTCAAATCTGCATTACAACTAGTTTGCCCGGATTTGACAGATATTTTGATTCTATTGACAGTATTCTACAGTATTGTCGGATCATAAGCGTTTGACACTGCTGTCTAGTATGATAAAGTCATGTGTCTGGCCACATCAGATTTTTCATTTTAGTAGGATTTTTTCATCACTATTCAACAGTATAAAATTTTGAATAGGTTACTATAGTAGTTTTTTCGATGAATTTTTAATTTGGGAGCAAACTTCAACACGTGGTGATTTGTTATTTTACTCGTTTCAATTCTAAGTTTGTTTATAATTTCATTTGAGAATCTTCATCGCCATTGAGATTTACTTAGGTATTGCTTTTAATTTTGATTTGGATTACTTTTAATTTTGATTTGGTTTTGGAATTTTGACTTGCTAGGCATTCTTTGGAATTATTATTTTCTTTTTCGCCTTGCATAAACGTTTTCTTTGCAGGGGTTTGTGGTTAATATTTATTGAGCTGTCGAGTTCTGACAGAACAACAAAGAATTGAAGTTTTAATGATTGGGTATGGAGATAGAATTAGTACTCATCAAGAAGTATGTCGACTTTTTAGAGAAATGTATCCTTATGGACAAATAAGCCAATCCACAGTCTAGCAGAATAGAAAATAAACTTCTAGCACATTAGAAATTGAAGATAATCCATATTCAACTCTTCGAAACATCGCATTAGAGCAAAATTTGAGCCATGTTTTATCTTGATGTTCTTTGCATTATTATTTTGCATTTATCTTTTGCAAGACATTATGGTCATTGCCTGTTCTGAAGAGAAACTCTTGATGGAATGTGTTCCATCGATATTAATAACTCAGGTCATACACAATGTAAAAATTTAACAAACTGTGCCTACACCCAGAAAAGTGATTATTTGGAACGAGAAAACACAATTTCTTGAATTTATTTACTAGATTCAAATGCATATTTACTTGGATGTAGAAAGTTAGGTATATACAAGAAATGCCACATACTCAATATAAGTAAAATAATTTCTCAGATAAATGCTGTCAACAAATAAATTCTTCCTTTATAAGAACCAATATTATATTGAAAGAAGTAATTGAATTTTTCGTCCCAAAAATGTTAATTTATCCAACGAAGTAATAGTAAATCCATACAAGTGCGTAGTTACTTGATCCAAGAAAATACAAGACATTTAATATAAGTAAGTATTGTTTACTGAATAAAAACCCACCAATTATTTAACTGAAGTGATTCTCACTTCTTTCAAGTGATCCCTTTCTCTGGAATAAATATGCGCACCGTGATTTTGTCAAGGCTCGCGCGCCCGCGCGTTGTGCTGGCGCCGTAAAGGAGCCTAGTACGAAAACAACAGCGAAGTACCCGTAGGGGATGTGCCTTGTGATTTATTGGGGATGAGTATTGTTATTTATAGTGTACAATAAACGTTTCAACACGGAATAGTTTGATGTAACGCACGCAACAGTTTAGAACGAGTAAGTAAATATAACATACCTATCTTGTTAATTAGCAATAGAAAACGTATTTGTGCCAAATCTTTAAAATTCTTACATTAAGTAGCTAAAAATATTTGCCGGGAATAAAAATATACACTTCATTGAAGACTGTTTACTTACTTCACCAGAGTAACCACTTCCTTAAATCTAGTAATTATTCCATGAAATAAAATTTCTTGGTTGAAGTCAGTAATCTCTCGCGTATATACGAACCTACCAACTACTTCAGCCAAGTAATTCTCTCTTCGTCCGAGAGATCACTTTTCTGTGTGTATCTACGTCTTTACCATTGTAGTGGTTTGTGCTACTGAATTTGTCCCGTGTATTGATCCTTCTAAAGCAGGTACGTTCTGGTCGAACAAAGACTCAATAAAACTGCCTCTTAAGCTACCAATAGGTGCGATCCGGTAATCTTTTTTGCCAATGCCTGGGGATACGGCAGATCATCACCTATTGTCAACGAAGGGAACAATGGTCACCCTGACGCGATTAGGGAAAACCTGGGGATAAACAGTGCAAACCGCATGATTATTAGGGTTTCAGGGACACAATATTTACGACCAATAAACTTTGCGACTTCTGTTGTGCAAGTTGACGTGGAAGGCTTTTTCGAAATTGAATTTAACAACTGAAAGCTGCCTATTGTCCGGTAGGTTTACTGGAAGAGCTTGATTTGTGCTGTTGGGCTATGAGCTTTAATGACGTCATCGGATTTACTGGCTAATAAAATCAGTTGCTTGTTTTTATACGCGACCATTTTATTTTTATAGGTGTGTTTGTTTATGTTTGAGAGTGCTTAGTAGAGGGCATTAAATAATATTTGAACCTTTTTTTATTTATTCGGGGCGTTCCAAATTATGAAACATATTTAAGGCTTCGTTGTAAAAACATCGCAACTACGACGTTTTTCTGTCGGGGTCCGTGTCTAACCATTGTAAACCTATATTTACGTTCCTTTAAGGGTAAATTTCCAAACATCTATGTACTATTACAAGGAAACAGTAGTTTTAACGTTTACACTCTGAATATACCGTACGAATAGTATCCACTGTAAATGTACGCTATTTTGTAGCATAATTACCTTGTTTAGTAATAATCTAGTTCGTATAGTAATTATACTATGATAACACGGTAAACCGTTCATCCGCGCATGCGTGCTGCGAATTGGTGTCAATTCGGCGTTGTTTCCAAGCTCGCATATATTATAAGTGCAGCACCAACCCGCGCCATAACCTGAAACCTCGTAGGGGTTATATGTTTCATTTACTAGCGAAGATAAGGTTTATAAAACCAGGATAAGGGGTAAGTACATCATGTCGTACAACTGTCGAAGGTACGGTACTTCGTATGGAACTATCACGTGTCTTACTTTGACAATGCCATAGCAGCGGATACATTCCTCGAAGCATTTTCGTTTTTATTTGTATTGTTATTTATTTTAAATAGGGAGTACCCCAAAGAAATACGAACAACTATGGAATTGTGCCAAAGGTATTTTTTAAAACTGTACCCGGACTGTGGAGGGGCTACTACAAAGAGGAAGGCCATTACATTCATCAACAAACTGAATAAAGTATCTTAAAATATGTTTTTTTATGTGCAACAGAATTTTTTTTTTCTTTTCGATATGTAGGATGCATATGTTGTTTTTTATTTATAGATTTATTATTATTCATAATAAAAATAAAATGTGTTGATAATGATAAACAAATCTTTTATTTACGTTTAGTACTGTAAGTTTACTATAGCATATAGTAAAATTTAATAATTACCATTTCCCATTGGATATATACTTAGGAAAATTACTATAAATGGAAGGGAACAGTAGTGTTCATATTCTAATATTACTGTCATTCATCGGCCGACAAAATTACCCATCGTTTTGAAGTAAATTTACTTAAAACTTTTTTCAGTGTATGCCGTGGTTTACGTATCGATTAAAGCTTATGGCGCCTGCGATGAGCTGGTCATACGTAACAGCCGAAATATGGCCATTGTTTACATATCTGACAATTATCGCATTTTTCGGTTAGCGGAAAAGTTATAATGTTTGGGCTGAAATTGTACCTAGATAAAAAATCTATTATTGTAGTGAGACTTTGGCTAGGGGTATTATATTTGAAAAAAGACAAAGATGTAGAAGTAAAATTCATTTTTATCTTACCAAAATAGTTATTTATGTACCAAAGGCATTAGACGGATGTTTATGCCCCGAGGGCGACAGTTTAAAAAGCGCGAGGGCCGATAGGCCCGAGAGCTTTTTAAGTCGCTCAACGGTATAAACATCAAGTCATGCCCGAGGTACATACAAAATTTTATGTCCTACAATGGGTATGTTCCTCCGTTTGAATAATATTAATAAATGTTTTGACGTTATCAAGTGACGGCGTATCTACGGAGTTGAATAACGGAGTTTAGTGACAATACAGACAATTAATTGTCAAACTTATAACCTTATCCGCCAATAATTGACATCGATGAGTGACAACACAGACAATTAATTTTCAAACTTATAACCTTAATCGCCAATAATTGACATTTGACGATTTAAAATTTACAATTTGAATGACAAATATTTGATATATTTGACATATAACCATGGCAATCCTAGTTTTATTTTAATGCAGACACGACCCATCTCGATCAAATAGAATCTCATGCAGCTAAACTATTAATTTTATATAGAGTATGATAAAGTCCTATGCCTGGTGACATCAGATTTTTTAATATTAATGAATTAAGATCAAAGGATAAAGTAGGAATAAACGATAAAAACAAAAGATATATGTAGTGATAAATAATTAAAATTTGATACCTGAGCACTAAATGAAAATTAAAATAACTATTGTGAAAACTGATATTAGAGGAAAATGTATGTTATAAAAAAGGAACATCTCTTAACCACCATTTAAATTAAATACGGTGAAATATAAAAATGGTCACGTTTGAAAATAACACGTTGACCTTGAATTGGCATTGAAAACATCAACAGAATAGAAATTAAATACACCAGTTTCCTCCCTTCGTTCTTGAAATCGAACAATTTTATTTCAAACATTTCCGCTACCAACAGTCCGTTGTTTAGTTACTTCAAAGGGCAGGCAAACGCCACACCCAGTACAATATTTTGCTGATTGAATGGGGAACTTTGATCAATATTTCAATATCAATAACAGTGTGAAAAAACAGCGACAGTGAAAATAGTCACAACAAATAAGGATTGCAAAATATGTCATATGAGATATCATTCGCATTGATAAGCCCCCTATGTGGGTGATATTTCGAATCAACCTTAATTGTTTACAAACGAAATTGGCATAATTTGCTCTTGTGGCCATTCCCGATTTTAAATTAGTCCTTTCCCACCACATACACAAGGCGTTGTTGCATTATACGCGAAGGTCACGCGGCATATAATCCGATACAGTTAATTAAGTACAAATTTACAAACCAAATTGGTTGGGAATTCGTATTCAAAACCAAACAGAATAATTCTACAATGCATGCTGCATAGGCGGTACTCAATAGCACAGACGTCAGAATGCCAACAGTCAACACTATTCAAGATCAAAGCTTGTTGATGCAGAAACCAACTGCTCGCGCCTGCCTTTGATTTTATGCAATCCTTCTCGAAAAGCCAAACTGATTTGGACGCATTCCAGTAAAATCCAAAACCGACACGTTGCAGATACGAAAAATTAAATTAACTTTACCGCCGCTGTATGACCTACATCCGTTCTTATTAATCTGTTTTTCTTGTTAACACGTTGCTCAACATAAACAAGCGTAACCGAAACTTTGTTAAGTGCCAATAAATCACATTGTAATGATCGCTACGTTAAGAATAGATATTTTTGTCTTCTCTCAAAGAATAGTGTCCATCATTTTTTAATTATTTAATTAATATAATTAAATAGAAGGTTAAGAAGTGCATTATACAATATCCACCTTGTTTTCTAGCAGAAATGCAATACAACTCTTGTACCAATTGAGGCGTTTTGTATCAAAACCAGCTCAATCCCTTTTTATAAATTTTACAGGAGAGAGAAAAAACGTTTCATGCTCCGCCAATTTAATTTTTCCAAAATATTTCTTTTTTCTTTGCACAACCTATGGTGATTCCAAATATTTGTTCAGTTTTATACATCAGCATCTACCCTTTGGTTTGGGTGATTGACTAACAAAGTTGTAAGATAATATCTGCAAAAATGTAGGTTTTACATAACTTTTAAGATGGACCTGCAGTTGCAATTGTTTTGACAAATAATCAGAATCTATTTACTTTGCAACTTGGACTTCATTTAAAATACTACATTCTGTATAAATAAAACTAATTTTGTGTTATAGAAAATACGGGCCAAACATCTTTTGTATAAAATATTTTATTTTTAACTCGAAAACGAACGGAAATATTTCTTCAACTCTTTTCATTAAGGCTCCCGTCTCAATTCAAATGGCGCGGTTTTCTCCAAAGCTTCGAAATAGAAAAATTACCAGATGTAGATTGCGCCAATATAACCAAATCTGAATTTATTTCGTATTTACTACATTTGACGATTTAACGTGTTTGCGGCGTAGTAGGGGAACCCCGTGTCAGTGCAACTACTATAATTGACAATTCACGTTTCGGTCTTTGTTTTTTATTTATAGAGGAGTTTTAGGGAGTTATAAAGTGGGTGGGAGTTTGTAGTATATGTTTGTATTATATTATTTTTGAGTGGTGATTATATAGTTTCCAGTTATAATAGTTACAGATTTAGTAAGTTAGGTTGTAAATAACTCGTTTGTGTGACATATATTTTATGCCCACAATACTAAATTTACTAATCATTAGTTAGAATAATGGGTCCCTTATCCCATTCTCGAAGGAGTTATTCGAAAAAGAAGGGCACAAATTCAAGAAGTGCGGCAGCAAAACTAAAGTGGGCAAGATTTCAAAAAGTTTTACGGTATGTTTTATTTTATACATATAGGTATGTTAAAAATTAAAATATTATTATTTTAGATATGGTTCTGCTGTGGAGATGCCAGAGAGCAGTCAAGTTTTTGCCCTTTTTCCAGAAAGTTCATCGTGACTTTTCAGTCTGTTAACATGTATATAATAGACAGTAAACGTTCATCTGTTATACGTATGATGTAACTGTTCCACTATTCCCCGCGGAAATTATATGTGATGTATGATATATAATTTATATCCCACTCTTTTCCCACAAAATTATTTTTCAATTAGTAACTGTCATACTGAGTAAAAAGTTTCATATGAGTTTCGTATTTATTAAAATAATTCATATACAGTAGAGTGTTGATAATCCGAACGAATTGGAACCGAGGGTGGTACGGATTATCAAATTGTTCGGATTATCAAATATCGAGTATTGGATACAAGCTATAAAACAAAAGCAATATATGTTTGTAAAAAGAAATCGACAAAAATAGCTTTTTACTCGGTGATTTATGGTTTTATTATTTATTTTTGGGGCGTTCGGATTAGGGAGCGTTCGGATTATCGACGCTCTACTGTATATACGTGAGTTGTACAGTTATTGCTTAAACCTTAGTTCCACCTTCAAAAAGCGTCAGGTAAGTACATTATGGAGTACATTAATACAACAAAATACCTACTACAAAACGAATATGAATCAAATTTTACAAAACAAATTGCCATTGATATATAAGATTCAATAATTTTTTAAAATGTTGCATTCTTGTAATTGTAACATCGTCAAAATATTACATAAGAAGTAGTAACAATGCTACAATTAAATATATTACATTATTTTTGCATTTAACAATGACAAAGAAATTTGTTGTAGACATGTTGCAGATATATTTACTTGTTTAGTGGGTTTCAAAATTTAGCAAATAATATATTTTATACTAATATAATATTTATTTCTTAGCAAGTAGCATGCATTTTGTTTGAACGTGGTTTGAACATACTACGTACAAGAAAGCGAATAGATTTACCCATTAATGACATTAAACTAACTGGAAAACCATAGTAATTTTCAAATACAGGAAACCAATTAAGTTGTCTTCCATATGTAGATACATGTAATTTGCAAATATAAATAATATATTATTGATAAGATATTTATAATATAATATATACATTTATACATATACTTATATTAAATATATTATTGCTTTCTATTTGTATAAGTATTGAAATTGGAGTCGTTTTGAGTTTTCTAGTTGATGATATAGTACTTTCACAATCGACATATCACAAAAAAAACACTTTAGTAAAATGCGGATTTAGGCCGCGTCATCTAGTTTTGGATACCTGAGCTGTCGCTATTGTAATCATTTTTGCCAACTTACTACAATGCACCAGAATGCAATTCTAGAGAAGTTCGGAAGAAAGTAACTTGTGCTCTTATAGTTAACATTTAATGTACTTTTTCCGTCGATCGTTTATTTATGAGTCAGTTTAGTGAATAGGAAATCGTTTATTAAACAACTCTATTAATGCACGATTTCTATTAATGCATGATTTGTTATAGCCAATCACAGGACGTAAAGACGTCGTTTGATTGGCCAATCTAACATATGTGAAATGAAACCTTGCAATCAAAACATACCGCCTCTAGAACTGTCAGTGTCAAGTTACATAAATTGTCATATAACCTAAAAAGACATCGGCGAAGGAAAATCTATGTAGACGACGCTAGAAGAATACGATGGACGAAAAAATTTTGTAACCAACTCGAATATTAAACGGCGATTAATGATCTCGACAATTAACGCTCTCGCTGCGCTCGAGCGTTAAACAGTGTCGATCATTAATCGCCCTTTTTAATATACTTGTTGGTTAAATAACTATTATAATGTATGACAGCAGACAATAATCAGATGCCACTGCCATCGGAAAGCTTTTCAATATTTGAAGTCCACATTTTTTTAACACTAAAATTTGCCTAAATAATCTGTATAAATATTGAAATCCTTTCCGATGGCAGTAGACTTACAGAATCGAATGGGTAGCAAGCATTTCACGATTGGCGCAATAATTATAGCGTGAGTTACTTTGGCGTTTTGGGGGTAGGAGACGGGAGCCTTAAAGTTAAAAAAATAACATAAATTTCATGTTCAAACCGGAAATTGATGATCTAACATTGTTTGTAACCTCGAAACCTTACTGGAAATTCTAAAAGAACTGGAAATTCTGCAGACCAAAACACGCTTTCCAAACATATTTTAATCAAGAAATTTTAATAAAATATCTGTTTGAAAGATTCTTCATATTTTCCATGACTATGATAGAAAAGCTTTCAATCCAATCTTAACAGACTATGATCTAATTTCTGTCTAATCTAATTTCTTAGTAAAAGTTCCAAAAATATATACAGACTGTAATAAATTTTCGAAATATACTAAAGCAAGGTCGTCCTTCCTTGTGTTTCTTTCGAAATTGCTTTGATGGGTTTTCCACTTATTTTTTGTGTGTGGGTAATGGCCATTAGGCCATTAGGAAATATGATAACATTTCGTATTACGTATTATCTTAGCTTTTAAGATAAACATCGTTACATCGCTAATGGGTCATGAACAACACTGATTAAAACATAATTAGCAGATTCTCTAAAATAAACATTACGTTAAAACCAGCATTTCCGTTTCTAACGAACAGCATTAATATCCTTGATAGCAATTCTCATATATTTGTTAAATTTGAGTACCAACAAAAGTTGTCGTTGTTTGGTTGCTCTTTATTATACAGGGTGTGTATAAATTGGCGGAAAAGCTATACGTGGCGATGTTCTTCGTAAAATTCTGAGTAAACAATCTTCATACTAAAATGTTGTAGCGTCATTATTGTGCCCTCAGGAGCCATTTGAAAGAAACATAGATTTGGCAACGCTGAATCCAACAGGTGTTCGTGTTACTATGCACTGTAAACAATGGGTCCGTATACCATATACATATCGGCATACTCATTAAACGTATATTCCATGTTGAACGAACGAAAAGATAACGTAAAATACAATAACTAATAAACTAATTAACTAATGAACTGTAGGAATAATCACGGTAGAACGGTAGAACTGACGAAATTAGCACAAACAAGTCAAATTACTTTATTTGATTATACAACTGTCAAAAGTGACAAATGCCAAAATTAAGTTACCCATGTTCTACAGTGTTGCCGAATGTATTTTTATGACAAAATTAACGAAATACCGAAATTAAAAACAAACTTTTTAGGCAGAAAGATAACATTTAGGAAAAGAAAAATTTTCAATATTGTTCTTTATTCTAAACTGCAGCTTCTCCATCAATAGATTTCAAATAATAACACCGTTCAAGAGATCGGATATCATGAGTTTGGAGACCTCGTGAAGACTCAAGAAGCACAGTACAACATTTTAGATTATAGATTGTCTACTCAGAATTTTGCGAAGAACACCGCCACGTGTAGCTTTTCCGCCAATTTATACACACCCTGTATTCCTACGTGATATTGCGTCAGTAGTTTCTGGCAGAAGTTTACAATGACGAAAAGTGTTCTTTGTTGGGGCTTGCTAAAGACCGCCACGAGAAATACAAAGGGCCACATGCGGCCGTAGAGCTATAATTTCCCCACCCCTAGGTCATAAACTTAGGAATGTGTCAGATTTGTCCCCTCGTACAGTTGGGGTTGATTTTTGATTCCATTCACGAGGATAATTAGCATAATATACAGTTTGCTCTGTACCATTCCAAAGGGTTCTAGCAATTTCCCAGCCTTTGTTACGAATTTTACCTAAATATCTAGAGACTCTAGCGAAAATGTCTATACATAGCTTTAGTATTTCCAGCGTGCAGCAGCTCCGATGCACGGTTGACTGACATTTGCCGTTTATGTTTTAAACTTGTGTTGGATGTATTTCTTGATTTTGAGATATGAATTATTTATGTACATGTTTTTATTATTTTATTATTTAAGAACGCAATAATTCTGATAACAAGATGCATGTGGTGTCTATTTGTATGAAAAGTTATTCGTATTAAATTAAAATTATTTCAGATTTACCTACACCACGCTCAGTTTTACTTCTGAGTTATTTACAATCTAACCCGGATGTGTATGAACATATCAGAATTTTTTTCAAAATACTGAAAGGACCATTGAGTTATCATATAAATAATATTGTAGTAAATATTGTTTATTAATGGATACGAGTTAAATAAAATGCTCTTAATTTTGCAAAAATATTTAGTTTGGTGCTAGTTTCGATCAACAAAACATCATTAGCCAAAAGCCAGAAAAACCAAAAGAAATAACGCAAAATAGTAACGTAAAGAATCACTGCATCATTCTCTTGCCTGATGTGTTTAACATATTTATACATTTCAAGGCATATTTACGTGTTCTTTTTTCTGTTACAATTTTGCGTGAATTTTTCTGATTGTTTTGTCTTTTTCTGGCTGTTGCCTGATGATGATCAGTTCATCGAAACTAGTACTAAAGTAAATATCCTTGCAAAATTAAAAGTTTTTATTTAACTCCTATCCTTTATTAAACATTTTTGCATTATGGACCCGTACCAAAGTAACTATCTACTTATATATTTTTTGTTTTGAAGATTGTTTTGTAGATTTAGTATAACTAAATAAAATAGTTTGTATTTTTCGAAGTTTTGAGAGCGGTGTATGACACAGAGTGTATCCTAAGTTGATGCTTTTCTATGAACAATATAGATGATACTCATTTATGAGCTTTCAAAATATAACCTTTTTGTTAAATAAAAAAGCTACACAAAATTGTCTCTACTATTAAAACATTTTTAATCGTTTTCGTTTCTCTTCAAGTAATAAACATCATAAAAATTTTATAGACAGAATGTCTATAAAATAATTTATTTGGAAAATTATACTTTATTTCCTTGTACATATTTATATATTTGTCGATTTTTATGATGTTTATTATTTGAACAGAAACGAAAGCGGTTAAAAATATTGTAATAGTAGAGACAATTGTGTGTAGCTATTTTATTCAACAAAAACGTTATATTTTAAAAGGTCATTTGTTTAAATTTTTGTTTCAGAAGCTGATTGATCTGCATTTCAGACAATATTAGGACATATTAATACAACGAACCTAGTAGTACAATTGGATTTAGTAGAACTTTAAAGATGACGAAGAAACCATATGTAACATTTCTTTTATGGGCAATAACTTCCTAATTTAAATAAAAAAATATATATTTCTCATTAAAATAATAATTTATGTAAACGAGTTCACATCAAATGACCAATTGTATTGTTTTACAGTCTGTTAAAATTAGATGCTGCGAATTAATAATACAGAAAGCTGATAAATTAAACAAAAAAATTAAAATAATGTTAGTATGCAGTGAATTCTGCACTTATGTAATTAAAAAAAATCTGATGTGGCCAGGCACATGACTTTATCATACTATATATAAAATTAATAGTTTAGCTGCATGAAATTCTATTTGATCGAGATCGGCCATGTCTGCATTAAAATAAAACTACTAGAACTAGACAGATATGTCGATTAAAGCTGCGTTCGGATATTGTACTCCGTTGACACCGGGTACACCGTCCAAATGACACTTACGTGTTATTGGGTGTAAAAAGTGTAATGCAATATGCGAACGCAGCTTATATTGACAGAAGTTATTGTCAAAACATTAGCGTTTGACACCAAGACTACCTACTGTCATTACAATCAAAAAATCTGACAAATCCTGGCTACTAGTTTTCATGCAGTACGACCGATCTCGTAGAAATAGAATTTGCTCATGCAGCTAAACTATTGATTATATCAAAAAATTTCATGGTCATAAATTATTCAGAATTTCCTCCACTTTAATTTATTATTTAACTATTTCGACGAATTTCCAGAAATGGCGACTTATTTGCAAAATCTTTCAAAAATGCTAAGACTAAACCTCCAGTTCCTTTGGACCCTTTTCAACAGAAAGCTTTTCAGCTCTAAGTTTGGTCATGAAACTTCTAAATATGAAGTTTCGTCCCGATGCCTTTAGTAGTTTCTCCGGAATCGTCGCCACAAAAAACGGGCACACACACACACACACACACACACACACACACACACACACACACACACACACACACACACACACACACACACACACGCGCACACACATTTTTTTGTACCTTGGTCTAAAATGTTCAGGGAAGCCCAAAAAGACATATTTCCGCTAAAATCTCAACAATTTTTTTTGGCACGATTACAATACTTTATGTCGGCATTATACTTGTTCGTAATAAAATTATCAGTTTGATTTGAAAAAGCTAATGTGCAAATAAGGCGACCTAATCAAAAAAATAGCTAGTGCCCATTCGGTACGCACATGTAGCAAGTTCTCAAAGAAGATTTTCACGTATTAGAAAATGCTATGTGGCGATGCATCAATGCCGATGCATTTACTGTTGCAGTGCAACTCTGACGGTCCGAAATCACAAACGAATATTGTACAAATTTGTTGGTATGTCATAGATTTTTTTGAGTTTTATAAAAACTAGCCGGCAATCAAGGTTGGATGAAAAATATTCGGTGAACCAACGAACTTAAAAGGAAAAATAAATCACTCATGGCATCGCACAATGGTCTAAATCGTGATCGCAGCGCGAATTAATTATAAGTATCAACTATTATATTTTAACTTAAATTTCAGGTTACATAAGAGCAAAATGTGTGTACTTTAACATACCAGTCGAAAGTATGGAGAACCCGGTTCCACTTTCTTGTCGCACCACTATAAACTGGTTGGAGGCGTATTGCACTTCAACCAAGTCGTATCATTCCATGTTCGTATTTTGCAAAATACGTTGATTTTATACGACTTCTGTGTACAAGTTAGTTAAATTCATCATGTCTGATATTATTCAAAGTAATTTTAACGTCTTTTTTAATATGTCCGCATGTAATTTTAACTTAATGTATTCATTGCCATTTTCTAAACTATTTTAATCAATCATAAAAGTGCAAATGTTGGCAGGTGTTGGGACATTTTTTTTTTAAGTTCTTACAATTATGGTTGTAAGTTAAGATCATATTAAGGTGCGCATAGGCGCGCTTTAAAATTTTACTTTGGTTTCAGTGTCCGCATGTTCAATAACTCGTTGGGAACTTTTCAATGAGTGGTTAACATTGAAGGATTTAGGAAGACATGATTGCTGTTTTGCACTGCAAAACTATGTTTGTAGTAAGAAGGATGTGGATCCTGAGAAAATTCATGACTTAATATTGAAATTTATTAAATCCGTTGAACCACGATGGAACGCGTGTACGCGTGTACGATGAACGCGTGCGAGACCGTGTGCGATTTGAATCGAATAAATTTTACTAGTAATAATTGTTCAGAATTGCCCAAAACACCTAAAACCAAAATTTCATGATAATTAAAAAAAATTGAAATTTTCTTCAAAAATAATTCCAAGCCCGTAAATATTATTTGCATAGGCAGCTGCGCTTAAAAAAGTGTGCTGTGGAAATTTTGTTTGAAATAAAACCTGAACTGTCAAAGTGCTTTGTCGTATCTAAGTTGATAGAGAAGTTCGTATTAAGATAAGCTGTTGCAAATAATAATTACGGACTTTAATTATTTTTTAAGTAAATTTCAATATTTTTTAATTTTCATAAAATTTTGGATTTAGGGTTTTTGGGCTATTCTGAACAATTATTACTAGTAAAATCTTTCGATAAAAAAATCCCTAAAGTGATTTCTTGAGTTTTGCCATTTATTTTGCCATCTCAAGGTGCTTTGCATTTAAAGTAGGCAATTGGTTTTTTTGCCGTAAATAAAGCAATATGTGTTCTATTTTTGAAAGAAAAAATTACTAAAATTGGACTAAAAATAACAAAGATGTGAAGGTGTTACACTCTTAAGTGGGACACACTGTAAATGTAAGGCAACGCCAACACAAATGAACGAGTTACAAAACATTGGCCGATACTTGCCAGTGATTGAAAATTATTCTTTTTGTATATCTAGCCTTCATTCATGGATTAGATTTTTTTAATGCTGTCTGTACGTGGGGTATAGAATACAATTAAAGTGCTGGCAAGTGAGAGGACAAAAGGAAAACAAATGCAGATACGGAAAGCACACATTGTTGAACGTCTTAGGAATGAACTAGGAATATTAGTGGACCAACCGAAACCTGGTCCACTAACACGGGCAATACGGCTAGAATATTTTTCCGCAATTCAAGAAAGTCTGCAGAAATTACAGGAGTAGATGAAGAACTTATAAAGAGATTTTACATAATCTTACAAACAGTTTCAAGTGGATTCGAAATTGATTGTGAAAAATTTAGTATTTACACCATACAAACCGCAAAACTATTTGTAAGTCTTTATCCATGGTACTATATGCCAACTAGTGTCCATAAGGTGCTCATACATGGTGCCGAAATAATAAAGAACGTAATTTTGCCAATAAGACAACTTGGTGGGGAAGCACAAGAATCAAAAAATAAAGACTTTAAATTTATCAGAGAGCATAGAAGTAGAAAGGATTCGGCTAAACATAGGAATGAACTATATTTGTTGTCATCTGATCCAATCATTGGTTGCATATTTGCTTAAAGATCCTCTATTACAGAAAATGAGGAATCAGATACTTCTTTTCCAGACAGCGAATGATGATTGATTTTATGTAATTATTTCTATTTCGTTTCTGCTTAGATATTTTTTAGTTACCTTGTGGTTATTTTTATGCTCAGAGTTGAATGTTATTTTAATACTTATAAATAAATTATTTTAATAATATTCGTGCAAAGAATAAGCCAAATATAATTAAAAATGATTAAATATTGTATTATTATCTGTATAAAACTGAATTGTCATAATTTCCCAAACCTTATAAATAATTCGCGCTACTATTACGATCTAGACCACTGTGCATCGTTTGGACATTAGACCAATCAATAACAAAAGTTTTCGATTTGCGTGGCAAATATATTTGCCAAATATTTAACATGTGGCAAGTATACTACTTGGGAGAATCACGTGTTCTGACATCCACAACTTTTTGAGTTCGGATTCGCATTAGGCACACACAAAAATCTATCGATTATCATCAATATACCTAAAGGAGCTACAAGCAAAAAATGAGGAATCCAACAGAGAAGTCTTCTAAAGGGTACAAGTCAGTGTACACGAACAGGTGAGGTTGACACGACGGCACCCCATCGCAAACTTGCCACGTCTCAAAAACTTGCCTCCTGTTTCGCGCACACGTTTATTTAATAATAGAAATCACATGTTTTGCGCACATGGTCACCGAAACACCACTTTTAAAGAGAACGACGAGCATCGCGCATCAGCAGTTTTAAAGGGCAACCGACACACCGTAGGAGAAGTCAAGCAAGTTGCTCCTGCTAGAGCAAGCGGTGTCTTAAGTTTACATGTGGTTAGATGGCACACTCACCTATTTTTCTCCAGTTCGTTGTGCGTCGTCCTGTAAACAGAAAGAATACGTCGATGTAGAATATGTAATAATAAAGTAGTGGGGTTTGGGGATGCACGATCGCGATTGAATTTTAACCGGGCTTAGAAAACCCTCACCTGTTCCCACGGGACCGTCTCCTCTCCCTCCTAGCATTGCTATTCGCCGGGAAGAAAAATATATCCGTGGAATCGGCTGGCGGCGAGGTCGCATATCCATGATCGTCCTCTGGAAAGGAAGAAATGAAAACACGAAACAGCTGAGCGAATCGTCCTCAAAACCCACGTTTTGAGGAAGGTCTACAGACCTCTTTCTCTCTTGGCGAGGTACTCGGCTGCCTTGAGGAGGGCTTCGATGCTGGTCATGGTTATGGCGGTTTTCTGGTCGACGTGAAGAACAAAGAAACTTAGGAGGACACACACGCGCACGGGCACTACGTTGACGGTGCGAGCGGAGGTTTCGGCACGACTGAGTGTAGTGAGTGTCGATACGGTTAGGGGAATCGCGCTGGATCACGAACAGTTGCGCAAAGCGTGGACGCGCACACGATGCATTCTGGTGCTGCTGGCTGCTGGTGCTCGGTCGGTTCCCCGACGACGACGACGCAACACGCTCACCCACAAGACCATGCGGCCCGATAACAATAACGTGGACGATGTGGAGGCCTCGGAGGACAAAGGAACTCCATAAACACACAACTCTTCTAAACCGGCCACGTCATCAACCAGATCTCTGTGATGCCTATCCTCGAAGCCAGTTCTTTTAGGAAGTGAAACGTACACTGCACATTAGGGTGGTTCAAATTGGCTATTTTTATTTAGAAAGAAACGATCCCCCCCCAAATGGTTTCCAAATCCAAAAAAAGCGGACACGTATTTTTTCTTTTTTCGAAATTTTGATTCTTAATGGTGCCTGTCGAGGCCTCAAATTTACATAAGAAAATGCATGGGAACAAGACATTTTTTGGTAAACAAATTTTATTTGTTTAAATAATCCATTTTTCTCGAAAATCCGTCTGAATTCTGTTTTCTGAGATCGAAATGGCAGTTTTTTATTTTAGAGTGACATTATTCTTAAAGAAAAACTCCTGCTATTGTCTAAACAATAAATTATTATTCATTTTCAACTTTTTTCTAATTATGGTAGAGAATTCAGCTTTTTTAAGAAATTAACTTATAAATTTCACCATTAATGTATTTGATATTAATATTACCATTATGCATTTGAATAATATTTTATTATTTAAACAATCGAAATTATCCCAAAATATAAATGATGTCACTTGACAATAACAGTTGACCAGACCGATCAAAGCGTCAAAGCCATATGTATATTACCTCAAATTCTTCATTGGAATGTCCTCTACAAGTCCTATAACTTTAATCTAAAGTTTTCCCAAACCCCGAACGATTATTCGAAAAATACCAAAAAATGTCTTTTTCCCATGCATTTTCTTATGTAAATTTGAGGCCTCGACAGGCATCAAAATTTCGAAGAAAAAAAAAGTACGTGTCCGCTTTTTTTTTTGATTTGGAAACGATTTGGGGGGATCATTGCTTTCTATCATCACAAAAATTTTTGCAATGCATTTTCGAACCACCCTAGTAAACATATAGGAAATAATGATAAAAGCACTGATAACGTAGCAATAGGCACCTCTATTTCTACCAAATAGCGAACACATTCTTAACGTTTATTTCCAGTAACATACGACATCATTAAATGTGTTAATTTAAAATAATTTTTATATTTAATTATTATGCAACATTTATGCTGTTTGGTAACTGGTTGTTAAGAATTTTCTAGTTTCCATTAAAAAGGATTAAATACGAAATAACAAATAGAGTCATAAATACTGCATTTCAGACACATGTTGCGACTCCATTTTTACCAGATTTTTGCATCAAATGCTCGAATTCGTATTCAAACGAGTCTGTGCCTACAATCTGTAGTTTGCACAAGATAATTCTGTCACGCGGAAGACATCATGCGACGCGGAAAGCCAACAAGCAAGGAACAGCGTTCTGTAATTATCGCTTTTCATCAGGAACGATTGAGTTCGTGAAAATGCAAGAAATAAGTCAACGAAAAGTGAGTCAACGATAAGTGACTCTCTTCAATAATATGAAGAAACATGGAATTTGCATGACGTGTTCGGCCGGGACTATCACGAATAATTTCCCAAGCGGATGAAGAGCGATTAAAATTAATTTTTAAGTAAAACAGAAAATTGACCGCACCTAAAATCACCTCTGAAGTCAATCGCGATCGTGAAAGACCAATTTTCGGAAGCACAGGGAAACGACGTCTCCAAGCGGAAAATCTGCATGGACGCGTTGCAGTACGCTAACCATTGCTTGGTCGGGAAAATCGTCAGACACTACTGTTTCCAGTCTTCATTTGTCCAACTTCGATGTATTCGTGCCCACTGAAGTCGTTTCTGACGATTTCCCCGACGAAGCAATGGTTTTCGTGACGTCAAAAATATCCAAAAAATGTATTGTTTGTCTAGTAAGGCTGTAAATTTGCTTCGTATAACATCATAAATAAGAAATTAACAAAATTATAACAGAAAAGAATGTTTCTTTGAAAATAGCAAGTTTTTTTTTATATATTAGACAATTGCAATGTTTCAAACCAAATTTGAAAACTCATTCTGTTAATGTCGTTGGAACGTCAGGCAGTCTGGCTATAGCTGCCTATGTTCAATATTCAATAGACCATAACAACTACCAACGAACATGTTAACAACAAAAGCTGATAATTATTATGTGAACTATAATACATTATATAATACAGCAATTATTCTACTTTGCATACTGTAATATTATATCTTCGTATATAAGGGCTTATAAATCATTTATAGGTAAAAAATTGTTGAATAAGTAGGTAATACAACTTTTTGCGATTCATACTATTTTTTTAATGTGGGAACTAGACTAATCTAGACCATGAACTAGAAGGGCAGAGAAAGAAATACCACATATAATTTAATAATGCGATATTCAGCAGCTGGTTGTAATGTCTTCTATACATTTAATGACATGGGCTATTATCTACTGATGCAAAAAGTATTAAAATTATTCGTTCATACAATTTGTTGTACAATCTTCTCATTCAATCTACTCGAATCATTATTTATGTATTATTATTGCACTGTTATCTGTAGACACTCAGATATGCTACAGTAACCTATATTATAACTCTTATACTATACAAACACAGCCAATAGAAAACAATTTGAGTTGTAATTCTAGTAGTAATACTGATATATTCGTATTTATTTTCTTATTGTGTTGTAGGTAACACAATATTATGTATAACACGTACATTTGAATGATTAGCAATACAATTCACTAACTGAAGCTACCGTATATTATTTCATAAAAATGCATGCTGCAATATTGATTTCATGTTGGGAGTTAATTCAATAAACTCGCATCTAGGGGGAAATTCTACTAAATGGAGGGTGAGAAAAAACAACAGAAGACCTAACAGCTAACCTAAAAGTTACCTAACTAAATACAACAGGCATTAAAAAACAATAATCAGTGTTGAAAGGTAACTGGTGATTTAGTACATTTCAAGACCTTTACAATGAAACTACTGTAATGCTGAAGTATACTAATAGAATACTAAAATACCATTACAGTGCCTACAGGCTTGGCTGTGATACTATAACGATAAGTAATAATGATTTGAATATAATGTAGGCAGGAAACTTGAGGCAAATTAGACCTCCATAATGGTAAAATCATGATCTACAGTAACTACCAATGAGAGTGAAAGGTTATCGTACTCTTTATAGCTCTTGTTTTGTCCGAGTCGAGAAAAGATTTATAAAATTCTTGATACTATTATTAGAGAATCTGTTATTGCCAAGGTGACAGAACAACCGAAATTTATATAAAAAAAAAATTGTATCGTATCTATACAGTGCTCCAAGAAATTTCGGGACCACACAGAGAAAACTATCTGTAACATTACAGGAAGCTATGGGATTGAAGTAAATCTAACTTAAATTTTATGTAATAAATTACAGCAACAGCAGATTGAAATTTACATTTTTATAAAAGTAAAAAGTTTCTTATGGAGTTTTTGTTCTTTCATTGCCTTAGAAAGTTACAACCGTTTGAAATATTAGCGAATCCGTATTTTATAAATTCGATATAAAGCTTATTACTTATAAGCATATTTACATTCTAAAAAAAATCAATTAAGGTTTTATATGGATCTATTGGTTTCTTCCTTTGTTTATTCTGTTCATTTTTATTATTTTTAATTTGCTTACCTTTATATATTTTTTATTGTTGTAATGGTAAACGTTTTCGCATTGGTTCACATAATTATTTATATTTTATTTTTCTGGGATATTTTTTTTGCGAAGACACTGGTATATGTACTGAAATAAGTTTCCATACAAGAAGTGAATAATATATACAATATTCAACTTATTTAAAGACAAAATGGCCATTTTAATCATATACCTGATTGTTTTTACATATTATAGCCCAGTCATTTTAGACGCAAATGCATTGAACATCGTAAATAATTCGCCCGCATATGAAATAATACCAATAGATTCAGAAAAATGTTCTCAACATCATATCAAAATGTTTACTGAGTCTTTAATGATATTGTTATTAAAATTAATAAATTAATAAAACTATCAGTGATTAAAAATAGCACAGCCGACATATTATACATCATCTTAAATACGAAGTATGTGGGTACTAGATAAACAAAGAATTACTAAAATATATTGAAAGATCATGGTTTGAGAGAAAGTTAAAAACAGAATTTTTAACGGAATAGATATTGGCATAATCTATTCTGTAGCGCAGTTATTACGTAGCAAGTTGCTACGTAGCAAGTTGCTACGTAGCAACTACGTTGGCAACATTTGTTAAATGCCTTGTTAACGACTTTAATAAAATTTCGCATTCTATATTGGAAAAATTAACCACTTGCTAAGAATCTGCGGGTAACAACAGTGGTTCAATGTTGATGGTCGTGCGCATTCAGTACGAAATATCCAATCAGCTGATCAGTAGCCTTCGATGTGCTGTGTACCCAGAAGTTAA
The DNA here is from genome assembly GCA_963966075.1 of Aphodius sticticus. Classification (NCBI taxonomy): domain Eukaryota; kingdom Metazoa; phylum Arthropoda; class Insecta; order Coleoptera; family Scarabaeidae; genus Aphodius; species Aphodius sticticus. The sequence continues at coordinate 36,007,917 of OZ014511.1, forward strand.
AAATATGCAAAATAATAATGAATAGGAGTATCTGCGAGAGTAGAACTACACAAAATCCATATTTATGCCGTCATGGTTAATTTTATTCACAAAAGTAACGTTCTTTTGAGACGCACTCTACTCCGTTTACGGAAGCCCGTAACGTCGAAGAATTGTGGAAACAATTTACGCAAAAAATAAATTTGTCCAAAGGTCCACAGAAGATGCTCAGTAAAATCGCGTAAAATGAATTATTCTTGTTGTTCTTCTTCTACTGAGACTTCGCGTCTGAGTGCATTTGTGAATTGTGAGGTTAGGTTATTCGGATATGTATAACTACAAGTTTCAATTGAAGGGCTCACTAATACGACAACTGATTAAGTTCTAGTAGTTGTGGTTAAAAGTTTTAAAGGTTTTCTCGTTTATTGGATACTAGTTTAATGCTTTAACAATGATCATTTAATTTAACTGTGGTAATCTTTCCACTGTACATTTAATAATTTTCACAAACTTGTTTTAATAGTCGACGAATACAAAATTGTATTTGACTCTAACATTATTTTTTTACTTGTATATATATATATATATATATATATATATATATATATATATATATATATATATATATATATATATATATATGTATATATATACATCCTAGGTAAAAGCCAAAGGAAGTATCCCCTAAAACAAAATACCTATCATACATATTTAATAGTAAAAACAAACAATCACCTTTCATGTAAATCTTCTATTTCGTTTACCATTTGTTTATTTACGATACATACACAATAAACCAAATAATTCGTATTTAAAAAAAAAAAACGGTTTTTAAAATACCGTTTCCTTCCCAATGTATTTTTCCTGTTTTTGATGTCAAAGTAAAACAAAGGGTTAAAAATAATAAGATGAATGAATAACATGAGCAGGCAACTCCTAGTAACTGTTGAAAAGATTTTGAAAATTTGATAATATGTTTGAAAAGTGCTAAAATTAATAATTTATTGTTCTGCCAAAAATCTTAAATAATGCTACTACCTCTTGTCATAGAAATACACCCATTTACTCGAACATTTACGAGAAAAAGGCAAAGTTTAGGCTTTGTTGTGAGATCCTTTTAAAGATACTATGACGGTTCAACTGGAATAAATACGCAAAAATAACCAAAATAACTTTCTTTTTTGCCATTTTCACCCTACTTCTTTCGAAAACGTTTCGTCATTGGTTTTCTTTTTAATCTATATTCGTATTCATCCAAAGAAATCTATCCAAAACGCATAATCAAGATTCATTCACAAAATCTGTGCTTCCTATAAGTAAACAATATTTAACAATTTCAAATTGTTCTTTTCTCAATAATCAGTAAGAAAACTAAATAGCTCGCCATTTTAAAAAATTGTCGATGGCGCCATAAGCCATCGACTTTGTTGTGACTTTGTCACAACATTTGTAAAACCCTTAAGAAAGCGTGGCAGGTATAGACCTAATATATATTTTTGGGCAGCATTGAACTGAATCGATTTAGCTAGGTTCGTTTGTCTGTCCGTGTGTGTATAGGATAACTGCCTTAATTTTGAAATAATTGATCTGACATTTGGTATACAAGCTTATCTCTTAAAAATTATACATTAAATCAAAATACCTATCATACATATTTAATAGTAAAAACAAAATCCATCACCTTTCATGTAAATCTTCTATTTCGTTTACCATTTGTTTATTTACGATACATACACCATAAACCAAATAACTCGTATTTAAAAAAAAAAACGGCTTTTAAGAAACCGTCCCCTTCCCAATGTATTTTCCCTGTTTTTGTTGCCAAAGTAAAACAAAAGGTTAAAAATAATAAGATGAATGAATAACATGAGAAGGCAACTCCTAGTAACTGTTTGAAAAGATTTTGAAAATTTGATAAAAAGTTTGAAAAGTGCTAAAATTAATAATTTATTGTTTTGCCAAAAATCTTAAACAATGCTACTACCTCTTATAATAGAAATACACCAATGTATGCGAAAATTTACGAGAAAAATACAAAGTTTGGGCTTTGTTCTGAGCAGGGTTCGGAAATATTCATTTATGAACGTTCGCGTACGTACATTTATGATTTTACACGTGAACGTGAACGTTTCAATATTCTCCGATGCGTTCTCGTTCGCGAACGAGAAGCATAAAACAAGTCCAGATCGTTCGCGTTCGCGTATGTTAGGTAGCAAAAATGTCTGCTGTTGTTCGTACACGTGTGTATTGGTGAGTCACACAGCGTGCGTTCTTATATGTAGCTATCAGTTGCATCGATACGTTCGCGAACGGTCACTGCTGTCGTTCGCGTTCATAGGTGAATGTAACTGCTGCGTCAAACATTCGCGGAAAGTTGGTGTGGTTCTATTCTATCTTCCATGCGTTTCAGATTTATAAAAAAAGTTGCGGGAGATTATCAGAAATTGTTCAGAACTCTCCAAGGATCAAATCCACAACCACTGCCCCCTCCCTCCCCTGCAGTACCCTAAAAATCAGGCAAAATTTTCCCCAAATTTACAGTTTTACAAAGTTACGTCATTTCATTATTTCTTTTTGCAGAAATTACTATTATTGGATTATTGACATATTTTTTGTCATTTATAAACTAATTTAAAATTGTTTAAACAATTACTTTTTGTTTAAACAAAAATATACGATGTTACGAACATACTTTTCCTTTTTTTGCAAAAATTATTAAATGCTTGTTTTTTTGTCACTTATTAACTAATTAGCAATTGTTTAAACAATGGCCATTTGTTTAAACAAAAATATTTGATGTTACGCACATATTTTTCTAATTGTGCAGAAATTATTAGATTATTGGCTTTTTTGTCATTTATTAACTAATTTGCAGTTGTTCAAACAAATGCCATTTGTTTACAAAAATATTCAATGTTACGGACATATAATTTCTTTTGAGAAATAAAATTATTATTAGATTGTTGGCATTGTTAATCATTAATTAACTAATTTGCAATAGTCAAAATAATAATAATTAGTGTTGCAACCACATTATTGATTTGACCGATAGCGTAAAACCTCCAAAATTAGAGACCAGAAATCCTACAATAAATTTTGCCAAGAAATACGTACCAATATTGTATATTATTGTTTATACAAATTTATTTGTTCAAACAATTGCACATTAAGTAACAAATTACACAAAACATGCCAACAATGTAACAATAATAATTTCTACAAAAAGAAAAACAAAACCATTGTAAATTTTTGTTTAAATGGTAATTGTTTAAAGAATTGCAAATTCGTTAATAAATGACAAAAACACAATAATATAATAATAGTTTCTGCAATAAATATAAAAAATATATCCGTAATAATGTATATATTTGTTTAATCAAATAGTATTTGTTTAAACAAATAGTATTTGTTTAAACAATTACAAATTAGTTAATAAATGTGAAAAAAATGCCAATAATCTAGTAATAATTTATGCAACTGTAGAAAATTATTCCATTACAATGTATATATTTGTTTAAATAAATGGTATTTGTTTAAACAATTGCAAATTAGTTAATAAATGACAAAAAAGCCAATAATCTAATAATTTCTACACAATTAGAAAAATATGTGCGTAACATCAAATATTTTTGTTTGAAACAAATGGTAATTGTTTAAACAATTACTAATTAGTTAATAAATGACTAAAGAAAATAATAATTTAATAATTTTTGCAAAAAAATGGAAAAATATGTTCGTAACATCGTATATTATTGTTTAAACAAATGGTAATTGTTTAAACAATTTTAAATTAACTAGAAATGAATATACGGACATACCGTATCATACGGACATACTACCGTAATGATCAAATATTCAATGTATCTAAGATGGTGATATCCAAGCGGGATGTAATTTTTTAAATAAATCAAATATTACAGCCACAACCAATTGCAAAGAAGTTAATTAATGACAAACAAGAATAATCTAATCATAACTTCTCCAAAAAAAGAAAACTTGTCCGTAATATTGTATATTTTTGTAAGCAAGTTTGTAAATAAGTAAGCAAATTGTAAATGACAAAAAATGCCAATAACCTAATAATAATTTCCTTTAAAAAATATGTCCGCAACATTGTATATATTTGTTTAAACAATTGGTATTTGTTAAACAATTGCTAATTAGTTAATAAATGACAAAAAAACCAATAATTTAATACTTTCTGCAAAAAATGGAAAAATATATTTGTAACATCGCATATTTTTGTTTAAACAAATGGTAATTGTTTAAACAATTTTAAATTAGTTTTTAGGGTACTGCAGGGGAGGGTGGGGGCTGGGAAAAAAATAGTGGTTGTGGATGTGATCCTTGGGGAGTTCTGAACAATTTCTGATAATCTACCGCAAGTTTCTTTCTAAATCCGAAACGCATAGAAGATAGAATAGAACCACACCAAATTTCCGCGAATGTTTAACGCAGCACTTACATTCACCTATGAACGCGAACGACAGCAGTGAACGTTCGCGAACGTATCGATGCATCTTATAGGTACATATATGAACGCACGCTGTGTGATTCACCAATACACACACGTACGAACAACAGCGGAAATTGTGTCTACCTAACACACGCGAACGCGAACGGTCTGGACTTGTTTTATGCTTCTCGTTCGCGAACGAGAACTCATCAGATAATATTGAAACGTTCACGTTCTCGTTCGCGTACGAACGGGAGTGAATGTTTCCGAACCCTGGTTCTGAGATCCTTTTAAAGTTTCAATGACTGGGTTCACCTGGAATAAATACGCAAAAATAACGAAAATAACTTTTTTTTGTTGCCATTTTCATTTTTCACATTTTCACTTCTTTCGAAAACCTTTCGTCATTGGATATTCTTTTTAATCTATATTTGTATTAATTCCAAAGAAATCTATCCAAAACGCATATTCTCATTCACAAAATCTGAGTATTCTATAGCAAACAATATTTAACAATTTCAAATTGCCCTTTTCTCAAAAATCAGTACGAAAAATAGGGGACTGTCATTAAAAAAAAAATGTCATTGTCTTCATAAATCAAGAACAAATGAAGGTTGCAAATTAAATGTTAGCAAATTGATTTTTACAGTACGTCTTGTTATTATTGTTCTTCATGTATCTCCTCTATTAACAGAGATAATGACGTAAATCCTAAAGTCAAACCTTGAAGAAAGATTGGGCTATTGTCTAAACCCAGTTGAACCTCGTGGTTATAACTGGTGCCCCCGACAGAGTGCTTCAAATTTCGTCAATCTTTTTTTAAATAAAATCTCAGTAATGTTTTATAATTTTGTGGAGCAGTGTATATCACATAAGTTACTGGCCGAGTCCCACAGTCAAGCACATCTTCAAAATCAGGCGTGGGTGCTCTCGTGCTACAACAGTGGTCCACCGTACACACAGTGGGTCAACGAACCGTCTTGAACACAACAACAGAGATATGATCCACCACAGTGGGTGGACTCTACTAAATACCGATCTATGCTACGGAGGAAGGCACAGTTTCCCACCGTCCTATTACTTCTAACGACTAACCTTGCGACTAGTACCACTAAATACCGAAATAGAAACGTACCGAACTCAACTGGCGATTTGTTGGCCTAGTATCAGAGCATATGGACGCGGGTAAACAACAACGGTAGTACTCCATTACTTCGCAAAGCAAAAATAACCGATGTTACGAGCGACACATTCAATCGTTTCACAGATAATATTGTAGTTTGAGCTAGAATGTTCTATGAGTAATGATAGGCTTGGTTGATGTTCTGACTAGCTCTTGATATTTTGGAAACAGTTACGTAAATGAGAGAATTTGTTCATACGTATACGGTTGGCACTACCGTGTACTAAATTGTTCATTCAGGAGGTGAATGTAAACGGTTGCCTATAAAACTGGTTTATATTTCAAGAAAATTGCATTTTCCAAAGTATTAATAAAATACTACAATACCACGTGCAGTCACATGGCGGATATACTCCTTGCCAACTGTTTCATAAAAGTAACGGTTTATATGCAGTCTGGATCTTTTCTTCGCTACTAGAGGTAACTTATGTCGCAATGGATATTTCTACATCATGTTTTGATACTACGTTAGTTACCTACATTGCAGTTTGGCACTTGATATCAAAAACTGTAACTAGCCACTTTGTAAAATTATAGTTGGCTTTGCAGTAAGATACGCATGATGTTACATATTATGGAAATGTGTAATCCTAATTTCTACTTTTGCTACACAAACAGTCAGAAGACAAGCAGTTTATACACAAACCACTGTCTGAATACTATAGAAAGGAGTAATTGTAAGAACAAAATATACAGTGTGTTACACTTGAAGATGATACATCTAAATACTGCTTTTATTTAAAAAGCAATCATTTTTGTCCAGTTATGATGCAGCATTTTGTAGAAAAAGATCAATTTGCATCATTCAATTCGTTTTACACGTTCTACTCTTCCTTTACGTTATTAATTTATTGCGATCATAAAATTTTAAAGTCAAATACATCGAAAATAAAGCCCGATCGAAAAAAAGTTATTTAGCATTTATCCTTGATGTTTACACTGATTCTGGCACCTATCTTTTCGCTCCAATTATAAATCACCCTGTCACCCGGAACACCTAAATAATTCTCCAACCGTAAGAATATTCAAAAAAATCTGATGTGGCCAGGCACATGACTTTATCATACTATACATAAAATTAATAGTTTAGCTGCATGAGATTCTATTTGATTGAGATCGGCCATGTCTGCATTAAAATAAAACTAGTAGAACTAGACAGATATGTCGATTAAAGCTGCATTCGGATATTGTACTCAGTTGATACCGGCTACACCGTCCAAATGACACGTGTTATTGGGTATAAAAAGTGTAATGCAATATCCGAACGCAGCTTATATTGACAGAAGTTATTGTCAAAACTTTAGCGTTTGACAACTACTTGACAGCTACTGTCATTAGAATCAAAAAATCGGACAAATCCTGGCTACTAGTTTTAATGCAGTACGACCGATCTCGATGAAATAGAATTTGCTCATGCAGCTAAACTATTGATTGTACCAAAAAATGTCATAGTGATAAATTATTCAAAATATCCTCATCTTTAATTTATTATTTAACTATTTCGACGAAATTCTAGAAATGGCGGCTTATTTGCAAAATCTTTCAAAAATGCTAAGACTAAACCTCTAGTTCCTTTGAACCCTTTTCAACAGAAACCTTTTCAGCTCTAAGTTTGGTTATGAAACTTCTAAATATGAAGTTTCGTCCCGATACCGTTAGTAGTTTCTCCGGAAGCGTCGCTACAAAAAACGGGTACACACACACATACACACACACACACACACACACACACAGACATTTTTTTGTACCTTGGTCAAAAATGTTCAGGGGACCCAAAAAGACATATTTCCGCTAAAATCTCAAAATTTTTTTTTGGCACGATTACAATACTTTACATACTGCGTATGATAAAGTAAAAATGGTTCAAACAAAAGTTTTTTGGATTTAAACAAGCTATCGTTTAAATATATTTTCAATATACAGGGTGCTCATTTGATTATAGAAATTTGGTAACCCTTCCCTTTTTCTAAATAGAACACCCTGTATATTATTACATTTTTAATTCTTAGATTAATTTTAAGTATTTTTTATAGGATCATTTTTTTATAAAATGCATTATGTTTTAATTATAAGCTATTAAACCAAAACTAGTCAAAATTACCGGAACACCTGAATAATTCTCCAACTGCAAAAAAAGGATCAAGAAATTTTTCAAATAAAAGCTGTTTGGGTTTAAATACCTTCTCGTTCAAATATATTTTTAATGTACAAGGTGTTTATTTTATTATGGAATTTTGTAAACCTTCCCTTTTTCTAACTGAACACCCTGTATATTTTACATTTTTAATGCTAAGATTAATTCTAAGAATTTTATGTCGGAATTTTAGAAAATGCATTATTTTTTAGTTATAGGCAATTAATCAAAACTCATGAACTTTTACTTTAACCAAACTGGTAAAAAATACAAAATCCAAGAGAAAATAACAACACAATTAAATGGAATCAAATTAAATGTTCAAACTGACACATTAAAATGTGTATGTGGGAAAATATTCTTAATTTGAAGGTCAGGAGTTTTGATTAATTGGTCATAACTCAAAAATAATGCTATTTCAAAAAAAAACTTATATCTACAAGAAGTTCCTAGAGTTAATCATGGAATTAAAAAAAAAAATATAGTTCTATTAGAAAATGGAAAATTTTGCAAATTTCCCTAATAAAATGAACACACTGTATATTAAAACTACATTTAAACGAGAGGTTTGTAAACCCAAAAGTCTTTTTTTTTACTTTTTGTTTCTTTTTGCAGTCGTGACCTTATTTAGGTGTTCCGGTAATTTTGGCTATTTTGGTTAATAGCTTATAATTAATATATAATTAAAATAATGCACTTAATAAAAAAATGATTCGTATAAAAAACACTTAGAATTAACCTTGGAATTAATAAAAATTTATTAATATATACGGTGTTCTATTTAAAAAATAGAAAGGTTACCAAATTTCTATAATAAAATGAGCATATGATGAGTATATATTTTTATATAATATATTTTTGCCTCTCATCAAACAAATATTTATTTTAGTTAAAGAAAAATTTCTATCTGTGTATGAGTAAGTTTTGATATGAACCTATTAATTTTGTCGATTACTTACTTAAAAACTTGCATCCGGTTGAAAAATTAACAAAACAAAGAAAAATAAATAAATTAAATACAGTATTTCCCCGGATCGAGTTACAAAGATAATTTCTAGTAATTTTATACACAGTAAAATAAATAAATAAAACTAAAATACTCTTCTAAAACTACTAAAATACATAATATATTTCACATAATCTACAAATATTTGTTTGGAAGGATGAACGCTTATTTGCGTCAAACAATTTATGTTTTCAGTTAAAATTTGTATAATTGGGCCATATTTTTTCGATAGAAATATTTTTCATATATTCAACAGAAATATTTGGATATGTTACAAAATTATTTTAATGAACTTGAGAAATTACCCTTAAATTTTATGCGGTCAATGTACTTTCAGCAAGGCGGTTGCCCAGATCACCAAACAAACATTGTGACCGAATGGTTAAATTTATAATTTCCTTACAAATTGCTGGGACGAAATTGTGCAGTTCAGAATTTAAAAGTAATAATAAATGAGAAGAATAATAAATGCTCTTATTTGGTCCAAACATTATTTCGATGAAAGGCAGTCACAGTATATTTTTATAATTTTAAACAACAGTTTATGGTCGCCACCGTCTTTAAAAATTAGTGTTTAAGAAAATTTCTTGTAAATAAATTAATAAATATTAAATTTAAATTAAAATTCACATCATCATCAATTGGTCTTAATTTAAATTGCATTTTTGTTTATGCAGTCTGTTGCAATGTTGCAATTTAGTTGTCAAGGTACTGCATTGCTTTGATACTAGCTATTAAAATTAGCAGTAGTCAACGAAAAAAAATCTCAAAGGCTTTCTACCATCAAAGCAGTGCATATTTACATGTTCAATGTGCAATTTATCTGCGAATCTTGTTGACATTTTAAGTGAAAGGAAATCTGCGGTTGTATTAAACTACTTAGCTATAAAGAAACAATATTATTTTATTTATCCTATTCTAAAGTGTCAACGTTATGGCCTAGTCAAAATTGTATTGGTAATACGTACACACAGAAAAGTGATTATTTGGAACGAGAAAACATAATTTCTTGAATTTATTTACTAGATTCAAATGCATATTTACTTGGATGTAGAAAGTTAGGTATATACAAGAAATGCCACATAGTCAATATAAGTAAAATAATTTCTCAGATAAATGCTGTCAACAAATAAATTCTTTCTTTATAAGAGCCAATATTGTATTGAAAGAAGTAATTGAATTTTTCGTCCCAAAAATGTTAATTTCTCCAACGACGTAATAGCAAATCCATCCAAGTGCGTAGTTACTTGATCCAAGAAAATATAAGACATATAATATTAGTATTGTTTACTGAATAAAAACCCACCAATTATTTAACTGAAGTGATTCTCACGTCTTTGAAGTAATCCCTTTCTCTGGAATAAATATGCGCACCGTGATTTTGTCAAGGCTCGCGCGCCCGCGCGTGGGCTGGCGCCACGGATCCTAACCTAGCACGACAAGTCGTACTCGTCAACAATGAAGTCGTAGGGGATGTGCCTTGTGATTTATTGGGGATGTGTATTGTGATTTATAGTGTACAATAAACGTTTCAACACGGAATAGTTTGATGTAACGCACGCAACAGTTTAGAACGAGTAAGTAAATATAACATACCTATCTTGTTAATTAGCAATAGAAAACGTATTTGTGCCAAATCTTTAAAATTCTTACATTAAGTAGCTAAAAATATTTACCGGGAATAAAAATATACACTTCATTGAAGACTGTTTACTTACTTCACCAGAGTAACCACTTTCTTAAATCAAGTAATTATTCCAAGAAATAAAATTTCTTGGTTGAAGTCAATTCTCTCTCGAGTATATACGAATCTACCAACTACTACAGCCAAGTAATTCTCTCTTCGTTCGAGAGATCGCTTTTCTGTGTGTAGACGGTGTAACACCAGATAATATGACTTTCCATTTTCATCAATAATAGATTATTTTTGTATGTTGCAAGCGATCTACCGTGTAGTAGAAACAGGCTTTCCCTTTTACGAACATACATCAATAATTTCGTCAACGATTCCACGTGCATAATGACAGCCCACACCCACGAACGTATCATTATCCCAAACCATACCAATACATATTTAATACAAGTAAAAAAGACACAAAAAATAGAATCAGAAGGTTTCAACCCCTCCTAAGAGCATGCATGCGTTTGAAACCAGAAATGTGTACTTCCTTTTCGCACCTAACCCTAGAAAAACAAGGGGGGTGTTTCCTCTACCAGAAAAAAACTAGTTTTCCGTGTGTCACACGGCAGTCACGTAACGCCACATGCACTGACTAATGATTATCCATGCTTTCGGCTCGGAAAGCAGGTGTATAGATAGGTGGGCAAATAGCCAGGGAAAATAGACGAGAATGTGGCAGTTTAATGAGCGGGGCGAAGTCAAGTTCGATAGCTATGACGTGCTAGAAAAGTAGACGCGATCGTATGTTGCTTACAAAACCGACACGCCAGACATTGGTGGAAAATTCGATTTTCCGGACGGGCGGTCGCAGTTAGTGCAAGGCCCTTTTTAAGTTTGATTACTTCATTTAACCCTTCGACGAGAATGACGTATTCTATTTTTTTGGTAATAGTGATTCAGCAAATAAAGAACTAAAGAACTACGAACATAATATGCACCAGTTTTATTTCTGTAATACTGTAGGATAGAAAAATGTAGTGAGGTCATCGAACAAGTGAATGGTGTACGTCATTTTCAAATACAAGTGTACCTATTGTCGTTGTTTAATATCATATAAAGACGTAATACGAATAAAAACTAATAAAAGTCGACTTTTTATGGGACTATAAATTTGAATCATAACTCACATTTTTTACTGAAATATGTAGTTTGAGTTATGAATTTATATCATTTATCAATAAATATTGAAATTTTAGCGGAAATATGTTCTATTGGGCCCCCTGAATATTTTTGACCAAGGTACAAAAAAATATCTGTGCGTGTATGTGTGTGTGTACCCGTTTTTCTGGCGACGATTCCGGAAAAACTAGTAAAGGTATCAGGACGAAACTTCATATTTAGAAGTTTCATGACCAAACTTAGGGCTGAAGGTTTTGTTCAACATTTCTGTAATTTCGGTAATTGTAATTTTTTAATAGTTAAATAATAAATTAAAGTGGAGCAAGTGTTGTACAGTTTATGCCTGACATTTTTTGGGTAAAATTAATGGTTTAGCTGCATGAGCAAATTCTATTTCACCGAGATCGCTCGTACTGCATTAACAGTAGTTAGACAGGATTTGACAGATATTTTGATTTTATTGACAGTATTGTCAAAACATCAGAGTTTGACACGGTTTGACACTGCTGTTTATTATGATAAAGTCATGTGTCTGGCCACATCAGATTCTTTTTGTAACGTCATCGATTTTTTTTTAGGTGAACCGCCTATTTTCCTTCTTTAGATTTGTATACAACGTTGTTACACTTTAAGATGGTAACACCTATACAGGGTGTCTCACGGAACTGGTACATTAGAAGTTTCTCATGTTCTACTATTTCTGGAAACTTGAAATTTTGGAACTAGAATTTACTCGATTTGAGCTCTTCAGCTAAAATATTCTCAAGTTAACTGTCACGTCCTGTCACCGGAAGTCGGTATGTACTTTGTTATTTTAAATGGAATGATATAATTTTTATTTTATTTTTAGTTTCTACGTATCAAAATACATCATTTTTGATAATGTTTCCCTACACCTAAATATCACCATTTTTGAGTTTTTGATTTTACTAATTTTTTGGTGATTTTCGCGGTTACGTTTAAAATTGAACATCTCGGTTATTATTGAAACTAGAAGTTTCAATTTTTTTTAGAAAAGTAGAGGAAATTTTGTATAATTTATGTCTGACATTTTTTGGTCAATATCGGTCGTGTCTGCATTAATATAAAACTAGTTAGCCAGGATTTGACACATATTTTCATTCTAATGAGCAAACGCTAATCTTTTGACAATCCTGACAATATCCGAACGCGGCTTTAATCGACATATCTGTCTAGTTCTACTAGTTTTATTTTAATGCAGACACGACCGATCTCGATCAAATAGATCTCATGCAGCTAAACTATTAATTTTATATATAGTATGATAAAGTCAAGTGCCTGGCCATAATTTATTTTATTTCAAACGGCATTTTTTATTTTAATCTGTAGTTGGCCGGATCTTAGCTTTAAAGATATTCTACTTCCACAGAAAGATATAATAATAATAATGACTTTATTCAGAAGAATAATATATATCATAATATATAAATAATATATCTCATAATGACTTTCATATAATCGATAATAAATCAAATTGATTACGTTTTAAATAAAGGTGTTCTACAGGTGAACCTTAAAGTGAAACATAATGCATACAGGGTAAATAAATTTTCGATAAAAAATTGCCGAGCTTTTGCCAACTAATCATAGCGCCTGGGAGCGGCTTGACAAATCTAAAAAGTCGTCCATCGAATAGAAAATTAACGATCAACCATGTCAGTTTCTGTTTTATGTCGACCAATTTGAAGTGCTTAAATCATATTTCACTAATAACAGTAATTACAATGACAAAAAATGTGTACTTACGTACAAACTTCTAATGATTATTTGAACACAATTGGAACTTTTAGGTTATTGATTGCGTGCTAAGTACAGGGTGAATGTTACGATAATGGGGGGTCGATTTAGCTCATTGCTACCAAACTATGTTTTTCCTTATTACAAGTTGGACTACTGAATACTCTATAGGTACATTTGTAACATGCTTTCATTAAGACCCTGTATATATTTTTGGGACAGTGCCGACTATTCTTTTTTTTGTTTTACCAACTGGTTATAATGTTTGGGCCATATAATAAAGATCAATTGTCATACTCTCTCAACGGATGAAAATGTAATTCCTTATTCACAACAATTTGCTTAAAGCGTGTTTTATTTTGTGTGCGTCAGCTTATTTACATGTTTTTAATCTTTTTAATGCAATCGCAAACATGCAAGAGGAAATAAAAAGGAATGTAAACTTGAACAAACGCAGTGAGTTAGGAAGCAATTTTAGCATCCTTGGAGAGATTAAGTACTACGGGCGCAGAATTAATTAACAAGATTAAATACCAAATCAATTGCAGGTCCGTCGACGCAGTGCCAATTTTTCACATGGAGCTTACTGCCCGTTCGTGTTAGCGGCCTTATTCGTATGTAATTAAATAGGGATGACCTTGAGCAATTTATTGTTGAAAATAAATTGGAATAATATAAGTAAGAAAGGAGTGATAATAATTAATGTAACTAATTAGAGAGCAGGTTAAAATTCTTCGTATTTTTTTATCATTTAATGCTTTTTGTCTTATTTGTCATAACCTACGTGGTTATTTTGTCATACCGGGAGTGATACCCACCTTTTCAGCTGTAGAGGAAATCTTGATAGTGGTCTTACCTGAAACACAAAAAGAAAGAAGGTTGTAGAATAAACAATTTCTAGTAATTTTGTAAATAGTACATAATATACAAATATTTGTTTGGAAGAAAGAACGTTTATTTGTGTCAAACAATTTATGTTTTCAGTTAAAATTTACAATTTGTATATTACAAGGAACGAGATTTATTCAGTTCAAGTAATTATATTAATGTGTTGAGTGAGAGAATTATGATTTTTTAAATTAACGAAATTGTTGGTTCGAGCTACAACAAGGAAGAAAATTATAATTAAATGTAAAACTTATAACAAATTTTTGGTAACGGGTTATGTATTAACCATCAAGAAGCAGAAAAAGAATCTGAATCAAGTCTTTAACCCTAAAATAAAAACGATTTGTTTGGTTTATGGTATATGTATCGTAAATAAACAAGTGGCAAATGAAATAGAAGATTTACATGAAAGGTGATTGATTTTGTTTTTACTATTAAATAAGTATGATAGGTATTTTAATTTAATTTATATTTTTATTTTAGAGGTTACCTAACAATTGCCAGAAGGAACTTACGGGATACTTCCTTTGGCTCTTACCTAGCAGGTATATCTATACAAGTAAAAAATAATGTTATAGTCAAATACAATTTTGTATTGGTCGACTACTAAAACAAGTTTGTTAAATTTATTAAATGTACAGTGGAAATATTACCACAGTTAATTAAATGATCATTGTTAAAGAATTAAATTAGTATCCAATAAACGAGAAAGCCTTTAAAACTTTTAACCACAACTACTAGAATTTAATCAGTTGTCGTATTAATGAACCCCTTCACTTGAATCATGTGGTTATACATTAGGGTGGGCCGATTAAAATAATTTTAAAGCCTTTGCGGCAGTTCAAAATTTCAAAATAAAAAATAACTAAATTAGGTGTTTTGTTTAATTCATTAACTCACAACTTAAGAGTTTTATTTAGAAAATCTGGCCAATAGAATTTTTTACACAAAAGTTTTTTTATTGCCCTTCCAATTTTGCGCCCCCTCTATTCGTGCGCCTGGAGCAGTTTGCTCCCACTGCTCCCCGTAGCTACGTCCCTGCCTCGAAACAAAAAAATAAAAAATATAAAAAATTAAAATAACTTTAAAGCCTTTGTGGCTGTTCAAAACATCAAAAAAAAATTAGGTGTTTGTTTAATTCATTAACACACAACGTTTCCATGATTGCACATTCCTGAATTTGAAAATTTAAAAAATCGGCCCACCCTATTATACATATCCGAATAACCTAACCTCACAATTCAGAAATCACGCACTCACACGCGTCTCAGAAGAATAAGAATAACAACAAAAATAATTTACTTTACGCGATTTCTCTGAGCAGCTATCTTCTGTAGACCTTTGCACAAATTTAATTTTTGCGTAAATTTGAAGTGTGTACACAGCACATCGAAGGGTACTGATCAGCTGATATCACGGGGTAATTGGGCTATATTTCTTCGACGGAAATATTAAGGAACGAAAATATTTGGAAATGTTTTAATCAGTTTGTTTTCAATGTTGTGTTTTAAATTTGTTTTAAACTACCTAAATTTGAACAGCTTATTAATTTAGAAAATCAACTGCTTCCGGGTTATGCCGTGTGTCAAGATTTGTAAATGCTGAGGTTTCGCGAACCATGTTGAGCTAATTGAATACTGAAGACCTACCAAGAAAATCTCCCTTTTTATACCTACATTTACACCCCACTGCGCACATCTGGAGCTACCACTCCCATGTGCTTTTCCACCTGACAGCGTTAGGATCGATTTCCAGAGCCTACTAATGACAGTGCCGTCCTCGCGATTGATGTTGTCAGGATGTTTGTAAATTTCGATGGCTTCTCTAATAAGCCTTCGATGATAATTACCCACCCTTGCCAACATCTTCACGTCATCGAAATTCATTGTGTGTCTCGACTCGTGGCAGTGTTGAGCAACAGCGGACTGTTGAATCTTGCCTAGCCGGGTGTCCCTACTGTGCTCCTTGATTCGACATTCGATACTTCGTCCTGTCTGTCCTACATAGCATGTTTCACACTCACATGTTATCTTGTATACCCCTTCGTTCTTCAGGGGTGATGTGATATCCTTTGGGTTAGGTAAAAGATCCTTTACCTTTGCTGGTGCTCTGTACCTTACCGTGATACCCGATTTCTACAGTAATCTACCGATTCTTTCAGATACCCCACTTACGTATAGTAAGCAGGCGAACCTATTTGACTCTTGCCGCTCCTCTGAGACTTGCGGTTTTCTTTGTGTGACAAACTTGGTGTACCCATTCTAACGTAGGGCCCACTCCAAGTGTTTCCGTTCGTCGTCCAAGGTATTTATTTATTATTTATATACTTGTCTTTAAGATTTGAATGGATAGATCAATTAAAATATTAAAATAATTTAAATTTTGTTTTTATTAGTCAAATAATCCAATAACAGTGGTAGCAACTAAAGTAAGGAAAGAAGTAAGGAAGAAAAACGCCGATCAAAATGTTTACAAATAAAATAAGTGCGTGATTTAAAACATATTTAAAACAAATTTTATTCCTTGTTTAAAGCTTGTGTTTTTTTGTGAAGTGTTTAAAAACATTGTATCTATAAGCACTTTATCAAAAAATGCTTGTTTTGTTTAAAATTTAAAAAAAGTTTTTATAACAACCCTGATTCAAATATTATGACCGAATGGTTAACATTACAATTTCCTCAAAAATGGATTGGCCGAAACGTCGCCATTTTATGGCCAGCACGTAGTCCTGATCTGACAATTATGGATTTTTATTTTTGCGGCAGATTGAAACAAATAGTTTACAGTGAACCATTACAAGACGATGCAGTACTATTAAGGGGTAATGCCACTCTAAACTTTTTGAAAAATCAAAAATTTTTTTTTTGCTTAAATGATGTCTTGATGTCTTAGAAATAAGGTACAATACGTTTCATATTGGAAAAAAATGTTTAAAAGCTTATTTGATGAACATACGGCCAAGCGTCTAGCCAAGCGTACATGCAAAAAGTTTAGCGTGAGTTTGCAGCCTAGAGACCTATACGTTCTTATCTTATTTGGAGGAATTATATGCGTGGTGTGAAATATAACATAAAATATTATAAAACGCAAAGAATTTCTGGAAATATCCTCGGTACGTTCGTTGAACTGACGCTAACCGCACAATGCTACAGCGCCTGATGTAACGTGTGTTGTTCTTGATTAGTTGGTAAAAACTAGCAGAAATAATTAGTGACATTGCTGGAGTATATCGTGATCGAAAGGAGTCGAAAGGAAGCAGCAAATATGACAAGCATTGAATCGTTTGGAACCAGAGTCGCCTCTGCCTGATAACGTATCCACAGTCCACACATGTAAAGAAGTAATGTCGGTTGAAGATTATTACAACGTTGAAGTGGATAACGTTTAATTGTCATCTTTTCAACTTTGTTGTGTTTTCTGCTATTTCACAAGTTGTAGTGTGTAAAACGTGCAAATCAACTGCGAAATTGGCGGAAAGTGGCAACCGTGACTTAGGATTTCAAATCGTGGTTTCTTGTGAGAATTTTGAACAAACTTTTATTCCGAGTTGCCGATTTGTTTAAAAAGGGATATATAATGAATAGCGGAATTATCCTTGCCATGCGCATAAGAATAGGTGTAGATGGAATTGAAAAGCTTTGCTTATTCAGGGACCATCATCGTCAGATTTTTCACTCATTTTACGATAAAGTTGTTCGCACAATTTTTGTCGAAACAGAAGCAGTTTGTCTACAAAGAGTGCAGAAAGCAGCAGAAGAAGAGAGGGCTAAAAATCAATTGAAAATAGTATGATCTGTATGATTGGTGGCGCTTATCATCTGGAGAAATGTTGTTGATATTCTCATAAAATCTAAATACTGCAAAGCTTGCAAATTTTGGAATAAGAAAAGGAATGCATAGATCACGTGAAAAAAACTAATGGCAGTCGTCCCCGCCATTTGACAAAAACCAGTTATAGCCTCGAAGAAAAAGGGTTAACCCAGAAGCCTTATAAATGAGTTTTCAATTTATGATGGACTAGCCATTCGTCATAATCATGATTCAATTGATAAAAGGAAGATAATAAATCTGGGCGACACTGTATCATAAATTCTGACCGATGAAATGCCACCTGGTGATTTGATTTTCATTTTCACTTTCAAGTGGCAAAGTAATTGTGGATATTGCAGCAAGTATAGCCATATGTGTTGTCAATGATGCATTCCAGCCTTATGAAGATTATGGAGGTATTATGTATGAGCATCGAGCCAAACTGCAATAATTTCTGCGCGAAGGCTGACGCACGGCGCATCATGTTTTCAGAGCCATCGCTGCCTGATGCTGCAAAACAGGCCCGTCTGTCGTCAAAATCAAACAGAAAGAAACAAGAGGAGGAAAATGTTAATTTGAAAAGATAATTATATGGTCCAGGCTTCGCCGACTATAGTAAAATATCACAATTCTAAACATCAAAATTACACAATACTTTAAACGGTGTTTTCCCAAAACCGCATTTTTCAAACTGGCCGGAACGATAACTTCAACTGATCTGCGTCAATTCACTGGAAATTTTATGTGCAGCTTCAGAACGCTATTATCTAGAGAAGTACGTACGGATTTTAAAATAAGTTCGAAACTTTTCTTGTTATAAACAATTTTTAACCTAATTTTGTACTTAAAACTGATATTTTGTTTTCAAACGTGCGCCATATTGTAAGTGAAAAACTGTGTGCAAAATCTTTCCGGCCGTGCCACCCTATCCGCCGGAAGAGGTTTCCCTTGATGTCCTCTAACGCTGCTATTTTTTTTATTTATTTTTGTTTTTATTTATTGTGAACATTCGTCAAAATATGAACAATAAAGGAGCAAATTTAGAAATTTAGAAACTTTAGTTTTGGCGACCTGGACGCTTAGATTGCTTAGAGAACAACGTCCATAAAATGCAATACAATCTAAAAAGTTTCTATTTCCTTGGAAGATATTCCCTAAGGTTAGGGTGAGCAAACTATGAGCCCCCGTCTAGCATAGGGCGACATTAACTTATCTCCGTATAGATTAGGAGTTAATACAATCATCCGTTTAAGCGGGACAGGCTGGAGTTTATATATCCAGGCCGGTTCATCGATAATGTTCAGCCGCGAGCTGCCTTATTATGCATTACAAATAAGGCATTGGAGACGTACAATCGTGACTGGTGCACGGTTGCCGTACGATCGGCTTAACTTAAACCCATAAAGGGCCCCTGCTGTCGCCGTATATTCCAGAAACTTGTTCGGTCTTCGAGCGCATCGATAGTCGCGGTTTCTTCTCCGCTGCTGTTCGAAGCAAATGTCCCATGAAACTCGCGAGATCAGAGGGTTGCTGCATGCAGACAAAGAACACCCCCCACCCTTACACCGACTAGGAAGTAGTTACGGAACGGATGCAATAAGAGACAGGACTTCCTTCAAGCTTTCCTCCCCCGCTTAGAGGGACGATTTTTTTCGAGAACTGGCCAACCGAACGACTTAAAACCATATCGATACAAGGCCGGCGGACAAAAGAATGTCATGAATATTAGAATATTACGCTGGAATAGGTGAAAAATTTGTCATTTACATTCTTTGTTACACGAATAATACAGCCGAATATGTCGAAGTAGCATTTTATCTTGACGGAAAGAAGTTACTGTGATTCATTTTTTTGGAAATTAATATCAACATGAGACCTTAATACCTCTTCCAGACTCTCGCGAGACATAGCGAGAGACCGCGAATCGGGAGAGTAAGATGCCACACTCGCCCAAATTCGAATGCCAGAAGTCTCTACGGATGCAGATAGTCGGATAAAAATCACGCGATCGCCGAGCGCCTCGGTTGATTTGTCCGCTCTCGCTTCGATCCATTCAAACTGGATTGTTGACGAGGCGCATTGCAGTTTGTGTGTGTACCCGAAGGTATTATTTACGACAGGGGTCTGATTTATGACATCAAACACGTGCGGTGATGGGGCTCTTCGAGCATCAATGCAACCCGAAATGTAGGTAACGAATGGAATAAATTATTTAGTATTGAAATAAAAAGATTTCAAAATATTGAACACGATAAATTTATATGCAAAATACAAATAGTTTACATTGATATTAAATTAAATAACCGATAGTATTTTTTTCTCTATTTGTGACGTCCCAATTACTATAATTTGTCATTTAAAATGGAAAATATACCGGATAATGATATTTATTTCTGTATTATTGAAGAAATGCAAATGCATATCAATAAACTAACCATCCGTATTATAAGACTACTAATGAAAATTAATATTAATAGCAATATTAAATCAATAATTAATTAAAACTAAAGAATATATGATTTAACTCTTTCAAATAAATCTTATCAGTTCCAAGTCATTCCAGTCTTATTTTTCTATGATGTCTGAATCATTGTATCGTTTTGGTACAGTTCTTTGATGCAAATTACGATTTCAATAACTTAGTAATTGCCCTATGTAGATCGCAGATCTACATAGGGCAATTACTAAGTTATTGATTGATAATATCGTTGTTAGATACCAGTATACAGGGTTGGTCAAAATATCCGGAGCACCAAAATAATTGACCAACCGTAAATATCTTCAAAAAATCAAGCATAAGTTATTTGATTTTAAATAAGCTATCATCTAAATATACTTTTAATTAGTTTTTATCATGGAAACTGGCAGGCAACCTTTCCGTTTTCTAATAGAACACATACATTTACATTTTATAATTAAGATTAATTCCATGAATTTTTTGTAAAATACATTTTTTATACAATGCATCATTTTTTAGTTATAAGCAATTAATCAAAACTCATAAACTTTTGTTTTGAGTAAACGGATAAAAAATAGCAGAACAACAAAATAGAAAAATAAAATTAAATGTTAATTAAATGTTCAAACAGCAAATTAAAATAAATGTGTGCAGTGAGCAGTTTTAATTAATTGCTGATAACTATAAATGATGCATTTTCTGAAAAATTGTTCCTACAAAAAATTCTTAGAAATAATCTTAGAATTAAAAAATTTAAAAACATACAGTATTGTTCTATTTGAAAAAGGAAATGTTACCAAATTTCGATAGGTAGTTTAAAACAAAAAAAGTTTTTTTCTTTATTATTTTTACGGTTGGAGAATTATTTAGTTGTAATTTTAACTAACTCTGTATATGCACTAGCATAAGCTAGACGAATCAACTTTGGCGGAGGATTTCTAGTTCTTTGAGATATTCTTGAGGTTGAATTGATTTTTTCTTGCCAAAAATCGCGTCATCCTTTAAATTTTTTATTCATCCAATACATTTTCGTTGTGTTTTAATACGACTTGACAAACTGCAGACAACTGAGCGCAATAATCAAATAGTTTTTGAGTAATATAATTAAATGTAGCAATAAACAACAACAAATTAGTTTTGCTAATCTTGGTGAAAAAAAATTTGCTGAAAAGTCGTTTTTGGATTATATGGCATGTGTTCCTGGATATGGAAAGAGACCGATTCCAGGACAGTGACGTTAAACCCACAAAACAGTTTTAAGACTCTGAAATTAGCCATAATGGCAAATATTCAGTTAGTTATGAAGAAGCGAGCAATATGGTTTGCGAAACGTCAGCAATTAATATATTTGATTATATATTAAGATATTAATATATTCTAATATCATTATTAATTATTATTACCAAAAAATGTATCAACGGAACATGAAAATAAAGTAGTTCCGAATATGAAGATGTAGATAGTGAAGTATAGATGAATATAGTGGAAGCTGATGATGAAGACCAAGACGAATGAACAAATACATTATTATTTTCTTTTCATAATTTTATAGTATTCAATAGGCACAATATCTTTTTATTTACTACATTTTGAAAATTACTTATTTCATTCATATTTCAATTATTAAAGAAGAATACTAAGCAAAACCAAATTTACATTTTTACCGTTGGTGTCTAGAATAAATGTACTGTTTCATTTTATGTTCTTTATGTTAGAAAATTTAACTAAGTGCGTTGACATTTCATAATATGGGAACAAGCGGATTTAAACCTGGTTGGGATATACCTTTCAGGATTTGTCATTGATACCAGGTTATCCGATTAAAAGTAATTTTGCAACAAATGTCCTCCGTTTTGTTCTTTTACCTTTCTAATTTGGGATTTGTAATCACCAACCCCATAAACTCCCGAAGACTAAATTTCAACTAACTTCAAATAATAAAAACAAATGTCAGCCAATATTTTATCCGCCATTTCGCTTTTTTTATTATGTGTTTCGAATTTATAATCATCTACTACAAATCCCCACAAATATTGAATTTCCGCTAAATTGAATGCAGTTTTCGTACAAATGTCCGCTATATGGGATCAACCATTTTGCTTTTTGTTTATCTTTGAATTCAGATTTATAATCGGCGACCCCAAATCCCCCTCTAATAATGAATGTTTAGCTAAATTTAAAGTAATTTAAGAACCGAATTCCACCATATTAGATCCGCCATTTTGATTTTTTGATTATTTATTTCGGGAGTTTTATTTATTTCCCCACAAATACTTAATTTCCACCAAATTAAAAATAGTTTTCGAACGAATTTCCGCCATATTGGATCGGCCATTTTGTTTTTCAAAATTTTGCTTTTCGATTTGTAATCGGCGACCCTTCAGATCATAGATTACCGAGTTTTACCTAAATGGAAAATGCGTTCGACGATATCCACATTATTTATGAAGAGTTGAAGTAAATAACGAACTAAGTGCCAAAAACCTTATTTCGAGATATTTTGAAAATAGTGTGCAGCAAGATAAATGTTTTATAGAAAGCCATCCATAATTGTTTGTGCATATTTAAACAGATTGTACATCACAAGTTGGTGTTGTTTTTTGCCGAGGTCTTGTATCGCAAAAACAAATCTAAAATAAATTCAAATATTCGTAGAAGGTGGTAAGTGCCATAATATTTATTTATGCATATTTTAAGCTAAGTTGATATTTTTTTATACTAGAAAGTAAAACTTAATAAAAATAAGTTGCTTGACCAAGTATACTTCATACAGTGTCCGTTGTTCGAACAAATACATGAGGACCTCGTTTACTGAAAGCCATGCAAAATTTGATAGTTCTGCTCAATTTTATAATAATTAATTTTCTTTAAAAATGCGTTTATTTGCGAATTTTTTCTAAAATACATCATTTTTGAGTTAAAAGTATACAAAATTTATATCTCAAAATTTGTCAAAATTACCAGAACACCTAAATAATTCCCCAACCGTAAATAGTTTCAGAAAATGCTTCAAATAAAAGTTTTTTGGGTTTAAACAAGCTCTTGTTTAATATATTATTCATTTTATTATGGAAATTTGCAAACCTTTTCTTTTTCTAATAGAATTTTTCTTCCTGTATATTTATTTATTTTTTAATTGTAATAGTTTTTTTGTAGGAATCATTTTTTTATAAAATGCATAATTTTTTAATTATAAGCTACTACTGGCTCTGTCCGAAGGCAGTCAGCGCGCCATTTACGAAAATACGCCGAAAGTTAACTCATTCGAGATCGAGCGGTCAAGTTGTTAGGCATTTCACGACATATTTTTACGTAGCCCGTTATTTACATTAAAGCCAGTGATGTCCAGCCCACTTTATTGTAATAAAACCAATTTTCGAATTTTTAGCACTTAGTTCATTATTTACTTCAACTCTTCATATGCTTTGATCAAATCGACTTGCATTTTTAGGATATAGCTATTCCGTTAATTTTCTGTATAACTTTCAAAAGCGAAAGTAAAACATGTACCATCGGTATCTATCTTAGGAAGGAAGAGATTAGCAATTTTCCCACGAGTTCTGTGCGGGCATACAAAAAGATCCGCAAGAATTTTGATGAGATAACGCATGAGCGGAGAGCAGCACTCTGATGCCAATTCGTTCACTTTTAGCATCGATATTTTACCGTTTTGGCAAGCAAATTAAGAGCCTGACAAATGCATCGCTCCGAACGTTTACAACTATGTTGCGCATTCACAGCTGCTACAATTCTATCATTTATTAACTAGAACCCAGAACGTCGACATAATAGCAGTCACCTGAAACGGTGTAATTCCAAATTTCGCAAATGGCATTTTGCTATGTTAGTACCACCATTAAGTACCGAAACTATCAAGAGAATATGTGACCCGCCTCCAAAGTGTCACATTACACTGGTCACAAGGTTTTGGTAACTTGGTAACAATCTAAGTATTAACATGAATGAAAAGTGTGCATTTCTAGCCAAGCAATAGAGCTACAAATGATTGCTTTTTTGACATAAAGACTAGCAGGAAGCCGCCTGTGCAGGACAGTCCGTAGTATATTCCCCCAAAAGCTGGAAAACAAGAAAAATTTTGCATTTTTTTAATAAACTCATAACTCCGCCATTTTTTTAATATTAACAGCTGAAACTTTGCATAGTGGTAGCTATTCATATGTACTTTAATTGTGCAACCTGGATTTGGTCGGATTAATAGTTTTCGCACAATCCTCATTAGAATTATTTTTACAATATTTTTGTGGAGCGCTGGATGCGTTTGAGGTCGTCCGATTGCAATTTAAAAAACGGATTTGGAAACTAGACGTGAACAGCAACAAAACGTGTATTCTGATTTTTCGATAAGACCCGTTTAAGTGGGTAAAACTACTGAGGACGTGAGCGAAAACGCCCGCGCCCGCTAGAGTGGTCGAGTGATGGGGGAAGTGTCCGATTAGAGGGGAAACGTATATATAGTAATATGCGCGCGCAGCGCGCTTGTTTTACTATAGGGGCATTTCACGTGAAGCGGACAACGAAAAAAAAATTAGGTTTTTAAATTCGTTCATAATCGGCCAAATTGTACGTCTAGAAGATATAAATGTGCATACAGAATATTTTTTTAATGTGAGGTTTAGTTGCCAAGTTATGGCCATCTAACGAATTGATGTGAAGAAAATACGTATCTTTTGGAAGCAATTTTTCAAATTAAACAAATTTACAATAAAATATTAAAAGTGGTGGTTTATATAGAAAATTTTTTGATCTTTTTAATTATGAAATCAAATTCGTATTTGGAATTTTTTTTCTTGTATAAAACCAGAAGTAAATTTTTTAAATTAAACTTTTATTAACTTGGCCCCTTTTTAAAAAAATAATTTTACTCTCGTAATAAAGCTTAAAGTGTGTAGATAATACACTGAAAGTTTTAAAATGGGATCTCAAATAGTTTAGGAGATACGTGTATGTAAATACATACGTGTCGTACTGGTGCGGGTACTAGGAGCTTGCTGAGCTCGCATTGTTTGCACGAAAACGCATTAAAACAAAATGAAACAGCATTGTAAGAATTTTTAGAGAATTTTTACTATTTTACCAGGAGAATCAATACTAATTTGTTTTACAAGAAGGCCTTCGGTTGATGGAATAAAGGCGTGCATTTTTTTTTGTTCCTGGAATGGTGATTGCAGCATCAAATCGGGGTTGCAGAAAAATCCTCTGGAGTTTAATATCGGCTGCGGAGCAGTAATAAATGGCCGTTTCTTTTAAAGATGATTTTGCCCATTCGTACAATCGCATGGGTGTAATGAGTGCTTTACTTGGAGGTAACTGTAAGCTTGCACGTGTGACTAAGCGTTTGAGATTCCCCCCAAGACCATCACATGCCCCTTTCCGTGAGACGTTGCGTGAAAATGAATTTCTGCATCCGCATTAAAATCTTCTTGGTAAAAAATAGATTTACAAAGTAACACTATATCGCCCGGATAAGTGTACGCGCACATTATTCGTTGTATTCTAGTATCACGTCAAATGGCCTTGAGTCCCAGAAAGAGATGGTGCTCGCGCTCAGCAAGCACTTAGTACCCGCACAGTACGTCACGTATGTAGTTACATACACGTATCTCCTAAACTATTTGAGATCCCATTTTAAAACTTTCAGTGTATTATCTACACACTTTAAGCTTTATTATGAGAGTAAAATTATTTTTTTTAAAAGGGGCAAAGTTATTAAAAATTTAATTTAAAAAATTTACTTCTGGTTTTATCCCAGAAAAAAAATTCCAACTACGAATTAGATTTCATAATTAAAAAGATCAACAAATTTTCTATATAAACCACCACTTTTAATATTTTATTGTAAATTTGTTTAATTTGAAAAATTGCTTCCAAAAGATACGTATTTTCTTCACATCAATTCGTTAGATGGCCATAACTTGGCAACTAAACCTCACATTAAAAAAATATTCTGTATGCACATTTATATCTTCTAGACGTACAATTTGGCCGATTATGAACGAATTTAAAAACCTCACTTTTTTTTCGTTGGCCGCTTCACGTGAAATGCCCCTATAGGTACGCGCTTGCCCGCGTCGACCGCCTACCACCACTACTCGACCGATTTGGAGCGCGCGGTAGTTTTCGGCCATGTTTGCAAGCATTTGTAACCTAGTTCGCAACATTTCAACGCAAAATCAGAATAGACGTTTTCTAGCACAATACTTCTACTTTCGAAATACGTAAAAAAATTAAAATCGGACCACCTCCGACGCATCCAGGCTCGCCGAATCATATTGCATACAAATATTCAAATGGCAATTGTGCAAAAACTAATCATCGGACAACACCCGGTTGTCCACACTCAATGTACCCATCAATCGCTACTTTCACGCGAAAAGCCTCCGCTACAACTTTGAAAATGACGGAGTTATGAATTAAAAAAAAAGGCAGATTTTACCGGTTTTCCGAATTTCCTCCGTTAATATTAATTCAATCGAGTCCGTGCAGGGTTCATTTTTTTCGTCTATTCATTCTCTACCAATCGTCTTTTGAAAGCATCAAGATTGCTCCATCGGTTCAGTTTTTACAAGCGAAAAACGAAACACGATTTTTTGAGGTTTCTTGTTTATAACAAATTAAGAAATGATATTTACGAGTAAAAAACACATCACAATACATCTACGGACTGTTCCACGTGGCCTGGGATCGTCGGCTTCCTGCTGGTATTTTTGTCACGCAAAAATCTCTATTGCCTGGCCCATTCGTCAAACAACATTTGTGACGTGTACAGACACCTTACCATAAAACCCAAGAAAAAAACAGTT
Source organism: Aphodius sticticus (assembly GCA_963966075.1). Lineage (NCBI taxonomy): Eukaryota > Metazoa > Arthropoda > Insecta > Coleoptera > Scarabaeidae > Aphodius > Aphodius sticticus. The sequence goes on from OZ014511.1 coordinate 36,035,210, forward strand.
ACAAAAATATTGAAACAATTCTCCTTTATTTTGTTCTTCATATTAACGAACAAGCAGAATTATTGAACACCTCATCGCGGAAAGAAACTCGACATATCTAAAAAAACTATTTTTTGAATTTGAATCAATTTCTTTCACATACAATTACTTTATAATACACTGCACAAAAAATGTAAATTAATAACGCAAAACATAATGAAAAAAATGGCTTTGAAGTCACGTATGAAAGCCTTCCAAAGACGACAAGTGAATTCAGTTGTCAATTTTCGCTGATTAGAAACGTCATTAGAAATAAAATGAGGCATCTTAGTGAAGTGCAAGTTGCTCGTGCTGTCGCCCTTATTCAGCATGGCCACTCTATTCGACATGTTAGCAGGGACCTTCGAGTTTCCCCTTCTTTTATTCAGCGTTTATGGAATCGGTTTCCGGAGACTGGCCAATATGTTAGAAGAGGACCAGCTCGAAATCGAAAAACTACTCAAAATCAAGACCGATTTCTTGTCTTTACCTCTCTACGTCAGCATACTGCCACAGCACGAGACCTCCTAAGCGACCTAAGACAAGCACATGGAATAGAAATTTCTGATCAAACTGTTAGAAACAGATTAAAAGAAGCGAATTTGAAACCAAGAAAACCTGTCCGCCCACCACGCCTTACGCAGCATCGCAAAGCAGCGCGAATAAGGTTGCTCTGGATCACAGAGATTGGTAACTTCGTCACTGGACGCCTGTACTGTTTACAGACGAGTCCAGCGACCCTATTCTCGTCATCTTTTTGAAGCGAATGTTAGACTTCTCGAATGGTTAGGTGGGCGGAGTGGGCATATCAGCGGTTCCCCTCTGGAACGTATCTATGACATCGAGATGAAAATATATATAATCTGGAGGTAGCAAGCGGTAGGAGTGGGGGAGGGTCAAAAATTCTCTGAGCTTCATAGGCTCTTGAAATTAGATGTTTTAGTGACTTTATTTTAGTGACATCAAAATCACTAAATATCTAGCTTCAGGTATATAAACAAACCTATGATTCTAACGTGATTCTAACCTAAAACGTGCCTAAAACTATTCGTACATACCAATTTTGTTTTGGTTTTGTGACAAAGGTGATAAGTACCTATTTTTTTGGGTAGCAAAAATTTTCTTTAGTTAAATATATGCGGTTGAAGTATACCAATATTGATTTGCCTAGAACTATTATTTAAAAAGTTGCAGGTTTCGAAAAAAGTGTTCCCCTTTTTTTTTTTGAGGAGTGTATGAATGTTTATTGCAGGGTACTTGAGACCCCGACTAAGGTTTTTATTTACTGGACCTAGTCTGTATTTCCTTTTTTCAAAATTATAATAGCATTTCACAAATCCCATGATGATTACAACTTTTTTATGGCAATATTCACTTATGTCCAACTTTCTGGCGTTTTAAACAATTCTCAGAGGTGCAGAACTGTGTTGATTTGACATGGAATAAGCGTGTACTAAAACATTTTGGTAACAACCGCCGATTTGTCTGGCTTATCCGTTTTATGTAACATATTTGGTTTGGAGAGTGCGATCTAAAAATACGTATCTGCCATAATCAGTGTGACATATCACGGGATTGAAGCCTTGATAATGAAAATAATACGAACTGAGGTCACCTTTATTGAACAGTGAACGCACCCACAATGTTATCTGCGGTCAGATTTTTATATAACTTAACAACAATGCGATATAATCGGCGTCGTTATCGTTCGGGCAACGGGACGTTAAAAATTCTCGTTCTTAATTGGCGTTAGACGAGCCAATTGCCACACCGTCGTTTCCTTCTTGCGTGCAGAAACAATGGAATCTCTCGTAATAACGCTTTGCGTAAGCCACCTGAAATCCCATGTCTGTCAATATGGAAGCGACGCTGCTGCAAACAATGCAAATTCGCACGTTTATTTTTACATCAACCTGAATGCTTATTATCGCTAATTAAGTTAGAGACGTAGAAACTTGACGAGCATCGAAGAAATTTTACTGCATTCTAGAAATTTTGTTGCATTTTATTTGATTTGCGCAGAAATCTTTGAACAAAAAATGCACATACATACAGAGATAGACATACAATATGTTGAATGATGAACCTAGAAGCAGCACTAGAAATGATCAATTCAATAATACAATTGATCAATAACAACGCCAGTGACTTCACATGGTCGCAAAATACTTAATTCCAAGATTTCGTTAAATCCGGTCGAGCCGTTCCGGAGATTTTGTCACTTTTATTCCATAACCTTCAATTGTATTTTCTCGATAATTTTCTTATGTACGGCCATAGAAATATTATGCTACCATTAAGACAATTAAAAGATCTGTCAAATTCATTAAAAAAAATATAGGGTTGTCGTTTAAAAAAAATGTCGATGACGTCATATGTTAAAAACAATTGAAGGTAACAAAATTAATTCGATATCATAAGGAGTATTTTGATAATTATAAATCGACGTGTTCGAGGATTTTTTAAAATAGCAAACCGTTCTTGAGTTTTTGTCATGTTTCCATTCTTTACGCGGTCAGTGTAGGTATATTATCCGCTGTTTTTATGGGAGTCATATTTTCTCTTGACGATTTTTAGAAAGCAAATGTTCTTAAGAATTAAGGACTTATTTGCCTTTCTAATTCCTTAAAATTGTTACAGCCGTTTGAAGTATAACGAAAACAAAGAAAAAAACGTCATACAATGCAAACTCAAAGAAAGAACACAAATAATACCTATAACAAAAGTACACCAAAAAATAAATTAAAAAAAAATAAGAAACTAAGAAAAGCCTTAGGTATTAGAAGACAACCTTCTTCAATACCTTAAGAAGCTATAGTCGATTTTGTTATTATTGCAAAGAATAAAATAGAATACTAGAAAAACGCAAAAAAAACAGCATTTTTCTGTTCAATTTAAATGTGTTATTTATAATTTTGTTATTAATTAATTTAGTTCTGTCTAATGGTGATACGATACGAGTATGGATAGCAGGTAGGTGGCATATATGACGTTTTTGACAAAACAAATAAGTTGTTACATTTAGCATATTTAAAATTATTATAAATTTAACAGTTACTAGGAGTATGACTGGAGTAAGTAATCTTATTATTTGTATCCAACTATTTTTACTTTATCATACGCAGTATGTAAAGTATTGTAATCGTGCCAAAAAAATTTTTTGAGATTTTAGCGGAAATATGTCTTTTTGGATCCCCTGAACAATTTTGACCAAGGTACAAAAAAATGTCTGTGTGTGTGTGTGTGTGTGTGTGTGTGTGTGTGTGTGTGTATGTGTGTGTGTGTATGTGTGTGTGTGTGTACGTACCCGTCTTTTGTGGCGACGATTCCGGAGAAACTACTAAAGCTATCGGGACGAAACTTCATATTTAGAAGTTTCATAACCAAACTTAGAGCTGAAAAGTTTTCTGTTGAAAAGGGTCGAAAGGAACTGGAGGTTTAGTCTTAGCATTTTTGAAACATTTTGCAAATAAGCCGCCATTTGTGGAATTTCGTCGAAATAGATAAATAATAAATTAAAGAAGAGGAAATTCTGAATAATTTATGACTATGACATTTTTTTGTACAATTCTATTTTGGCAAATTCTATTTCATCGACATCGGTCGTACTGCATTGAAACTAGTAGCCAGGATTTGTCAGATTTTTTGACTCTAATGACAGTAGGTTGTGTCAAACGATAATGTTTTGACAATAACTTGTGTCAATATAAGCTGCGTTCGGATATTGTATTACACTTTCTGCACCCACTAACACGTAAGTGTAGGGGTAATTCTTTGGCTTATTTAATGACTGAAAATTCATATAAACATAGGTCCGCAAACGCTTTGTTGCCGATCTACAGTGTTGAAATTTCAAGATTTTTTTAGTTTTTTCTTTATAGCTCTTGTATCCAAGTTTTAATTTTTAACAGTTGGTGGCGAATAAAATGCCAAAATAAATACAAACAAAAGGTTATCTAAATCAAGCCAAGGCATACTAGACCAATTATTGAAAAAAAATTAGCGAAACACAGAAAAGCTTTTATTTTTTTCTCGATAACGGTGGTAAATACGGAAAAACTACAAAAGATTAAAATGCTTTAGAACAAAACAAATAATGCATTTTGTATTTTAGAATCCACCAGCGGCGCACCGAAAAAAAGTTCATGGGGAGAAAAGGGGGCATGACACATGAAAAAATATCTCCCTGTAGATTCTTAAAACCATTTGGTATGCCCAAGTCCTACAGTGTAACCCATATTCCAAATTAGAGCTAAATATCTCAAAAACTACAAGAGCTATAAAGAAAAAACTAAAAAAATATTGAAATTTCAACACCCTGTAGATCGGCAACGAAGCGTTTGCGGACCTATGTTTATATGAATTTTTAGTCATTAAATAAGCCAAAGAATTACCCCTTTTCGTATTTACATGATATTTAGGAACACCCTGTATAGAGTATGGTAAAGTCATATGGCTAGCCACATCAGATTTTTTAATTTGGAAACAGAAACATGGAAAATACAACACAGTTAAAAAAGATTTTTTGTTTTTAAGAAATATATTCTTCTGAATTTATTCTATTTAGATTAAAACAGATTTCTTTGGCACAAAAAATGTATACTTCATCGAATTCTCTAGTTTATTTGCTTGTAGAGTTGAATTGATTTGGTATATGTGTGAAATAAATATATTTGGATACAAACAAAAATTACTTTCCTTTAAAGTAATATTTTCTTTATTAAGAAAAAACAGTTAGCTGTCGCAAAAGAAATATAATTTTAATTCAAACAAATAGATTTATACCAGAAGAGATTTCTTTCGTTTAAGTAATATTGGTTTAAAAGTAGGTTTACTTTCGCCAAACAAATCATATTTTGATTCAACTGTATTGTTAGAAACATGCCAGGAAAGGAACTTTTTAAGAAAATTTGGGAATAACCAATAATAACTAAAGATGAAATAATGTTTTCATAGATTTCATCAATTAGCATCAATCATCAATCTTTTTGCGTTTTGTGATAATAAAATTGATCAACATATAGTCATTTTAGACCCAAAAGTATTGAAGATGTAAATAATTCGCCCGCCTCTGAAAAATATACCTATACCGGGTGACCCACGCCATAGGTACTCCCGTATATTTTGTTTGTTTGTAAAGCCGGACGAATGATATTTGGGAAAGTGTTAATCCATAAAATGCTTGAGGGTAATATGACTTCCGGTTTTTCCGGAAATGACGTCATCATTCAAATTTTAAATGGCACCCTATAATCTTTGTGTGACATTTTCAATGAGAATTCGTTGCTGCAATTTATTACATTTACAGTAGGTATCTATTTTACATTAGTTAAATAACTATAACACATAATATAAACCGTAACTTTTTCTCTGTGTAATATGTACGCAATATTTTAGGTTAAGGTGCGTCCACACCAATAAACAATTACAGGGAAATCAATACTTTTGCAGAAACACTATTTAACCTTAGGCGTACATAACTATAACCGAGTTATCCGCTTTCTTTGTGCTCCAACAGAGGTATTTAATCCAGAAGTTTTTGTAGGTTTTATACCTCTTTGTCACCGATGTCTCCATCCATTCCTTTAGCCGTAGAAGAACCAACTTGAAATATGGCCGATCGCAGTAATAACCACCCCTATTCCAGGCCTCCCCTAGACCCTTCGCCTGGCCTTTACATCCACCCCTATATACCGCCGTCCCATTACCGTGTAACGCATTCTTTTGTTTCAACTGGTCCCCCAGCTGTCTTCGATGGCAATTACCGTTCGCACTCATTATTTGAATAATAAATATACGCGCGTATGACGTATTTATTCACATATGTTCGCCGTTCGCGTAGATAAGGCCGTAACGGACAACGACGCACTCAGTCAGCATCTGGTACCTTGGAGTAAAACCGGTTCTACGCCACTGACCGCAGTGCACGCTGATAGAAGTTAACCTATAATGCAGAAGTGCGCAATTACATTGTTAGGAACCCCTTTTTTAGAGTCTTTCTCTGCATTAGGTATGTGGGAAAGGAACGTTTTGATGAGATGTAGTACATCGAGTTGACATAAGGTTGACCTGACCCTTAAATTGGCGTTTGTACCTGGAGAACAAGTCAACCTATCATCACAATACCATGCGTCCTTGGGTATAGTTCGGTGCGCCCAAATGATTGCTAAAGTGTTGTTGCACTATGAGGCATTAATCTTCGGGTCTTCCATTGTTGATGTGTCCTTTGTCAGCGTGTTTACCGTGTGTCTCAACATACTCATCGACGATTTATAAAGTTAGTTTTTTTTTTATTTTGTTCAAACACAGAGTGTTTGTGGCATAACACCTAGTCAATGACTAACAAGTAATTTTCACTCAACCTAAACTGATAAAATAATGAGTATTTCTACAATTTTGCCCATTGGCCCAAGTTGTTTTAGTCTGACAGTTTTTACCACTCAAGTAGACGGCGGTTGTTTTCACCTACACTATCACTGTGAATACACTACGGGTGCTCTGCTTTTAGTCACTCCCGCACTAGTTCGAATGGTTTAGTTCTTTTCAGCCGACGCACTAGCGCACTGTTGTCTAGCAGCTGGATGGCTTCAATGTCGTGGTGGAGTAGACGATCCTCGTGCTTCCTAGCAAAATTTGATATTTCGCTAGTTACCATCTCCATGCGAAGGTCCCGATGAACATTGGTGTTTTTGATGTACCATGGTGCACCAACAATGGCCCTTAGAGCTTTATTTTGGAACCTCTGAATGAGGTTGATATTGGACTGCTTAGTGCATCCCCATAACTGTATTCCATACACCCATACTGGCTTTAATAGTTGCTTGTATAGTAGGAGCTTATTTTGCACTGACAAGGCTGACCTCCGTCCCATTAGCCAATACATTTTGCGGAATTTTAGGTCGAGTTCGTCCCGCTTTTTCTTGACATGTAGTTTCTATCTAAGCTTGACATCTAGAGTCATGCCAAGGTATTTCGCTGTATCCGCGTATGGAATATCGTTCCCATTAATGGTTACTGGAATATAGTTAACTCTCTTATTGGTGTAGTTTACATGAGTGGATCTTCCTTCATTTAGTTTGATGCGCCATTTCTTTGTCCAAAGGTTGATTTTTTTTGCAGCAATCTGTAATTTTTCAGTTGCTTCTTCGACACTGTCACTAATCGCCAAAATAGCCGGATCATCTGCAAATGTTGCCACTGTGCTTTCTCCCGGAACAGGAATATCATAAGTATACAGTAGGTACAAAAGTGGTCCCAATACACTTCCTTGTGATATTCCGGCATTGATATTGCGTAGCTAGGAGTATTCGTCCTCTTGTTTCACCCTGAAGTGTCGGACCTTCAGATATGATTTTAACAGTTCTGTATATTCAGTAGGAAGCTGCTGTTCCAGTTTCTCAAAAAGTCCATTATGCCACACCTTATCGAAACCCTGAGCCACGTCTAAAAATATTACTGAGCAAATTTTCTTTTCCTCAAGAGCCTTTTCTACAACGTCGGTAATTCGGTGTACCTGGTCGATTGTTGAATGTCGAGCTTGAAAGCCGAATTGATGTGATGGAATAGTTTGATTTTTCTCAAGAATTGGGTATATTCTCTTGATAAGTAATTTCTCAAACAGTTTTGAAATGGTTGGTAATAAAGATATAGGTCTATAGGAGGTTACATCATTTGGCGGTTTACCGGGTTTGGGTATCATGATGACCTCAGCCACTTTCCAGAATGAGGGCACATATCTTAACCTAAGTGCAGCGTTGAACAAATTTAACAACTTTATCACGGCTTTTCTCGGTAGCTGCTTCAGCAGGGCTCCTGATATAAGATCAAATCCCGGTGCCATTTTCGAACTGAGGTTGGTTTTGATTTCGTTCATTAGTTCTTATATATTTTTCTTATACATTAGTTCTAGATATCAAGATGATAAACAAAATGAATATTTTGTTTTGCCATTATTGTTGATGTATGAGTTTTCCTTCAGAAACTGCTGAATGTTGTGTAAAAACTTACCAAAGATGATAAAACTATAGCATCTTATACATAATGTACAGGGTGTTATACGGTATTTAATTTTCAATAGGTGATAGCGAAGCTTTAGTAGACCAAGGGCCTCTCTTCACTCGCCTTCCTATCTTATCTGTTGGGTCCTTGGAAATTTTACGGTACGTATTCGGGTCCAATAGTTGTAGTCCTGCTTGTTCAATATCACCGTTGCATTCCCTTTGTCCGCATTCCCATTAATATAGTTTTAGCAAATCCTAGACTTTTTAACTAACTCGAAAACTGGGTTTTACACAAAAAATTTGGCCTTCTTTCAGCGCACTCTAGCGGCTAAACCGTTCAACCAAAAATGTATTTCAGGGGTGCTCTCAGGGGGGAAATTAAATATACTTTATATTTGTATGGGGTGGTCTACCTCAAAAAGTGCATAGTTTTATCACTTTTTCGCAAAAAAAAACTGAAAAAAGGTCGAAAATTTTGAGTTTTTGCGATTTTCGTTGTGAAGCCACACCCGTGGGAAGAAGCAAAGTTGAAATTCGGATTCAGCACCCCAAAAGACATATAGAATGAAAGAAAAAACCTTTATATTTTTTTCCTGGAACGGGCACCCTTGAAACGATTTGACTGGACTATGAAGTATTTTAGGGCGTTAGTATGTTCCAATAGAAAAACAAGATAAATTTAAAATAAATAAGCAAACTCGGGGATTATAAGCAAATCATGCAAGCTTATTTATTGGTCGACACACCGAAAAAATTTGCCAAATAAAAGACTACAGACTGTTGAATCTTTCGCAAAGTACCAAAAAATCCTCGAGATAAAAACCACCATCTTGACGTCCGCTGGTCGAAAATTGAGGAAATCGACGTCCTTTCGCCAATATCTTTTTATACAAATATAATCAGCAGAGGTTAGGCTTCGTGCGTCGTCGTCGCGGTTTGTTGTTCAGGTTTGCTTACACCTAGAAACACGAAACACCCAATAATTACATGCTTCACGTTCCACCGCTCCTGTTTACGGCGCGGCGCGGAGGAAACACTACGCGCGCTAACCTAAATATTATACCGCAGGAAACTTACCGCCTGGTTGACTTTATTTGTACAAAACCGCCTCTAGTGTGACCGATACGAGCACAATAAATCTTCGCCAGCGCCGACGTCAACTTTGTATAATGTTTCCGAACAGAAAGCCGACGACAAGAGGGAAATTAGGCTTGCACCGGTGTGAAATATTTGTGGTTATTATCAAGCCCTAGGCATAACCGCACCGTCGGTCGCAGCGCTAGATTGTAAATATAAGAAACAGGATTGTGTCTAAAGCCGGGGCTACACATTCGTATACTTGCCAAATATCAAATATTTGCCAAGTATATGAATATTTGATAAGAAAAAAAACTGCTCTGTTCAATTCGTAGCGACGTTCGGCTGTGCGGACGAGTTCTTTTATACCATATACTTGGTATTTGCAATACCCAGTTGAAGTGGATATAGCAAATTCAAAGGCGACAAATATTGGTGCATTTATTTGTACTCGATGAACATTTTAGTAGGTACGCTGTTTAATTTTTCCATTTTTTAATTTCGTTTTGTGTGTAGTAGGTCGTATACGAAGATTGACAATAGATTTGTAATTATTACGATTTTTGATTTTTCTAAAGGGCGAAAACCGAATAAAATTGTAATTTTGTGAAACCGTCAGACAGACAGTTTTCCGGAAACCGTCAGACAGAAATTAAAAAAAAAAAACATTGTTGTTTTTACCTGTCCACATAAACGCAATGTTATTTCTTTCCTAGAAAAACGTACACTATATACAGAGTGTATCCTAAGTTGATGTTTTTCTATGAACAATATAGGTGATACTCATTTATGAGCTTTCAAAATATAACCTTTTTGTTAAATAAAAAAGCTACACAAAATTGTCTCTACTATTAAAATATTTTTTATCGTTTTCGTTTCTCTTCAAGTAATAAACACCTTAAAAATGGTCAGCATGTCTATAAAATAATTTATTTGGAAAATTATACTTTATTTGCTTGTATTTATATATTTGTCGATTTTTATTATGTTTAAACGAAAGCGGTTAAAAATGTTATAATAGTAGAGACAATTGTGTGTAGCTATTTTATTCAACAAAAAGGTTATATTTTGAAAGCTCATTTGTTTAAATTTTTGTTTCAGAAGCTAATTGATCTGTATTTCAGACAATATTAGGACATATTTATACACCGAACCAAGTAGTACAATTGGATTTACTAGAACTTTAAAGACGACTAAGAAACCATATCTAACATTACTTTTATTGACAATATCCTCCCAATTTAAATAAAAAAAATATATATTTTTTCACATTAAAATAATAATTTATTTAAACTACTTCACATCAAATGACCAATTGTATTGTTTTACCGTCTGTTAAAATTAGATACTGCGAATTAATAATACAGAAACATGATGAATTAAACAAAAAATCATTAAAATGAGACAAACAGTTTCGTCAAGATTTGTTTTGTAAATTTCCACAAGAATGTTCTTGTTAGTACGCAGTGAATTCTGCACTTGTAATTAAAAATATGTCGGCATTATAAAATAAAACCTTGCTTGTTCGTAATCAAATTATCAGTTTGATTTGAACAAGCTAATGTGCAAATAAGGCGAACTAATCAAAGAAATAGCTAGTGCCCATACAGTACGCACATGTAGCAAGTCCTCAAAGAAGATTTTCACGTAATAGAAAATGGGGCGATGCATCAATGTCCGATGCATTTACTGTTGCAGTGCAACTCTGACGGTCCGAAATCACAAACGAATATTGTACAAATTTGTTGGTATGTCATAGATTGTTTTGAGTTTTATAAAAATCAGCCGGTAATCAAGGATGGATGAAAAATATTCGGTGAACGAACTTAAAAGGAAAAATAAATCACACAGGGCATCGTTTAGATATATTTGCCAAATATTTAACATGTTTGCAAATATTTGATATTTGGCAAGTATACGAATATGTAGCCCCGGCTTTACAATAGGGCTGAATGATCATTTCAGATTTTCAAGGCGAAACAGTTTAGCTGTTGTATAGGTGATCAGATTTCCAACAGGTCAATGCTGGATGGCATTGTATACAGGGTGTATACCAGGTTGATAAAATTTTTAACAGGAAAACAAACTCGAAGACAGCTTTTTTTGCCAAGATTGGTTTAAAACTGGAACCAATGTTTAAGCAGCTATTAGATGAAGCTTTTTAAATACGTTAAAGTTCTACGGTGGCAAACTTTATTAATCTAAAAGTACAAAGTTGACTTTGTAAAAAAATCAAAAAGCAAGTAAAAGGAAAAAGTTAAGAAGATTGCGATTTAGATTTACTTTGAGACTCTTAAAGACTCTACGAATGGGTTGAGCACCTAGAAATCCGCAAAAAATATCTAAATCACTTCTTTTTAATAGTGTTCGTTGACTAATTTTCGAAAACCTTACGAGATAGGAAACTTTTGGGTCCGGATTCGGATTCAGCGCAAATAAATCTATCGAAAACATTTATTCACTTTCCATTCACAATATTCATCAGAGTTGCCAATATTTTACGATTTCAATTGTTTGCACTAAAATCTCATAAAATTTTAACATTAAGGGAAAACTCTACAAAGTTCACAGAAAAAAACTAGTAAGAAAATTATCTTTAGCCGGGCGAAGTTAAAATACTCCTACCGTAAAATATTTTTGGTGTGAAATTTGAAAAAAAATGTATACCTTGCACGCTCGCTTCCTTAAGAGTGCTACAAATGTTGTGACAGAGTGAATATACCCTACCAGAGTAAATGTGGGGGTATACAAATAGACCGTTCTATTTAAAAGGGCAGAGTTGGTTGCTATGGAAACAAGTTGTTATTATACAACAAAACTAAATATATTATAAACAATACAAACATTTTTATAGTATATTACATTACAAGAGCTGTAACTAGCATATTACGTGCGACTGCGAGTGGAAAGTTAACATACGAGCCGAGAAACGGCAAGTTTTGTTATTTTCCGCGAGCACGTAATATGCGTTACAGCTCGAGTATTGTACATAATGTTACCTACGACCGACAATTTCAATAAGTTTGATCAAAAATGACAAATAAATAAAGGCTAGGATATTTGACGGTTGACCAATGTATTCGCGCGACATCCATTGCAACTACGTAGAATTTGTCTGAAGTGTTGACAGAAAATTCCAATACAAATTCAACATAAATTTTCACGAGCATGTAATGTATGTTACAGCACGAGTATTGCACTTACCTACGACCGAAAATTTCTATAAATATAAATAGTATCAAAAATGACAAATAATTAATCAAAATATTCGCGCAACATCTGTCATTATGTCGTGCGTTAAAAATACAAACGCACAACCAAAAGCTCATGTCTGTTATAAGCGATATACGAGTCCGCAGAACAATCATTTAAAAAAAGCGCATCTAATTGTCATTCTGTCGATAAATATGTACATTAAACACATTAAAAATCTAAAAACTAAAATATTTATTTCATTATTTCTTTTATTTTTTATATTAATTTATTTTTGTTTGGGTAATGGCTTCTGTAAAAAAAAGTGTTTTAAGAAGTTTTTTAACTTTTACATAATGAAATAATAAATATTGTATTGTTCTATAATATTTTTGCTTTATATATTTACGCAAATTTAAAAATTTTCAATACGGACCCCGAAATTGAAAAAATTTTCGGGAACAGCACCAGTTGCCGTATATGAGAAAAACTTGCCAAAATCACGTTATTTTCAATTATAATACCAATAATAGTCGTAAAATATCGACAATTGTCAGAAAATACAGTGAATTCAAAGTACATGTCTAGATACCTACTCTGAATGATGAATGCACATTTAAAATAAAAATTTGATTTTGTGGTCGTCTTAAAATTTTTCAATGTGTTAAATAATCGATATCTCTCACAGAAAACGAACATCCTGTGGACATGGTGATGAAAAAAAGGAAATTAAAACAAACGTCAGTATGTTATGAATCCACAACCTAAACACCCCATAGCAAATAAATACGAACACAACGCAGGATAAACAAACATTCCCAATTCGAGAGCATAGATCATTCTATAACAGAAAAACAAGACAAATGATCTTGATGAAAGTTATGAGTACAGGACATAGTATACATTATACAGAAACGAACACACGGATTATTCAATACAGCTAAATTAGTTGCTTTATAGTTCATTCATTCACTTGTTTAAAGTGTCATGTCATTTCGTGATATCATATTCCATAAATACCCTCAATAATAACTGAATAATATTATCAATCATTCATTGATAAAAACGCGTACGTTTTAATCGGTCTTCGAAGTCAATCAAATCTTGCGGTATTTTCAATCGTGACTTTCACTTGTTCGGTTAAGTGAAGAAAAGGGTATAACGGCTTATGTTTGAGAAAGGATCGAGTCAATATTGACGTCTTTATTTAATAATTAGGTCGTTTTTAGAAGGTGGGGCACTTCTGGCGCTCCCCAACCCTTTCGTCAAACCATCCTCAACCCTTCCGAAAACAATACGGGGGATGTCAATCTTGTGATGATGACGCACTATATATCCACTGGTATTCTTTTAAGCACTCATCATTATCTAACCCCCGAATCTCTTTTTGTTTCCTTTTGTTATTAATTCAGACTGTACGATGTCCCTATTAAGGAAAACAATGACGGGGTTTATTCTGGACAAAAAAAACACAATGGGGTTTGATTATGTAAGGTATCTATTAGACACAATGCATACCAGTGATTTAGATGTCATTCAGTGTTTTATGATCACAAAACACAGCAATTTAAGAGTCGTGGATAAAACTTCGTATTTGACTCGAACGTAATTTTTATAGCGCTTTCAGATTCAATAGAAAACATAAAAGATTTATGTCGGAAACAGTTTCTATTTATCGTTTCACCTTTTCACCTCATTTGAATATTATAAATAAATGTTAAGAAAATGCTTCCTAAAAGAATGAGAAATGAAACCGCAATAGAATATTTGCAATATTTATTCGTTGATATCTTATCATGGTGGTAAAGTAATAAAAAAAAGTACTAATAGCATTGAGCAAAATTTCTGAGAATATTCTGTTCATATTATTGCTTAGCAAACGTTCGTTGAACCCAAATTAGTTGAAACCAAAACAGTACAATAATTTAGAAATAGAAATTAAATAAAAAGCCGCCTCTTTATTGCAATATTTGATTTTTATTTAATGTAAACGTCCAAATATTTCTATATATTTGGATAAAATATGAAATCTACAACATTGAACTTTATTTTAGGACATCCGGTTTGTTTATTTGACTACACTTATGAACCCACAATCGTTTCTCATTCTACCAATGTTCTAACGGTCAGAATATAACCTTTTTACATCGCTACAGGATAATAGTAATTAAGAAATTCTAATAATTTCGATTTAACTGACAAAAATGTTTTATTTTCATAATAATACGGTGTACTACTCTTTTAACCACTATAATTTACAAATTTAGGGGTGTAGGAATTCGGAAGAAGTAATACATATGGCTCTATTACTGTTTCTATACAAGAAAATAATATATTTTCCATCGTTTGCTATATTACAATTAATTGTACACCTTTTGTCCAAATTCCGACACGACTGTCGGAATTACGGACGTCAATAATCCCTAATTATTACAGGGTGTCGGAATTACGATCATCATGGTGAAATAAGACAGAATGTGCATACGCTAGCAGCAGAGAGTAGCAATTTTGGCATTAATACACCACCTTTGGAGATAACAATTGAACTGATGCCATCTCCAGTGGCGGCTCGCGTATAGGCACTGTGGAACTGCAGCACCCCCTTGTATTTCCACTTAATATTATGGATAACATGTAATATAATAGGGTTGTTCGAGCAGCAGCGAAACCAGTCTGTAAATTGGGAGACGCATGCGCATTGCTCTAGTGGTGTTCGAGCAGCAAATAAGTCCTGGATTCTAATTTTTCCGACTGGTAGTCAGCTGTTCGAGCAGAAACCAGGATTAGTTGGAAATAGTTTACGCACAGTTATTAAAGTTTGCGGATTTTCAAGGAATTGTTTTGCTGCACTTTTACTGTCATGCGCAGCAGGTTTTTTTTTTCTCCTTGTTTCACCTTCGTATTGAATGTCAACAACATTGTGCGCAAACTTTTGCGACTTGTTTTGTCTTTTGTGGTATAGTGTTGAAATCACATCTTGTGCCAATGAGTAATCATTGATTCTGTCATTGATTCAGTTAAATATATGAATTTTATGAAGTTTGATAGATAATATTATTATTATATATAAAATTACCTTGCAGTAAGTCCATATTCAATAAATCTCCAGTGCAAGCGAAGTACTAAGTACTATCACCTGATTTCTAGGCGTATTTGTAGGTTAGGTTTGTTTAAACCCATTTAAACTGGTACTTTTGTTTATTTTGGCGTTCGAGCAGTCGCAAATACCGTACTAGTTTACAATTAGTCATCGGTCGCGCATGCGCATTCATAAATGAACGAATTAGTACCAAACTAATACCGAATTCTCTGCTCGAACAAACCTAATGAGTCTCTTTTCCTTTAATACTTTCTTTATACTTGTACAAAGTATAATCCTTATTCCTTCACGTCAGTAGTAATTCCCAGATTCAAATCGTTGTATGGAATCTGCATCTGTATGGTGATCTGCACAGTTCCAGTAGGCGAGGTGTTTGGCCGTTCTGCGCATGCGCACACAGGAAACTGCAAGCGACGCAGCGGCCGGCCTGGCGTGTTCAACATATATGTACTATAAAGTAGTCGCATTAGGTGTCCGCTCCTTTGATGTCGGCGTCCCGACTTTTCAGAAATGTGGAAGGGATGAGGCCCCAGTTCGTTAAAGGATACTAGATGGCGCATGCAAAATGGATCTGCTATTAAATAAGAATTGATTAAGAATAAAGTATTTTTCATTCAATTATGATATAAATTCCTCTAATATTGTGAATGACGATGTAATACGGGTATAAATATTCTCTCTCGATAATTCAGTGTCGCTCTTATGGTATATGGTTCGTTAAAATGATACTGGATGGCGCCACTACCAGAACGCCAGCACAGTTCAGATATGAAATAAATACCTTAAAAATTGTGAAATT
This sequence comes from Aphodius sticticus, assembly GCA_963966075.1. Lineage (NCBI taxonomy): Eukaryota > Metazoa > Arthropoda > Insecta > Coleoptera > Scarabaeidae > Aphodius > Aphodius sticticus. The sequence goes on from OZ014511.1 coordinate 36,051,396, forward strand.
TGATGTAATACCGTTTTAAAGATTCTCTCTCGATAATTGAGTGTGAAATTCACTAATATTGTGTTTGAGCACAAAAATGCAAGCAGAAATAAGCTAGCGCCACCTTACGGGAAAATCGCGAACCTGGGCCTCGGGCCACGCATGCGCCCTCAAAATCTACACCAAATATATGCCGTAATGAAACTACTTTATAGTTCATATACGTTGGCCTGTTATGGATACAGACAGCACTGTTGTGCACGCAGTGCCGACCCTCGTTTGGTGGAACGTAGTTTTACAAACAGCGGATGGCATATCAAAAGTCAATACGTATTTTACAACAATTGCAGTGCCTTCAATAGAGACAAAATTCCTCAGTTTTCATCCAGAGACCAAGGATAAAATTATTGATATTTTCGCGCAAATTAAAACAAGAAGAATTACGCTTATCTTAACTTCACTTGTTTATTTGCGACATTTAATCTTGTAATCGATATTTTACTTACTCCCAATATCCAATCAAGTTCAAATTTTGCACGTGGACAGATTGCCGGTAACAATGCATAAAGGAAAAATTGAAACATGTTTGGAAATTTTGCCACAATTTTCAAAATTTAACTGTTAATGCGTTTTTTTTTTTTCATTAAACGTTGCTTTTAAAAAAATGTATTTTTTTATACATTTATTATGTACTACGCTTACCTTAACTTCTCTTTGTTTGTTATGTTCAAATCTTGTAATCGATATTTTACCTACTTCCCATTATCCAATCGAGTTCAATTTTAGCATGTGGACGATTTCTGGTGACAGACAATGCATTAAACATTAAAAAAATATGGAAAATTTTTAATTTTTAGTAGATACATTTTGTTAAAGCGTAATTTTTAGTATTTTTTACATAAGTTTATTAATGACTGTAACCGTAACAATTTATGTAAAGTAAATAAGAAATCCGTTTTTATTCCCTAAATTCTTTTACGATTCCATCAAGTTTCTAAATAAATTTTCTTTCTATACGTTTTTTTTTCCTTTTAAACAATATTTTCAAAACAATGACAAAAAAATTTCTGGAACAGCACCCCCTAATATTAGCTACGAGCCGCCACTGGCCATCTCCATTAAAAAATCATTTTTCTGGCCTGAAACATCCAACTAAAGCAAAAAGAAACTGTTCTTCTGTAACATTATCTCTGATGCTTGGAGAGAATATTTGTTAACAAAAAAGAAGGAAGCACAAAAGAAAATCATTCTAGAGAAATAAGAATGGAAGCGAAAAAGGAACAGAATAAAACGCTGCACCAAAAAAAAAAGAGAACAGTAGAAATTCCAGATGCAAGAAACATTAAAATGCAGATGAGGTAAAGAGGGCAGACTGAAGAAGACTAAGGACTTATTTTATACTTTGTTTCATTAAAAATGGTAAAACATAAATGTTTAGCATTTCTTAATAATAAACCTTATTTAACAATATTTAAAACACTTAGTATTTACTTGACTGTTTATATTTGCCGGAATAATGTACAAAAGTGTGTGATTTAGGATCACTGTCTGAATTAGGTTCACTGAGGTGTCAGATTTCGGATCAAAATATACTCAAAATATACAATTGTTAAACTTATAAAATATAATATAAATTACATAACTATTATCAATTTTCTTTCAAAATGAATTGGCAGATAACTTTAGAAGGATTTCTTTAAAAAAAGTGGACATAGTCATTAGCACCACATAAATATAAATACTAGTTAAAAATGTAACAAAAGTTCCATAATTTGGGGCATTTACCTTATAATATTTTTACTATCCAAAATTTGTCTTTTCTTATCCCTGTTACCTCAGAATTATTTTTAAAAAAGCTCCATTTTTGGCATTAATGTGATAATATTTCAAAAACTGCAATAATATTCCATTTAAAAAACATGTCTGGGTTGGTACGTAGTTGTGGGACACATTTTAAGCATGAAATTATTTACTTAGCAAGTAAAAGGATTGGCAAAATCGGTAAAGCCATTGCCTCAATTTTAGCAAACTGCTAAAACCTCTTTTCAAATTTTCCTACCTTACTTTTTTTATAAACCATAAAAAGTAATTATATGTGGAAGTTGAAAGTGACAATAATATCATTGTCCTCTATCTCTTGTATCACATTCGAATATACAATGGACGTTAAATAAATATTGATATTTTCAACATCTTCTATTGTGCGGCTACAGTCAATACGCTACAATTTTTACATAATAATGGCATTTAAAGTAGACGTGTCTATCAGTCAATATTGATTTTGTTTCCTAATAACAGATACTTGACTCATTCAAATTACACTTCATCGTGTTTACATAACGATAATCTGATGTGTTAATCTTCAGCACATTTTCTGTTTTTTAACGTTTATTATTCCAATTTTGTTACAAATCACCACGTTATACAAACATGACAATCATATAATAATCCAAATAAACCATTTGTAATAAATCATGTAAAAACTTTGTAAATACATAAGCATAATAAACGGAACATTCGCAAAGGAGGTATTCAAACCGCGTTGATTTATGCGAATTTTTGAAGAAAAAAAATGTTAACTAGCTATTTCAACAAATTGCTTTTTCGATAAGTCTTATCGCAAGTGACGCAATACCGAATTAAACATGCGGAAAAAACAAAAAGGCGTATCTCATTATCGCACTAAAAATACAACGTTATCAATTTACTGCACACTGGAAATTTTTATCCAACTGCAATAGAAAATGAAAAAGTATTATTATCATTAAAACAAAAATGTACCATGTGTTATTGAAAGAACATTTGAATTCTATATGGCTTATGAAAAGTAAATTGTAAGTTGTGGTTGTTTGCTCATACAGTCGTTAACCTGATAGGGTCCATGTAAAGTATCCTTTCACTTGATCGAGAAATCTGAAACAGCCTTACAGTGTCACCATAAGTTTGCACTAACGAACTCATTTCAATGTTGGCTGCCTATCAGCGAACGCAGAATTTATGGGCATTACTGAATAGGATCCTTGGAAAGCGTACAGTTTTTTCTTTCAAATACACACTATTCGTTACTTTTCATTCATTAAACACTTACTAAAGCCATGTACTATCGTGGCCATATATTATGTCCGCTCTTTCAACGTCTCGCAATTATAGGGGCAAAAATATTGAAAAAGTCTGTTGCTGTCCTTGTAGGTTGCCCAATAATTCATACGTTTAAAGTTTATTAAATTATCATTGTTTATCTTGCATTTTGCATACAAAAGATCGTGCTGAAGCGCCGCGTTAATTCCAACACTCTTCGGTCTTTGGTGTGGTGCGGGGAAGGGAGTCGTTAGCGGTGCTATCGATAGTGAGAGGACCGCGGACAGCTGATTATTATCAATACACAAAAAAGAACGAGAACTTGTCACGGTAGTAACTTTGAACAAACAGAATGAAATTCTTAATTTTTGCAGAATTTTGATTACAATATGTGCCCCGGTACGAAAGAAATGCCCTAACTGCCATCTCTCGTTTCGATAGTATTGACGCCTTTGTTTGAAGGCTCATAACGTTAAAACTACTGAACAGAAAAAATTGAAATAAAGAGTGTCATACTCCTCAATCATTTCTACATAAGTTGTATGACTATTAAAATTGTTTGCCTCTCGGTGTAAACATGAGGCGAGAGATGTAAAATATGTACCCGATTTTTGCATTTCTAAATTAACGGTCGTCTTTCCGTTTTTCTCCTAAACTGCTTACCACAAAAATTACAATTTCTGTTTAGGTTGCATTTAGAGTCTCTTCTATCGATTGGCGTTTTTGCTTTCTTCAGTTTTTTATGTAATAAGGTTGCAGACAGGATTTTTATGGAAGCGGATATATCAGTAACGAATGTGAACAGGACAACGCAGTTAGCATGCATATAATCTTTATTTACTGCCTTGAATTTAATAGCATTACAATACTTTGCGCAGATCAGTCAGTGAGTCCGTTTTTGTGGACTTGAAGAATATGGAGTTAGGAGATTTTTCGATTAGCAGTGAATACTAAAATAAGTTCGTTATATTTTGTCCGTAAACGCTGTTCTAGTCACTAATGCGTCGTGCGATCCCCCACTACCGGCAGCGTCGCTGATCCCTTCCCCCGCACCACACCAAAGACCGAAGAGCGCCACGTGAATTGCGGCGATCATGAGATGCTTCAACACAATCCTTTTTAGGGAAAATGAAAGATAAACAATGATTCTGTAATAAACTTTAAACATATGATTTATCACGTAGCCTATGATCGATACTTCATCATCCTAGCTCTTCTAATAACGGAATTGCTGGCATTGCATAATATAGCTTTTTGACATGTTACCATAGATTTACATGAAATACATGAAAACCACACCATTGTTCGTGTAATAGGGTATTCCGGTGTTTTTGAAATTGTCATTTTTTATAAAGTATGAGTGCTACTGTTTGCTACTTCATAAGTAAAATATCAAACATTGTTTTAAATTAAGAGAACTCGTTGTTTGAAGTTTGAATTAGGATTGGTCTTTGTGACGTCACAAAGACCGCTCAAAGTGAGCGACTTGACAACGTTGCTATATCTAGGGTGCACGTAGTAAATTTTGTCTTCTGTTGTGTCAACGTTTAGAATCGGTCGTTTGTTGACACATGCTTTGGTTATTGAGGTTATATCAAACACTTGTTGAAAATGTATAAACTCCAACGCCGACATTGTTCTGTGCCGGGCTGTAAACGGCAGTAGAACAGGAACTCCTGATAAGATTTTCTTTACATTGCCGACTAGCGAGATGAAAGATGTTTGGCTTCTAGTTTCAATGATCATATCATCTCTCAAAAAAGTTACCTTTATTCGTTGTCAAACAACAGGGTCGTCAACTGTCAACTTGGCCGATCAGCTGTTCGAGAGCTGTCCGCTGTTGCCACCGCTACTAGGGATCGGTAATCATCGTGTATTTCCGAGGGTGGTCGGTGAATTCAAACGAAATGCACTTTTAATTGCAATTATCTCATAGAAAAACTAAATAAAAAAGCTCATAGCTTAACTTTATGAATCCTCATAAATTGTACAATAGGTTAAACCGAATATCTGCTTAAATTTTGACATGACCGGAATACCCTATTGACCACATCAAAATTAATAGCAGATGTAAAATCACATCAAAATGGCTGGAGTATTTGTAACCATGAATATTGATGTCATTTTTTTATTAATTTTCAGAAATGAGACTACGGGGAAAATGTCTATACCTGTTTTTATAATATATATGTTATTAAAGTCACCAACACCATGTCGACCAGTGTAAATAGCACATATTTTTTTGGTATTTAGATCCACCTGAGTTCAAACAAAAGAAGACATATCCCAAATAAAACCGTAAATTAATAATACAATCAAATAATTCCGTTGGTGTTACTGCTAAATCAAAACGTGAAATTCTAATTTGAATCTGAACAGTCGTACTTGGCCCAGTGTCTCAGTTGATCGAAGTTATCGTGGTTTAAAATTGAAAACTCGGGATAGGATGTCTATTAGATGGTATAGAAATGCATTAAAGTCTACCAGAAATCAGTTATAATGGTCAAGAAACGTTCTATAGATCTACGAGCATAAACGTCTACTTTGATGGACCCATAATTGTATCTTCTAACACATCTCAAAGAGTTGCAATTTATTATACAGTGCTTCCCAAAGGTAACGGATAAATTCTATAAAATGTTAAATAAAAATATTTGAGAAAAATGCTCCGACACGTCGATTTTTACTTTTAACTTACTATCCTAATATACACTTTTCAGCCCCCCACCCCTTCACCCCTAAGGGGTGGTAACCACAACTTTAAACATTCAAATAGCAAAGTACCCCTTGCGATACCTCAATTGATAGACTTTTTTAATCTGAATACAAAGAAAAAAAAATTATCGAAATCGGTTGATAAATAACGGCGATATTTATCAAAATTTATTTATACACGAAATTGAGGAATAACAAAATTTAATTAACTAATCCTTAATTAATTGTCAAAGTGCTGCGCGTTAACGACGAGACAATGCCCTAATCTATCCCCAAACGCTTGTTGAACATTTTCTAACATTTTATTTCGAGTTTTCGAACATTCCTGGAGTCATTAAGTGAATTACTGCAGGAATTCTTTCCTTTAACGCCTCAATATTTACAGGTCTATTAAAATAAACTTTACTTTTTAAATAGCCCCAAAGAAAATAATCTAGTGGGGTTAAATCTGGCGATCTTGCTGGCCATTCAATAAGCCTTCATCTACCAATCCATTAGGAAATTTGAAAATATTTGGATTAGGAAATACTTGATCGAGGTATTCTCGAACTTGTCGCGCATAATGTGGAGGCGCACCGTCTTGCTGTAACCAAATTCTGTCCTTGTGTCTATCAGGATCTTCTGCGTTGGGAAACAACACCGCTAAAGTAGGTAGTAGTTCATTTCGTAGAAAGTTCAGATAACGTTCACCATTCAGTGTTCCGTCGAAAAATTTGGTTCAATAATTCTAGAACCCACCACACCAGCCCACACATTAAGATTTTGAGGATATTGTGTGTTCGCTTCCACCATCCAATGCGGATTTTGACGAGCCCAGTAACGGCAATTTTGTTTATTGGCGGTGCCATTCAGACAAAATGTTGCCTCAACAGAAAAAAAACGATGTTTCTAATTAAGCAAGGATTTTCATTAGAGAGTTCCATCATTGTCTCACAAAACTGCACTCGTCGATCAAAGTCATCATCGGACAATTTTTGTACCAAGTGCACTTCATACGGGTGAAATTTGTGTTTTCGAAATAATCTGGACACTGTGCTTTTTGACGCACTAACTTGTGAAGCGACCTCCGCAAGGGTTGAATAATTTTCTTGCACCATTAAAATAACATCCAATTGTCGGTTTTCAATTAAGGCCAATGGACGTCCTGCCTTAGGCTTATCCCGTACATGACCGAGATCGCGAAATTTGTTTTCGATTCGACTTACTGTAGATTCCGATATTGGCGGACGGTCCGGGTGCGTTTCATTGAACAAAACACGAACTTCGTCATGCGTCCGGCTTCATCTCCAAACCCAATCATTAAAACTTCGATTCTTTCGGTTTCTGTAAATCTCATTTTGCTACTATTTCTTCAATGACGAAAAATCTGAATTGTGTTTGACATAAGTAAAAACAAGTTGCAATTGTTTGAACGATATTGCTATGCCCGCTTCAACAGCGCTTACTCGAATATTGACGTTCTTCTTTGAATACATTTTGGTAAATATCGCGGTTATTTATCAACTGATTTTGATAATCTTTTTTTCGTTGTATTCAGAATAAAAAATCTATCAATTGAGGTATCGCAAGGGGTACTTTGCTATTTGAATTTTTAAAGTTGGGGTTGCCACCTTAGGGGCGAAGGGGTGGGGGGCTGAAAAGTGTATGTCAGGATAGTAATTTAAAAATAAAAATCGACGTGTCAGAGCATTTTTCTGAAATATTTTTATTTAAGGCTTTATTGAATTTATCTTTTGGGAAGCACTGTATCGAAAGGTATATGGTTATATGGAAAGGAGAGGTACAGTAGAGCATCGATAATCCGAACCTCGGTAATCCGAACGTTCGCTAATCCGAACGTCCAAAAAGAAATAATAATAAAATAAATCACTGATCTAGGGAAAAGCCACTTTTGTAGGCACCCTCAATATCCCCTTCGATATCTCTTCTATATCCCATCGATATCTCTTCGATATCCCTACATTTTCATTCTTATAATTTAAGAACAGCTGAATCGAATGGTGTTGGAATCAGAATAGACGTTTTGTTGCTGTTCAAGTCTAATTTCCAAATCCTTTTTTTTAAATTGCAAGCAGACGACCTCAAACGCATCCAGCTCTCAGCATGCCAAAAAAATCAAATGAGGATTGTGCGAAAGCTATTAATCCGACCGAATCCAGGTTTTGCGCACTTAAAGTACATGTGAATAGCACTGTGCAAAGTTTCAGCTGTTAATATTTTTAAAAAAATGGCGGAGTTATGATTTTTTTATAAAACGCTGGGTTTTTCAGCTTTTCCCCGGTTCTAATTATCCGATCGGATCGTTTGACCTGGCATTCTCTTCGTAATTTAATTCTCTACAGCTCATCCCGTTGCACCATTAAGATTGCTTCAATAGTTTCTCTTCGATATCCTTATATTTTCATTCCTATAGTGTAAGAAGAGCGGAATCGAATGGTGTTGGTTTTATTAAGATTGAACTTCTATCCAACAGTGATGTTAAATACCCGGGTATTTATTATCAAGGGTAAATACCCCGGGTAAATACCCCGGGTAAATACCCGGGTATTTATCCAAAGTGGGAATTTGTAACGGTACTTATAAACATATTACATATTGTTATTAAAATAGCAGTAAATAGGAAATATTTAATTACTAAATAAAGGTTTTTTTTATCATAAAATCAAAAGGTATTCTCTTATCACAAAATAAAGGTTATAATTACAAAAATAAAAACATTTTTATAACAAAGAATAAAAATATCAGTCTCATCTGACGATATATTAACAGCAGACATTTTCTTGTCAGCATTGTCCATTAAATCGTGTGAATCTTCCATATTTGCTGATTCTGTTATCGAAGAAGATTTAGCAGAAACTTATTATGTATATGTTAAGTACGTCCACTTAGCGGTTTTTATCGTTGTTAATCAATTTCTTATTTTGCTATGAATCCAACTAAATGTAGTGAATGTTCTTATATAACTTAAATAATTTACATTATTTGTAATCGAGAGTACACATTTACAGTGTCCCATTTTTCTTCCTGCAAAACTCTTTTCCATATATTAAATGCCACACTGAGTAAAAAGTTTCATATGGACCTATTTGTTTTCTTTATTCCTTAAACAATTACAACCGTTTGAAATAATTGTAAAATAATTGCAAAACTGTATTTTAAATGATTTAACTTCTTTAGGAATTGATAAAACCAATAAGTCGGCATGAAAGAAACTTATACTCAGAATGATAATTACTTGTAGAGAAACAAATGTTTAACAAGTTTCATATGTATTTTGTTTTCGTTCACACATAAAAGTGATTATTTGGAACGAGAAAACATAATTTCTTGAATTTATTTACTAGATTCAAATGTATATTTACTTGGATGTAGAAAGTTAGGTATATACAAGAAATGCCACATACTCAACATAAGTAAAAAAATTTCTCAGATAAATGCTGTCAACAAATAAATTCTTTCTTTATAAGAACCAATATTGTATTGAAAGAAGTAATTGAATTTTTCGTCCCAAAAATGTTAATTTCTCCAACGAATATAAGACATTTAATATAAGTAAGTATTGTTTACTGAATAAAAACCCACCAATTATTTAACTGAAGTGATTCTCACTTCTTTCAAGTAATCCCTTTCTCTGGAATAAATATGCGCACCGTGATTTTGTCAAGGCTCGCGCGTCCGCGCGTGGTGCTGGCGCCACGGAGCCTAACCTAGTACGAAAACAACGAAGACCCGTAGGGGATGTGCCTAGTGATTTATTGGAGATGTGTATTGTGATTTATAGTGTACAATAAACGTTTCAACACGGAGTAGTTTGATGTAACGCACGCAACAGTTTAGAACGAGTAAGTAAATATAACACACCTATCTTGTTAATTAGCAATAGAAAACGCATTTGTGCCAAATCTTTAACATTCTTACATTAAGTAGGTAAAAATATTTACCGGGAATAAAAATAGACACTTCATTGAAGACTGTTTACTTACTTCACCAGAGTAACCACTATCTTAAATCTAATAATTATTCCAAGAAATAAAATTTCTTGGTTGAAGTCAATAATCTCGCGCGTATATACGAACCTACCAACTACTTCAGCCAAGTAATTCTCTCTTCGTTCGAGAGATCACTTTTCTGTGTGTTCATTTGTTTATTTACCTAGTTTATTTTTAATAGTTTGAACTTTTTACTTAAATTTATTAACTTTTAAAACTTTTAAAAGTATTGATTGTGCTCTTTCTTAGTTTTAGCATTGTTAGATATGTAGTTTATTGTTTAATTTTCTTTATTTAGTTAATATTTCAAGCGGCTGCAACTTGGAGTTGGAGAACAATTAGGTATATATGAAAAGTTATACTCAGAATGACATTTACTATCTAAAAATAATTCTTGCGGAAAGAAGTGTTACACCCTGTATAAATATGGCTGAAATGTTGTTAAATGGTGTTTTATGGATAAAAATGATAAATACCCAACATTTGAGTATTTACCCTACATAGGGGTAAATACCCGGGTAAATACCCATTTTATAAGTTCCCACCCGCCGGGTATTAACCCAGCCCACATCACTGCCATCAAATACTCGTATTTTCTATTTTTTAGCTGCCATATTTGATAATCCGAACAATTTGATAATCCGAATCACCTTCGGTCCCAATTAGTTCGGATTATAGACGCTCTACTGTATAATAGTTAGACAAGTAATATACAAACACATTTCCTGTGTAAGAAACTCTTAAAATACAGCTTAGAACTATCACCATGACAGTTCGCATGTTCAAGCATTACGTCACTCTTCACGGGCAGCATTTATTACCACTTTGTTTCACTTAAAATCAATAAAATTTAATTAAATATGAATTGGCATAACTCTATTTTCAATTTGGGTCATACGCTGTACCTGTTTAGCAGCTTCATACTGGTTGAAAGAACGTTTATTTGTGTCAAACAGTTTATATTTTCTGTTCAAATTTACAATTTGTATACCAGAAGAGCAACGAGTTCAAATAATGATTATTGTGTTGAGTGAAAGAATTTTGATTTTTTTAAATCAGCGAATTTGTTGGTTGAGTTAAAAAGCGATATTTTAGCAGAAATATTACTGCAAAGTAAAGAAATCTCTTCTTGTATTATGCAATTTTGTCGTCATGGTGTGATCATGTGACACGGTATATGTTGCAGAATGTGGAGGCGGGTCCGTAATTGGAAAATTATTGCCCGTTCGGCTGTGGACTGTATTTGTAAAATGCCAATTATGGGCCGTAATGAGAAATTTGACGCCGGCTTATCAAATATCCTGCAATTTTAACATGTGCCCGGTCTATGGAGACCGGATCGATATGTCACCGGACCGCAAATTGTCAAGCCAGACGCGCGTTCGACAGTCGCTGAACACGTGCATTTTTCGTAGTTGTGTGAAATACGAGTTGTGCGACTAAAAACAGTCAAAATTATTTTCGGTTTTATACATTCTCTCACAATAATTTAGTGAATTATAATTAATACTGTCGCCTGTCTATTGTTTATTAATTTGCTATCAAGAATTAGCAGGGTCAATAAACACGATTTTAGAATTTTCAATTTTGTTAATATTGCCTCTGTATATTCGCTTTTTTTCTTTTTTAAGTTTTCCCACTACATAATTAACTGCATTAAAAGGAATATTGGCGCCTTGCTATTTCTTTGTAATGTTCTATTGAGAATTTTTATTGCACGCCTGCACACAGAAAAGTGATTATTTGGAACGAGAAAACATAATTACTTGAATTTATTTACTAGATTCAAATGCATATTTACTTGGATGTAGAAAGTTAGGTATATACAAGAAATGCCACATACTCAATACATATAAGTAAAATAATTTCTCAGATAAATGCTGTCGACAAATAAATTCTTTCTTTATAAGAACAAATATTGTATTGAAAGAAGTAATTGAATTTTTCGTCCCAAAAATGTCAATATCTCCAACGAAGTAATAGTAAATCCATCCAAGTGCGTAGTTACTTGATCCAAGAAACCCACCAATTATTTAACTGAAGTGATTCTCACTTCTTTCAAGTAATCCCTTTCTCTGGAATAAATATGCGCACCGTGATTTTGTCAAGGCTCGCGCGCCCGCGCGTGGTGCTGGTGCCGTAAAGGAGCGAAACCTAGTACGAAAACAACAACGAAGTACCCGTAGGGGATGTGCCTTGTGATTAGTGTACAATAAACGCTTCAACACGGAATAGTTTGAGGTAAGGCACGCAAAAGTTTAGAACGAGTAAGTAAATATAACATACCTACCTTGTTACTTAGCAATAGAAAACGCATTTGTGCCAAATCTTTAAAATTCTTACATTAAGTAGCTAAAAATATTTACCGGGAATAAAACTATACACTTCATTGAAGACTGTTTACTTACTTCGCCAGAGTAACCACTTTCTTAATTCTAGTAATTATTCCAAGAAATAAAATTTCTTGGTTGATGTCCAATAATTTCTCGCGTATATACGAACCTACCAACTACTTCAGCCACGTAATTCTCTCTTCGTTCGAGAGATCACTTTTCTGTGTGCGATAAGCACTATTCCAGAATTTGGAATTTGTGAATTTGTTCTCTGCATGTAGTTTAAAATATTCTGTCTGATAATTGAATGAATTTCAATTAATATTGTCGCCTTTCTGGTGTACAGTAAGCCTACAGTAAATATTATCGGTTTTGAACATACAGCGTGCTTCAAAAAGTATGGTATGTAATTTATTTTTTAGTTAAAAATTTTAAGCTAAAAATCACATTCTTCCAATCTATTAATTAATTATAGTTAAAATTACAAATTTATAAAAAATAATATAAAATAACCTCGTTTCAAATGCAAGAAAATGACTGTTATTGTTTATTCACTTGTTTAATTTCAAAGGTATGATTATTTCGAATAATAATGAAACTTTATTCATAATTTTTTAAACACCCTTATCTTCAAGTTTACTTCTATCGACTGTACTAAGTTTGGTTGGGAGTATTTAAACGTGTTTTCTACGTTTTCTATAGTCGTTTTGATTCGAGTAAGTAGGGTTCCTTTACTGGGCTACTTTTTGTTTTTAACTAGAATAAAAAATTGATTGTAATGTTGTAATGTATTGTTGTAGGCCTTGAGAAACACAAAGAAAATTGTGCGAAACGTCGGCAAATGAATAGCAATTGACCTATGAAATAATGAATAAAGGACTGAAAATAGGGTTTAAATACTCCCAACCACCCTTCTTATCTTCGTTTAGAAAATAAGTCGGAAAAAACTAGGATTTTCTAAATAATGAGCAGTTTAATTTTTCTTTATACCATACCTACTTTAGTTTAGACGATAACTGTAGGTTAATGCCATTAACACAAGGGGTAGTTTACATGGTTCGTTATAAACACAGTGCAATATAGTGTAACAATTACTATTTTTAGTCCAATTTTTACATAAAAACTGAAGTGATTAATTAACTGCATTAGTTTGAATAGAAAATGTACACGTTTTGCGAGTTTAAACATTTTCTAGATATATATTTCTGAAAAATACATAATAAACACTTGTACCTCCTTTTTTTAAATTTTTGCTTTGGTGGTTTAAAATATTCTCCCGTTAATTTAGTGAATTGCAAATAGTATTATTATTATTGTTGCTAAATTTTCACGATCATAAAATGACTCTATTCAACTTAATAATTTAATGTTTGAAAACTAACAAATACAATTATTTATTTTTTTAGAAAATCTCTAAAAAGGTTTGTTATTTTAAAAAAATCCACCAACACGATTAGTAATGATCAAAATTCACATTGATTCAACCTCAATTTCCGACCTTCAATTGTTACATCATTTTGACATTTTATTTTTAAATGGTAACCTCACATTTTTCTTTCTTAATGGTAGCGGCCATATTTTATTTTTATAAATATGAGCATTTTCCTAATTAAAAGTCTGCGTGATTTTCGGAAATAACAAACCCTTTCAGAGATTTTCTCGTTTCCATATTTTGTGCTCTCTGTATATAACCTTCAGATTTTGTTTCATACTTTTGGCGGACACTGTAACCTACTTAAACCTATCAAATTAACTATTATACCCTCAATAAAATTATCAAAAGGAATATTACGTCACAAAATGTTAATTAGAAACATCCGCTACAACTATACACCACTTCAAGTATAATATGTATCGTCGGCGAAAATTCACCTGAATCGATTTTATATTAATTTGCAGCATGGCAGAATGAATCTAGTGATTTAATTACATTCTTAATTGGAAATAATTATGCGATGGCAACACATATGCGAAATGATGAAATGGTAAATATTAAAACGATTATAAACTATACCAACATACCTTATGAAATAAGGATAGAATACCAGAAGTAATTTGATCCAAATTGAAATATGTTCTTACCTGAAAATAAAGAGAAAAATGGTTAGAAGACGAATTACATTCGTCGAATAACTGGCTGGGATATCATGCTATTATCATACTAATATTGCTATTTCTAATATACCAAGGTGCACCCACGATATTTCTTAGCACCTTATTTTGTAAGCGTTGAATGATGGTGATATTGCTTGGCTTAGTGCAGCCCTACAGTTGGATATCATAGTTTCACACAGGTTTAGGTATATGCTTGTAAAATGGGAGTTTATTATTATGTAGACAAAGCCGACTTCCTACCAATAAACCAATATGTTTACTTTGTCATACGCAGTATGTAAAGTATTGTAATCGTGCCAAAAAAAAAATTGGGATTTTAGCGGAAATATGTCTTTTTGGGTCCCCTGAAAATTTTTTACCAAGGTACAAAAAAATGTCTGTGTGTGTGTGTGTGTGTATGTGTGTACCCGTTTTTTTTTGTGGCGACGATTCCGGAGAAACTACTAAAGATATCGGGACGAAAGTTCATATTTAGAAGTTTCATGACCAAAATTAGAGCTGAAAAGCTTTCTGTTGAAAAAGGTCCAAAGGAACTGGAGGTTTAGTCTTAGCATTTTTGAAAGATTTTGCAAATAAGCCGCCGTTTCTGGAATTTCGTCGAAATAGTTAAATAATAAATTAAAGTAGAAGAGATTCTGAATAATTTATGCCTATGCAATTTTTTGGTACAATCAATAGTTTAGCTACATGAGCAAATTCTATTTCATCGAGATCGGTCGTACTGCATTAAAACTAATAGCCAGGATATGTCAGATATTTTGATTTTTTTAATCTTATGCCCAATTCTTCTCGCTTCATTTTAAAGTGTGCTTTCCAGGGAAGCTTAGTGCCCAGCGTCATACCAAGATACTTTTTTTTTTAGTGTCATACCACGGATTTGTTTTTTAGTCAATGCAATTGAATCGGCGAGTTCGAAAACAGTACAAGTCCAAAATTGGCCATTTTGAACTCAAATAGCCAAAATGTTCACTATTGTTTATTCCATCGAATTGACCTAAAGACCTTGGTCGAAGTAAGCAAGTCCAGAACAGCGCTTTTTTGCTCCCTCATGCTACGCGTTTCTACTGAGTAAACAGTAAACATTCGTGAGTAAACATTCGTAAACATTCGCGAACTTCGTAATTTGCATTCAAATCGTTGTTGAGGTACGCCGAAATAATCAATATGAATGTCAATATCGAAAAGAAGTCTAAGTAAAATATTAAAACTCCTCTGCAAGTATATAACTAGTGAAATTTTAGAATTTACTACCACGTGACTTCCGGATCGACTACCACCGAAGAAGAGGAAATTTAATACTATCATAATAGCATACTCTATCATATCGCCATATACAGGGTTAGTCAAAGTCGCCGGACCACCTAAATAATTCTCCAACCATAAACAATTTAAAAAAATGCCAATTAAAAGACTTCGCTTTAAACTGATAATGTTTAATATTTTTAATATAATATATCCATTTTATTCTGGAAATTTGTTAACCTTTCCCTTTTAAAATAGAACACCCTATTTATTTTTAATTTTTTTAATTCTAAGATCAATTCTAAGAATCTTTTGCAGGAATAATTATTCTATAAAATGCATCATTTTTGAGTTATGAGCAATTAATCAATAATAGACAAAACCACCTGTAAAAAAGTTTAAAAAAATTAACAAACAATAAATTTTTCTGGGTTTAAACAAACTATCGTTTATTCTGGAAATTTGGTAACCTTTCTTTTTTCTGATAGCACATCCTGTACATCTTTCCATTTTTGAATTCTAGGATTAATTCTTAGAATTTTCTTCATTTTTTATTTATAAACAATCAAAACTCCTGAACTACAAAAAGAAAGAATATTTTCCCACATACATATATGCATAACAAACATACATTTCCTTTTAATTTGGCTGCTTGAGTATTTTATTTAATTCTATTTCTGTTTTGTTATTTTTTCTAGTTTTTTTTAATTTTGTCCGTTAATTATCGATTAGCTGCTCATAACTCAAAGATGATTTACAAAAAATTATTCCTACAAAAAACTAAAAATAATCTTAGAATTAAAAAAGTGCAAAATATACAGGTTATGTTCTATTAGAAAAAGAAAAGTTTACCAAGTTTCCATAATAAAATAAACACCGTGAATATTAAAAATATACTTAGAGTTTAGACGATAGCTTGTTAATAAAAGTAAAAACCTTTTATGATTTTTTTGAAATTTTGTACGGTTGAAGAGTTGTTTTGATGTTCATTGGACTAATTTTGATTAATTGCTTATAACTAAAAACTGATGCAGTTTATAGAAAAATTATTTCTACAAAAAATTCTAAGAATTAATCTTAGAATAAAAAAATGTAAATATATACAGGATGTTCTATTTGAAAAGGAAAAAGTTACCAAATTTCCAGAATAAAATGAACACCCTATATATTCAAGATATATTTAGACGATAGCTTGCTTAAAACAAAAACAACATTTGTTAGTACTTTTCTTTGAAATTCCTTACTGTTGAAGAATTACTAAGGTGTTCCGGTAATTTTTACTAAGCCTGTATAATCCGCTATTTTGAATTTATTTTGAAAATCTAACGTGAGGCTTTTAATCATCAATCTTCAAATATTACGCGAAATAAGTTTCATGCAAATCCAAGATTTTTACATTTCGGTCGCCATATTGATTCCGACATTTTGAATTTACAAAATTGGACATTGGATTTGGAGTCTGGGATCTTCAAATATCACGGCAGGTTTCATAAGCACCCGACATCTTTCTAAGTTTTCTGGTCGCCATATTGAATCCGCCGTTATGAATTTCAAAAAATATGACAACGGGTTTGGAATCAAATCTCTAAAAACCCTATACATCCTAATAAAAATATGATTTAAGTGCTTTAAATAAACATCTATTGTTAAAAATATACGCTGTTTTTCCGTAGAGTTAAAAAACAGTACATGTCCGTGATGATGGTTTGAATCATAGCTCTGCTTTTAATGCGAAAATAAATAAAATATGTCATACATTTAATTCTCTGTGAACTACTTTATATTTTGTCTGTTGGCACAAAATAGCGAACTGCTATACTTTTCAAGATATTGCAAGGACAAAATTATTTTGTTAATTTTCTCAGAACTCACTTTTTGGACTTGTACTATTTTCGAACCGACAGATTCAATTGCATCATTGCATCCAATTGCTAATACTACCGACAGCAGTCCTCAGTTTTAGTGTTGCTCCTTCAACATGTGTATCTACAGCCATGATATAGCAGTGTCGTCTGCAAACGTGGCAATGTTCTTGTAAGAAAACAAAATAAAAATCCCCTGATGGATCTTGTCGGGAGTACAAGCCTATAGTAGTGCATTTCATGAGATGTGGCATGCTAAGTGTCTCGTGTCACGTTTCAAGTCACATTGTCTATCGAGATACGGTAATTTATCACAGCAAATTCGATTCTTGTGCCCTAAGGGTACTTTCACACCCAGTATCTTCATGGTTATTTACGACAACCTGTTTATTAGCTACAGTTCATCGTTGTTTGTTGTTAATCAAGTTAATAATGGAGAAGGTGTCCATCAACTTTGATTGATCAATTGCAGAACCTAAACTTAAGGAAAAAACGTGGTACTTTTGAGAATTATGTGCACAGTTTAACTGTGATCTAATACATGTGTCTGTGTGTGTGTGTAATAATCATCAATTCCAACAGCATTGCTCACGTGTTGTGACCACAAATCCAGGTCTTGAATGTTTGTAGTATTAGTGTAGTAGTTTGACAAATTACTGTCATTTTTGGTCGATAATAGTTAAATTTACAGAGGTTATGGACAAATACCAATTGGTTTACCTATACATGAGTAAATACGATAATAGCCAAGCTGTCAACATGCACGTGTTGGGCGTTAAACACATGAGTGCCAAAAACTATTCACGTGGTCAACAAAAATGTTTCACGAATATTAAAAAAACAACGAACGGGAACTAACCGATTAATCTATCTTTCTATAGGACAAAATTTATTTTTTACATGTCTTTACAATGGTAAATCCGTATCGTGACAGAGCACTTAAATGTTGTGAGGAAAAAAGATAGGGGGGGCACCACTGGAATGCAGTGTATACAAGTTAATCTGGCAATAGCTTAGTCTGGTCTAGCCGTGATTTATCACAGTAAGAAGATCAGTCCTTGGGCACCCTCAAAGGGTGGTGATGATTATACACTGGAGCCGGTGGAAGGGTAACGCCCTTTTTGTCATGAGCTTGTAATCTGTGAAATCTCATACTTCTAGAAACCACATAATTTGATAATTCTAAGGGTTGTTGATGAGAGAAAAAAACATGATTCGGGAGGAATTAGCTGACAGTTGATATGTGAATATTTTGCAGTTGAAGAGTTGAAGTAAATAATGAACTAAGTTCCAAAAACATTATTTCGAGATATTTAGAAAATAGTGTGCAGCAAGATAGATGTTTTATAGAAAGCCATCCCTAATTTCTTGTGCATATTTAAACAGATTGCACATCACATGTTGGTGTTGTCTTTTGCCGAGGTCTTGTATCGCAAAAACAAATCTAAAATAAATTCAAAAATTCGTAGAAGGTGCTAAGTGCCATAATATTTATTTCTTCATATTTTAAGCTAAGTTGATATTTTTATACTAGAAAGTAAAACTTAATAAAAATACGTTGCTTGACCAAGTATACTTCATACAGAGTGTTGTTCGAAAAAATACATGGGGACCTCGTTTACTGAAAGCCATGCAAAATTTGATAGTTCTGCTCAATTTTATAGTCATTAATTTTCTTTAAAAATGCGTTTATTTGTTTATTTATAAAAAAAAAGCTTTGATATTTTTTTCACAAACTACGCAAGGTATCACACAGTACTGATACCAACAATATCGTACATTTTCTCTTTATGAAAAATCAAAACAAAATGTAATTCTAAAATAAAAACAGTAATAACATGAACTTTTTTGTAATAATCAAATTACCAGAACACGCAATTAACCGCCATCCGTAAAAAATTTCAAAAAAAAATCAAGCAAACCTTCTTTTGCTTTAAACAAGCTATCGTTTAAATATATTGTATTATAGAAATTTGGTAACTTTTCCTTTTTTCAAATAGACCCTGTATATATTAAGATTAATTTTAAGAATTGTTGATAGTAATCTTTTTTTTTTATTAAATGCATCATTTTTGAGTTAAAAGTATACAAAATGTATTTATCAGAATTTGTCAAAATCACCGGAACACCTAAATAATTCCCCAACCGTAAATAGTTTCAAAAAATGCTCAAATAAAAGTTTTTTGGTTTTAAGCAAGCTCTTGTTTCATATATTATGCATTTTATTATGGAAATTTGCAAACCTTTTCTTTTTCTAATAGCACATCCTGTATATTTATTTTTTTTAATTCTAAGAGCTTTTTGTAGGAATCATTTTTTTTATAAAATATATATATAATAACTCATGCGAGATCGCGCGGTCAAATTTGTTAGGTATTTCACGACATATTTTTACGTGGCCCGTTATTTACATTAAACCCAGTGATATCCAGCCCACTATAATGTAATAAAAAATTTTTCAATTTTTTGCACTTATTTACTTCAACTCTTCAGTTGTGTATTTTGCTTGTATGCAAAAATACCGGATTTAAATGAATAAGTGTTACAAAACTTTAGAATATACAGAAGTATTATGCAGACCAACCACCTTTTAGAAGAAACAAAATGTCAAAATATTTTATAACCACCAAGTTTTGTGTGAAATTGTTTTATTAACGTGACAGCTAAAAAGAACCTCATATGATACCAATATTATCCAAATTCGCTCTAAATTGGTTTTAAAAGAGCTATCCTATGATACCACACACGACTTTTTGGGAAGAATTGGTAGAGTTGTCTCAGAAGGACAACAGGGATTGAAGATTACGGAGGAACCATAAGCAAATGGATGCGAGAAGACAGTTTAAGATGAAGGAGGATAATTTCTAAAATGCATTTACAAACATTTTTAAATCATTTTTACAAAGAACTACAGCATTTTTTGATATAATAAAAAAATATAATTTATTA
The DNA here is from genome assembly GCA_963966075.1 of Aphodius sticticus. Taxonomy (NCBI): domain Eukaryota; kingdom Metazoa; phylum Arthropoda; class Insecta; order Coleoptera; family Scarabaeidae; genus Aphodius; species Aphodius sticticus. Next base: position 36,071,658 of record OZ014511.1, read on the forward strand.
GTTGCTACCGGTTGTGCAACTTTGGAGAAAAAATGAATTGCATCTCTACTTAATTTGTCAAAAATACAAGAATTGATGGCCGCTCCCACACGCTGCGATGTATGTGGCCAACGTTGGTCATTGGTGATGCTTCACAAATGTTTTTGAAGTATTTATAGACTCTTTAAGTAATATAACAATATACTCAATTATCTAATGTGATTTGCAACTTTCAACCTCGAATTCCTATTCAGCGCAAAGAAGTCAACCAAAAACACCTCCTCACTTTCCATAAACAAACAAACGGTATCAATATTACCGTAATTTTCAACTGTATTTTGTCCGAACATTGTTCATATTGTTCATATTAATATTTATGGTTCACTTATAAGATTTATTTTACATTATTTGTTATAAGTTGTAACCTAAATCCAGCGTATTTTTGTGTTTATAATACAGTGAGCGCGTAAAGTATGGAAACATGACAAAATATTAAGAACGGTTTGCTATTTTAGAAAATCTTCGAACACGTCGATTTATAATTATCAAAATTCACGTTATGATATCAAATTAATTTTTTTACCTTCAATTGTTTTTAACAGATGACGTCATCGATATTTTTTTTAAATGACAACCCTATATTTTTTTAAATGAATTTGACAGATCTTTTAATTGTCTTAATGGTAGCATAATATTTTTATGGCCTCACATAAGAAAATTTTCGAGAAAAAGACACTTGAAGGTTATAAAATAAAAGTGACAAAATCTCCGGACCGGCTCGACCGAATTTAACGAAATTTTTGAATTAAGTATTTTGCAACCATGTGAAGTCACAGGCGTTATTATCGTTGATGCAACGTTTACAGTATCAAAGGGTGTATTTTGATAATTATAAATCGAGAATTTTTAAAAATAGCAAACCTCTCTTGAGATTTTGTCGTGTTTCCATACTTTACGCGCTCACTGTATAATTTAAATTTTTTTAGTTAAACTGATATAGTTAATATGATAGCTTAATAATATGGCGACATACAGGCGGGATGAAAATTATAAATAAATCAAAAATTACAGCCACAACCTGATTTGACATAGTTGTCGTTAAACATTTTCATTTATAGTTAATATGTGCTATGTTGTAGTGTCTGCAATATTACAAAAAAAGAATTATAAATAGTCCGGGCCTGTGCAGAGTCCCATAAGCCACACCTACTGACGCCGTTTTCAGTATAAGAAAAATGTCGTCTCCTTTCTATACTATCTCGATGGTAAAACCATAAATTTTGCATGTTTCCATTAAGACAATTAAGAGATCATCGAAATCAGTGCAGAAAATATGGGGTTACTTAAGTAGTGTCGATAAATAGGTGTTTTTGAAATAATAAACCACTTCAAAGATTGTTCCATACTTTGCACGCTCACTGAATTATAGTTTTAGTAAATATAGATGATATAGATAATTCATTTTACTAAGTTTATCAACTGGCTGCATCTCTAGTGTCATTGTTTTTTAGATCATAGAATATTTTGAAGTGGCTGCTTAAAAAAACTTGTGCTAAATTATTTTTTTTACATTGTAAACTACATTTTGTTTCCATATTTGTTTTCTTCAAGAAAATAGTATATAGTATCAATATGCTGTTGATTACAGGAACCTTTTTCATCTTTGCTTTTCAGTTAGTTTAGGTATTGCTTTGACAAAAATTAAACTTCAGAAGAAATATCAACAATATTTTCTAGAGCTTCTCTATGCGGACTGGCAGTTTTTCCTTGTTTACTAAAAATGTAAGACCTATCTATCCGTTGTCTCTGGATATCCAAATGTTGATTGAAAATATGCCTCAAAGGTACCAGAGGATCATCAAATCTCGCCTCAACGAAGACTATTGTTCTTAGGCTTCCTCGAAATTCATTTACGTAGTTTATTTTTAGAAATTTCTACTCGCCATGTTGGCATGGCCTATTTTACCTCGCCGACAAATGCGTTTCTCGTACCACTTTCCGCGCACCAACAATCAAAACACAATTATCTTATACAATAAAAACGATAAGAAAACTCCACGATTTGCACGACGATGAGCGAAGCAAACATCAACGCGTTAATCGCGTTTTAACCTATGATTGACGCATTAATTTAAGATTTCAAGCCGCGGCCGCACAAACGTACCTCTCTCTAAATATCGTTCATGCTCGCGCCGGTAATCGAAATTGAAATTGATCGAGACTGTCGGGCAGTGGCGGCTCGTGCTCTAGAAATATGAGGGTTGCAACTTGTATGGGTACCAATATAACATCTTTTACATATATACATCTATTATCGGTTGCAAAAGTATTGAGCCCTGTGTTTGGAAGCTCGTAACTCTGCGACGACAGAACAAAAAAAAATTGAAATAAAGTGTGTTAAACTCCTGAAATATTTCTACATAACATGAGTGACTATCCAAATTTTCTGCCCCTAGGTCTGAACAGGAGCGTGAGACAAGTGTAAAAATGTACCCGATTTTACCAATTTTTATAATAATCGCTCGTCTTCCCATTTTGTTTCTATATTTGTTTCTACATTTTGTTTCCATATTTGTTTTCTTCAAGAAAATAGTATATAGTATCAATATGCTGTTGATTACAGGAACCTTTTTCATCTTTGCTTTTCAGTTAGTTTAGGTATTGCTTTGACAAAAATTAAACTTCAGAAGAAATATCAACAATATTTTCTAGAGCTTCTCTATGCGGACTGGCAGTTTTTCCTTGTTTACTAAAAATGTAAGACCTATCTATCCGTTGTCTCTGGATATCCAAATGTTGATTGAAAATATGCCTCAAAGGTACCAGAGGATCATCAAATCTCGCCTCAACGAAGACTATTGTTCTTAGGCTTCCTCGAAATTCATTTACGTAGTTTATTTTTAGAAATTTCTACTCGCCATGTTGGCATGGCCTATTTTACCTCGCCGACAAATGCGTTTCTCGTACCACTTTCCGCGCACCAACAATCAAAACACAAATTATCTTATACAATAAAAACGATAAGAAAACTCCACGATTTGCACGACGATGAGCGAAGCAAACATCAACGCGTTAATCGCGTTTTAACCTATGATTGACGCATTAATTTAAGATTTCAAGCCGCGGCCGCACAAACGTACCTCTCTCTAAATATCGTTCATGCTCGCGCCGGTAATCGAAATTGAAATTGATCGAGACTGTCGGGCAGTGGCGGCTCGTGCTCTAGAAATATGAGGGTTGCAACTTGTATGGGTACCAATATAACATCTTTTACATATATACATCTATTATCGGTTGCAAAAGTATTGAGCCCTGTGTTTGGAAGCTCGTAACTCTGCGACGACAGAACAAAAAAAAATTGAAATAAAGTGTGTTAAACTCCTGAAATATTTCTACATAACATGAGTGACTATCCAAATTTTCTGCCCCTAGGTCTGAACAGGAGCGTGAGACAAGTGTAAAAATGTACCCGATTTTACCAATTTTTATAATAATCGCTCGTCTTCCCATTTTCTTCTCCTAAACCGCTGACCCAAAAAAATCAAATTTACACTCAAGATGTTGTCTACAGATTGGCTTTTGTATTTCCTAATTTTCCTTGCAATAAAGGCTATAAACAAGATTTTCATGGAAGCTAATATCTCTGCAACGAGTATTAGCACGACAACGCGACAGGAACGAAAACAATCGCAAAATTTTGCTTAATCAGACTATTCAAAGGAAACACAGTTCAGATGTTCATTAATTTTATAGTGCTATATAATTTTGGGACACCGCGCAATCAATCACGTCGTTGAACCGAGTCTCACCAGCTCGGGATTCGAGGTCGGCTTACAGCCTTTATCAGAGGCCCGTCCTTTTTAACTGAATTAAAACAAACATCGGACATATTTATTGATCTAAGCAGCATTGTAGTTGCAGGTTAGAAATGGTGGAGTCTTTGTTTAATAATAAAAAGAGAATAGGATTTTTTAATGAAAGAATAGGTTGTAAGTGTACAGCAAAGCCCTGTAAACATTTTTGTTTTTAACGTATTTTGAAAAAAAAAAACAGCAGCAATCAAATATTATCAGGTAGCAGTAAACAAAAACAAAATATTTTTTTTCAGACCCCAATAATATGCATAACAGGTTGATTTTGGGTAAAATCAAGACAATATAGATACATAAATATTCTTAATTTATTTCTGACTACTAATTTCTAGAATAAAGTTTTTTGAGTAACTGCATTGTGTGCGTAAGTGTTTTGAAAATATGCATTCAGCAAAAATGCTGAAGTACTATTCCAAGAAATAAAACAATTAATTATCTCTAAATGTCAGAAATTTTTTTCTCAGTTAACATTGAAACAATTAAACAATTAAAACCACAGCTGTAGGCAGTTGTATCTGTCAAAAATCACCACCATTATAACAAAAAAATGATAAGTAATGAAGTAAAATTATTATTGTAGTTCATGTAGCTCATTGCGAGTTTAATGCAATTGAATTAATCTAGGCATTCGTAAAAAATAAAATAGCAACTGGATATGTTATATCACTTAATGTAAGACTAGATGAAAATTTCAACTTTGATGCTAAATAACTTTTAAATCTGGTGATAAAGACCTACTAAATATCGCATTTTTAGAAATCTGGTTTATAGATCTTTACACTACTGTTAAAATATACAGGGTGTTCCATTTAAAATTCTTAAGTTATTTGACATTTAGCAAACCTCAATTTATCTCCGATAAATCATAAGAAAAACTCAAATCGATCATGCTATCAAAAAGAGCATTATTTTTACTGTCTGGAAAGACTTGTCTCGTTTCTCCATCTTAGTTAGTTACCTCAGAATAATTTTTTTAAAAATGCATGCTTTTGACATTAATTTGACAATATCTCGGAAACAGTTGATAATAGCCTAATACAAGTTGATATCAAAATATTCAGTTCAAACATGTGAATCAAAACCTGCAACAATATACCTAGCGTTCCATTTAAAAAAACATAAGTTTGTGTTGGCACTCCGTTGTGGGACAGCCTGTATACATGCCAATATTTTCTGGTTATAGACCGACTGATTATCTACAACTTTCCTATATGAAAGAAATGTGTACTTCAATTCCTTAAGGCCATTAACGTACTTTGCCGCTTTGCTGGGACACATTGTACTTCAATTGATGAGTATCACAGTAAATAAGGATTGTCTACGTGCTTACTGAACTGTTATCGTTCGTTCCTCAGATATCCACGTCCATAAAAAGCTCGCTTACAGACTTTATTACATACAAAACAAGAAAATAAAAACGCTAATCGAGATTATGTGTAACCTTAACAACAATTGTAAAAAAAAAATGGTCAGTGGTTTAGGAAAAAAAATCGGAAAAATCGGAGCATTATAAAACCGCAAAAAATACCTTTTTACTTCTCTCGCGGTCTTGGCTAAACCAAGGGGCAGAAAAATGTGATAGTCGCTCCTGTTATGTAGAAATAATTCAAGAGTATATCGCACTTTATTTAAATTATTTTTTGTTCAGCCGTTTCAGAGTTACGAGACTTCAAACACAGGACTCAATACTTTTGTAACCGATTAGTACATTTTCACACTAAAAAAAAGTACTTCTTAATCCTCAAATTTTCATTATCTTTGACTGCTACATCCCCTGACCCTCGAATCCTTGTTGTTATAGTCTTATTACCAGCGGCCGGACAAAAATGTATATTTTCCAGTGTCGTGCATGGGACACTTGCTGGTGGGGACGCGAGCGGCTAGCCGGTCTGGCTTCGGCTCATGTGGTGTACATAACATACCAACCTGCTTTTGCGTTGACCGAGTACAGTCGCTTGCCTTGTTTAAATTTCCGCTTCGTCGGTAGATAATTTGAGCAGTTTCTTTCAATTGTGTTGTTTCTTGAAATTTTGTGTGAATATCTGTTTTTATTTTCCATTTCGAATTTGTTCTTCTGTTTTATACTTAGAGTTGAAATATTTTTTTTTCTATTTTATAGTTGTACTTAGTTTGAAAATCCTGCAATGAATCGTTTGCTATCTGAGTTTGGCAATACTTTCACGTTCGTTAAGAAAGGGGAAGTGGTTTGCAATTTCTGCTCAGGAAATTTAATTATTCGTAATAAACAATGTCTTCGGGCTCATGTAAAAACAAAAAACCACATGGAAAATGTATCAGGAATGTCAACTAAAAACTTTTTGATAATTTATGTGAAACATTTATTTCTGCTAATATACCGTTCACAAAAATTAATAATCCCGTTTTTAAAAAATGTATACTGGACGAGACATACCCGATGAATCCACAATTAGAAAATATTACGTACAAGGGCAATATGACAAAACAATTTCTAAAATAAAGTCCAAACTATTCGATAAATATATTTGGGTTTCTGCAGATGAAACTACGGATATGAAGGGTAGATGTGTGGTCAACGTCGTTGTCGGATTGTTCGACCAGCAAGACTTATATAAACCCTATTTAATATCTACTCAGTTTCGCTGTACCGTCAAAGCTGAACAGATATGTACAATAGTAAATGACGCCATAAAAAAAGTAGAAATCACAGACGCTACCAAAGTATTACTGTTTGTCTCAGACGCTGCTGCGATTATGTTAAAAGTTGGAAAATTACTTAAACAACATTTTTCAAATATTCTTCTTTTGACATGTTTTGCACACGCTATTCATAGAATTTGTGAATTTATTCGGGAAGAATTTCCACACGTGAATACGCTAATAAGCACATGCAAAAAAATTTTATTGAAAGCTCCTTCCAGATTGTCTCTTTACAAGGAAAAGTGCCCTAATCTACCTTTGCCACCACAACCAGTTATTACGAGATGGGGTACATGGTTAGAAGCGGTAATTTTTTATGCAAGAAACTTTGATATCATCAAACCCTTCGTCTTAAATTTGCCTGATGAAGCAGTTAGTATTAAAGACTGCAAAAAAGTACTATCATTACAAGATTTGCATGAACAATTAAAATTTATTGATACAAATATTGCACAAGTATTGCCAACCATAAAGTTTCTAGAACAACAAAATGTTGAACTTGCAAGCAGTTTTCAAACGATTGAATCCCTGTACGAAATGTTACGAAGCATTGAAGCACCAATCAGTAAAAAATTACAACAAAAAATTGATGTGGTAGTACATAGAAATCCGGATTTTAATATTTTAAAACAAATCTCTACGAATTCATTTACGTATGAAGGAATTTCTCAAAAATATTCCAATTGGGTGTTGGTTTATTGTTTTGCGCCTGTGACTCGGTTTACTCGGTTTACTACCGACCGCCAGCCGCTTCGCGCCTATGAATATCAATCCAATCGACCGCACAAGTAGTCATTGACTCATGCGTGCCCGCTACGCACACTCATAGCTGGGCGACTGCTAGCACTGCGAGACATACATTTTTGTCCGGCCACTACTTATTACTTATTGAATAATTTAAATTTATAACCTTATAACATTATATTTGCATGCATATAATAAAATTTACTAACTTCTGGCCTTAATTTATGACTACTACATTATAGCTTATTACAGAGAAAGTCCATACGGCAATTTTTTAAGCAGCAAATTTGTTTGATTAAAATCGCGTATGCTTTTGATTAGGTTCTTTCCATGAGAAAGCGTATTTTTTGTCCATGAAATTTCTTTAAAAAGTTTTTATCCTTCTGAGCAAGGTTCTGCTGCAGCTTATGCCAACGGATATGTTATTAAAATTTTTAAAAGATTTATAGTTTCACTAAAAGTCTTAGATTATATTTTACTGGTATAGACAAGTAAAGTCAATGATAGCATTGATTTTGCAATTGGATATTCCGTGGGCATGTACTATAGGCCTTAAAAGTCTTTTTATTTCAGCTTCAGCGTCGCCTTTGCGGAATATTAGCAAACGTAGTCGCAGTAAACAAACCAGTCGGTGCCCATGAAATTCGCTCGGTAGTGGGCTAGCATGCAGGCGTCGATACGCACTGTAGCGATAGCAGACGTTTGCGGCCTCACTGCGAACTCCAGGCCGTATAGACGACTTGCGCTTGGAATTCGCGACAAATTGCTCGTTGGTTTTGTTAAAATATATGTTACAGATTTAACTTATTGACTATTATACTATTATCACATACAATTAAACTCTTTTCGTTTCCGTATTAGTTTTGAGGCTTGCGCAAACCTACAAACCAATGCACGAGCCGCCACTGATGTCGGGGTTGAATCAATTGAGGGCGATGGGAGCCACAATCCGCATCCATATCTCGTGACCGTCGGCCGTTATTCCAGAATTGCGCACGAATTATCGAAAACTGAAAAGTTTGCCTGAAATCCGCCAACTGAATTCGCGAACCGTAACATTGCCCGGGGTTATCCTTTTTTCATACCGCTAGCGCTGCGCGCTGCCGCAAAACTCGAGATGTTATCGCAATCGCAAACGAAAATCTTGGGATTGGTATTTTATTCATGCTGGTACCGTAACTGCTTTTTCAACCATTTGTAACCGGCTAACCGTTTGAATTTTATGAAGACGGTTGCGCTCGATGATGGCCGGTGATTAAATCCCGGAAACTGGTTCATTTTTCAAACGCTTTGTCGGCGTTCTTTACGAATATTTTAGAAAATAGCTAGGAAATAGTTTTGAATTATTAGAGGAGATGGATAGCCCGTATATTACTAGACCAGGCAATAGAGACTTTTTCGTGACAAAAATAGTATCAGTAAGCCGCCGGTCCCAGGTCACGTGGAACAGTCCGTAGATGTATTGTGATGTGTTTTCGACTAGCAAATATCATTACTTAATTTGTTATAAACAAAAAACCTAAAAAAATCGTGCTTTATTTCGTTGTTCGCTTGTAATAGCTGAACCGATGGAGCAATCTTGATACTGTCAACAGACGAATTGTAGAGAACGAAAAGACGAAAAAAAAATGAACCCTACACGGACCCAATCGGATTAATATTAACGGAGGAAATTCGGAAGAACGGGAGAAATCTGCATTTTTTTCAAAAATTCATAACTCCGCCATTTTCAAAGTTGTAACGTAGGCTTTTCGCGAGAAAGTAGCGATTGATGGGTACTTTAAGTATGCACAACCCAGGCGTTGTCCGATGATTACTTTTTTCACAATTGCGATTTGAATCTTTTCTATGCAATATGGTTCGGCGAGCCTGGATGCTTCGGAGGTGGTCCGATTTTAATTTTTTTTACGTGTTTGGAAAGTAGAAGTATTGTGCTACAAAACGTCAATTCTGATTGTGCGTTAAAATGTTGCGAAATAAGCGAAAAATGCTTGCAAACTTGACCGAAATCTGCGGCGCGCTCCAAACCGGTCGAGTAGTGGGGGTAGGCGGCCGACGCGGGGAAGCGCGTATATATAGTAATCCCAACGCGATGCGCGCTTCCCCGAGTCGGCCGCCTACCCCACTACTCGACAGCGTTTGAGCGCGCGGCAGATTTCGGTTAAGTTTGCAAGCATTTTTCGCCTATTTCGCAACATTTTAACGCAAAATCAGAATAGACGTTTTGTAGCACAATACTTCTACTTTCGAAATACGTTAAAAAAATTAAAATCGGACCACCTCCGACGCATCCAGGCTCGCCGAACCATATTGCATAAAAAAAATTCAAATCGCAATTGTGCAAAAACTAATCATCGGACAACGCCTGGGGTGTGCACACTTAAAGTACCCATCAATCGCTACTTTCTCGCGATAAGCCTGCGTTACAACTTTGAAAATGGCGGAGTAATGAATTTTTGAAAAAAATGCAGATTTCTCAGGTTCTTTCGAATTTCCTCCGTTAATATTAATCCGATTGGGTCCGTGTAGGGTTCGTTTCTTTCGTCTTTTCGTTCTTTACATTTAGTCTGTTGACAGTATCAAGATTGCTCCATCGGTTCAGCTTTTACAAGCGAACAACGAAAAAAAGCACGATTTTTTTAGGTTTTTTGTTTATAACAAATTAAGTAATGATATTTGCTAGTGTTCCACTGTTCCACGTGACCTGGGACCGGCGGCTTGCTGATACTATTTTTGTCACGAAAAAGTCTCTATTGCCTGGTCTATACTGGAAACTGGCTGGTACAATGTTTTACTGAAGCAGGATTTGTATATTATAAGAAACAAGATTGATTAGGTTCAAATATTAACTTTTAAGTTGACCTACATTTTAGGTCAAAAGTGTATATTGAGGATCGGCTCAATTTGTGATTAGAAGGCTTACAGTGCTATCTAACAATACAGTTGGATGATGTTTTTACACTAACAATAAATTTATTTGTATACAAAATTGATTTCTTTGGCAGAAGTACATGCATTTTTAAACCAAAGCAATAATATTTTTTTTCTACTTTGCGTTGACAATGCACACATTGTAACACTGTTTTCGGTGTTACAATAAACAAATTGTAACATCGTTTTTAGTAACTTTTTTTTTATTGATATCCACATTGATATCAAATGCCATATGTCAAACGTACAACTCATAACCACAAACCGCCTCTTTTTAATCGCTTGCAATCGCATAAACTGCGAAATATCTTAGTTTTGCTGTGTTCATCAAAATACGCCAGCATAACGTTTGCGGTGATGTTTTGCGACTCTAGTAAGAGATCGTCATCATTCTTGTCAACTAAACATCAAATCCCCTTTTCAGACACAATTCAAGGACCACATTTACTTCAATAAGGCATTATGCGAAGATCAAACCTACATCGTAGATATGAACGATTTTAATTACTGCTGCGGGATTATACAGGGTGTGTATAAATTGGCGGAAAAGCTACACGTGGCGGTGTTCTTCGCAAAATTCTGAGTAGACAATCTATAATCTAAAATGTTGTACCGTGCTTCTTGAGTCTTCACGAGGTCCCCAAAGTCATGATATCCGATCTCTTGAATGGTGTTATTATTTGAAATCTATTGATGGAGAAGCTGCAGTTTAGAATAAAGAACAATATTGAAAATTTTTCTTTTCCTAAATGTTATCTTTCTGCCTAAAAACTTTGTTTTTAATTTCGGTATTTCGTTAATTTTGTCATAAAAATACATTCGGCAACACTGTAGAACATGGCTAACTTAATTTTGGCATTTGTCACTTTTGACAGTTGTATAATCAAATTAAGTAATTTGACTTGTTTGTTTACAGCGCATAGTAACACGAACACCTGTTGGATTCAGCGTTGCCAAATCTATGTTTCTTTCAAATGGCTCCTGAGGGCACAATAATGACGCTACAACATTTTAGTATAAAGATTGTTTACTCAGAATTTTACAAAGAACATCGCCACGTATAGCTTTTCCGCCAATTTATACACACCCTGTATATGCGCAATAAATGGTTTATTGAATATCAGCATACACGTAGGAAGCTATAGTACATTTGAAGTGTTGAGGATTTCTTAGTTTATGTAACGTATAAGTTTTCGGTAACATTTTGGACCGAATTCTGCTTGTGTCAATACCGTATTCGTTTTTGTCCGTTGCTTCCGACTTTTTCTTAGTTCGTGTTATGTGCAAAGTATTTGTATTACCTCCATCACATGTAATTTTACTAAGTATAATTTGTTCTAATAAATTATTACACCGAAATTAGAATTTGGTTTCAATTATATGTGCGTGTAAACTTGTATAAGCCATCGGTACTAGGTAGAAACCGCTATTAAACGTTAACCGTTATAACAATTCTTTAGTAAGTTCTTATTCTTTGAAGTAACTAATCAGTTACCGCAGAAACATTCTGATTATTATAATTATGAAACAACTATTTTAAAGTTATCTATTTAGGTTATGTTAAGTTTTTATCACAGTAGGGTTAAAAGCGTTGTCCCAAGCTCCATTGCGACCTCGCTGATTATTTATTAAAACTTGTAGGCTAAAGTAGAGTAAAATTATTCACAATTATATTTTGTCATGATTTTATCCCAACCTTACGAAGTTGACAGTTTACTACAGTCACTACAGATTTACTCACTACGTTCGTCGTGCCCAAAACAACTCGTGCGCCATTTTGACGTCTTATAAAACTTGTATAATAATATACTATTACGTAAGTAATCACTTCTTGCATAAAAATGTACTTTGTTTGAATCAAAATTGTATTTCTTTACCGAAAGGAAATGTATTTTTAAATCAAAACAAAAATAATGCTTTAAAGAACCGTAATATTTGTTTGGATCTAGATCCAACTATATTCATTTCACTTAAACAAAAATTCAAAATAAAACAAGCAAATAAACTAAAGTAAATATTTTTTGTGCCATAGAAATATGTTTTGATCCGAACAAAAAAATTCGAATAAGTGTCATAAAACATTTATTTTTAAATTTAATAGTGAACGAAAAGGTGTTTTAAATTTAATTTAATGCTCAGATAATAAATTTGAATCGTTTGTCTTAATGTTAGTATTTTATTTTATCGTATATCTTAGTCAACATTACAAAAATGATTAACAACAAATTTTTGACAATTTAATATGATAATGTGTTATTGCTACTGTGGAGTAAGTCAAAATAATAACAATAATCATTGCGCCTTTTCGATTTTTAATTTATTTATCTGTTTTCTCAGCATAAGTCTGTAAAGCGAGTGAAGGAATTAAAAATGATCATGATCATGAGATCAGAATGGAAATACTACAAGACTACGCCATACCGATTATTTTCGTAATTTAAGTTTTCAATGTCACGTCATCTGTATTATTTTTAATTAGCGAGGTGCCGCATTATCTAAGATTTGAGATAAAACATTCTAGTTTGACATTTGAGCATGCAATTAAATATAAACCCACTTTCCCGTAAGATATCTTTAATTAAATTATAAAAAAACTGATAGTCAGAATATCCGAAACTTTAAAAACTTAAAAAAACTTAGCCTGAATTGAACAATTACATTATTACTTATTATTATTACAATTATTACAAAATATTACAATTAATTATTATTATAATTACAATTACATTACATTTATTTACACATTCCCATTACATTATTTACCTTTGTAATGACATGCACGCAAAAAAAATTACATTTAGATTTTAAATTCCCTTAACAATTTTTTCTTGCGCAAGTTTCACGTAAATTAAAAGAAAATTCTTTCACCGACTATTTCGGTAGTAAACAGTACGGTAACTCAACTCTTCTTTCGTACAAATGTGCCTTCGTTAAAAGGAAAAGTCATTCCGAAGAAACTGGAGGTGAATGTAATGTGTAGCCGCGTTAAAATCATTGCGTCATTATATTTTTTACGTTGGCTTTACAACGCGCTACTACGTTCGACGTGACCCATATGCCCGCCCGCCAGTAAAGTGTTTTCTTTTATTTCGTACATCAAAATCGCGATGATCCCTTCACAGTTGAAACAATATTGTAGCATACGAAATATGAGTACAATATATATATATATATATATATATATATATATATATATATATATATATATATATATATATATATATATATATATCTATTGTTTCATGATAAACTAAAAGTTATTTATGTCGCTTTTAATTGTTTTAAATTTGTGTTTACACAATTTGGTTATACCAAAATCATTATTAAAACCAGCAATAAGCATTGCGAAAGGTGCATGCTAAAGAAAGACAACAAAACGAGTTGTGATAAGGTAACCGAACCAGTAAGCAGTATTTACAACGGTAATTACTGGGTATTTTTTTATTATTACTCGAAAAAGTACTTTTTCCATTAACTACAATGTTTTTTTTTACTTGAATGATAATATAAACTAGCACTTGGTGATTATCACGCGGTAATATTATGTAATTAGAGTCGTTATACGTGTTGTAATTATTGCTCTATTGTGTAAAGCCGCACTTACAATATTTACTATTATGGTACAGGTTTCTCTGGCAATAATGGAGAGGTGATACTTGCATTATTAAATTAAAAAAGTCTCAAATTGAGATATTATTTTGTTTTAAAGTTAGTTTTAAATAATTAAAACTGTAATTATTCTAGACGCATTCCAAAAAAATTAGGGGAACACTATTTTCGAAACCTGTAACTTTTTAAATAATAGTACTAGGCAAATCAAATTTGAAATGCTTTAAGGGCATATATTTAACTAAAGAAAATTACAAAAACAATGTTACAACACCTAAAAATGAAAATTAATAACGCAAAAAAATGTCAAGTATGCTTTGAATTCACGTATGAAAGCCTACTAAAGATGACAAATGAATTCAGTTGTCAATTTTCGTTGATTAGAAACGTCAGAAGTAAAATGAGGTATCTTAGCGAAGTGCAAGTAGCAGGGACCTTGGAGTTTCCCCTTCTGTTATTCAGCGTTTATGGAATCGATTTGTGGAGACTGGCCAATATGTCAGAAGAGCTAGACAAGGTCGAAATCGAAAAACTACTCAAAATCAAGACCGATTTCTTGTCCTATCCTCTCTACGTCAGCGTACTGCCACAGCACGAGACCTCCTAAACGACCTAAGACGAGCACATGGAATAGAAATTTCTGATCCAATTGTTAGAAACAGAATAAGAGAAGCGAATTTAAAACCAAGAAGACCTGTCCGCGCACCACGACATACGCAGCATCACAAAGCAGCGCGAATGAGGTTTGCTCTGGATCACAGATTGGCAACTTCGTCACTGGACACATGTACTGTTTACAGACGAGTCCAGATTTCGTTTAGCTCGTTGCGACGGTCGAGTACGTGTATATAGACGTTCCGGTGAACGCTACGCAGCCGCTACTATACAGGACGTGGATAGATTTGGCCGTGGATCTGTGATGGTTTAGGCTAGAATCAGTATAGACAACAGAACTGATCTTGTTGTGGTTTCTGGTAGACTAAATGCCATGAATTACATCGAAAACATCTTGGAAGACCATGTGGTGTTTGCTGCATATGGCGTCGGTCAAAATTTCGTCCTAATGCAGGACAATGCAAAGCCACATACTGCCGGCATCGGCATCACCAGAAACTTTTTACAAGAACGTGGTATTCAGGTCATGGAAAGTCCTGACCTGAATCCTATTGAATACGTGTGGGATCAGCTTGACCGACCTCAAGCAAGGTGTGAGGAAGTGATTCGTGCTCGTGGAGGACATACACTGTATTAAAACTCACCAATCCACAAAAAACTCGACTGTCATCGACACTATGACAGTAATTTCCATTTATTTTGCGTCATTAATTTACATTTTTAAGTGTAACTTAGAAGTAACTAAGAGTTGTAACATTGTTTTTGTAATTTTCTTTAGTTAAATATATGGTGTTGAAGTATACCAAATTTGATTCACCTAGAACTATTATTTAAAAAGTTACAGGTTTCGAAAAAAAGTGTCCCCCTAATATTTTTGAGCAGTGTATTTGATTTTTTTTTGTTTTGGCTTCAGCACAGAATTTCCAGATCTCCAAAAATCAGATCGTGACATAATAAAGTAGACATATAATTAAATATAAAGACACTGTTTATTGTTCCAGTTGGACTAAATTTAATATTTAGTCAATATTTAGTTGGTTTCAATATTGTAGATGTGAGAATTACAGTGGTTTCCGAGTGTGGATGTTCCTCAGATTTCAAAGGTATGTTTTTTTGCTCATAAGATCTGAAATTGAAGAATCTAGTAGAACCAGAAATTGTGAATTTAGTGTATTGTTTGAGAAAAATAGCACAAAGACAAAGGCGTGTATTGACGTTTTGAAACTTTATTTTTCACTGATTTTCTCTAATGCTACTTTATTCGCAAAATCTGAATTTTCTCTTTTATGTTTTTAATACCTCCTTAATTATTTGGCAAGTTTGATAGCACGTAGGGATCCCCATATAATATTTTAACCCTTCATTGCATATAACTATGATACATATGGAGAAATTGAGAAAACATTTTGTTGCGAATATCTGACTATCAAGCCGGGGCTACACATTCGTATAGGTACGTGCCAAATATCAAAAATTTGCCAAGTATACGATTATTTGTGATACTCATTTATGAGCTTTCAAAATATAACCTTTTTGTTAAATAAAAAAGTTACACAAAATTGTCTCTACTATTAAAATATTTTTAATCGTTTTCGTTTCCCTTCAAGTAATAAACATCATACAAATTTTATAGAATATATAAAATAATTTATTTGGAAAACTATACTTTATTTGCTTGTACATATTTATATATTTGTCGATTTTTATGATGTTTACTATTTGAAGATAAACGAAAGCGGTTAAAAATATTTTAATAGTAGAGACAATTTTGTGTAGCTTTTTTATTCAACAAAAAGGTTATATTTTGAAAGCTCATTTGTTTAACTTTTTGTTTCAGAAGTTAATTGATCTGTATTTCAGACAATATTAAGACATATTTATACCACGAACCTAGTACTACAATAGGATTTAGTAGAACTTTAAAGATGACGAAGAAACCGTACCTATCTAACATTTCTTTTATGGGCAATAGCTTCCTAATTTAAATAAAAAAATATATATTTTTTCTCATTAAACAATAATTTATTTAAACTAGTTCACATCAAATGACCAATTATTTTACAGTCTGTTAAAATTAGATCCTGCGAATTAATAATACAGAAAGCTAATGAAGTAAACAAAAATCATCAAAATGAAACAAACAGTTTCGTCAAGATTTGTTTCGTAAATTTCCACAAGAATACCCTTGTTAGTACGCAGTGAATTACGCAATTATGTAATTAAAAATATGTCGGCATTATAAAATAAAACCTTGCTTGTTCGTAATCAAATTATCAGTTAGTTTTGAAAAAGCTAATGTGCAAATAATGCAAACTAATCAAAAAAATAGCTAGTGCCCATTCGGTACGCACATGTAGCAAGTCCTCAATGAAGATTTTCACGTATTAGAAAATGCTATATGGCGATGCATCAATGTCCGATGCATTTACTGTTGCAGTGCAACTCTGACAGTCCGAAATCACAAACGAATATTGTAAAAATTTGTTGGTATGTCATAGATTTTTTTGAGTTTTATAAAAATCACCCGGTAATCAAGGATGGATGAAAAATATTCGGTGAACGAACTTAAAAGGAAGAATAAATCACTAATGGCATCGTTTAGCCCCGGCTTAACAAAATGTTTAACATTTTGTTTTCAATGAATTTTGTTAGAATGCGTAGAAGCAGCGCTACTTGTATTAATTCAAAACATGTTCGATTGTTCGGGGAAGGGGAGGGGGGGGGACGTTTCGCAAGTGGATTACTTGGGAAGATGGGATACGAAGATAGGATTCCAAAGCCCACTCCCATCGTTTACAAATTCAATATGACACCGAATTCGCCGCTCGTATGTAAATATCATAACAGTTTAATATCGCTCGCTGTTTTGAAAGCCTACAAAGAGGTCATCGACCTCCCCGGCAACCAGCCGGACCGGCCACTGTATGTGTGTGTACGCATTCACTATTTTGACGAGATTTTTATCATTTACGCAATTACAACTCTCGGGCCCCGGGCTTATGTCCGCTCTCGCCGATATCGAGCGTTGATAGCATGCGTTTTTATCACAGGCGGTTTATCTGATATCCTGAAAATAATATTCAGGGCCGACTTATTTAGATACGTTGGTAAATATAGGGTCAATCCATCTGAAATGGTCCAGAGGTGGTCGCTTGACCATTTCAGAAAAAAATCATTTTTTTAATGAATTTGCCTATGTTCTGGGAGTACAAAAACCATTTTTTTTAATTATTTCACTCCGTTTAGAAATGGCGCCCAGTTTTGTGTCAGCGAATTCGATATTTTTGACATTGTTTGCGTTAGACGAAACATTTTTTTTTGGGATACTCCGAGATAGTTGTAATAAAAACCACTCAATTAAGCAGATTTCAAGCTACCTGTTAAGTATATATAATACGTGTAGTTTACGTCTATTTTCTATTTTAAAAAATATCCTAAAGTTTACTTACAATAGCTTATTAGGAACCGTTTTCATGATTTTTTTTACTTCATTTGTCCATTGAATATTTTTAGTTATAACCTTGTATGCAAAGGGCTTGTAATAAAAAAAATAGCTTTCTTACTCTTTCCCCCTATTGATAACAAGCTATTGAAATTTGAAAATTTCTCATTTTTGCGATATTTAATATCAAATATCTCTGATGGGACCAGGACAAAAATCTGAAACTTTCATAATTAATTCATCTTTTTATAAGGTTTAATAATAAATAAAAACATTCTTGTGTATTGCACCACAAATTCTGTCCTCAACCAACAGAAGGTGCAATAAGATACATCACATCACATCAACTGCAAAAACGTATGAAGATCACTTAGTTTTATAAGTCTCTTTTTTAAAAAATGACATAATTGTTATGAATAGTATGCTTTGTTCTGTATTTACTGAGAATTTTTAATTAAATTTGTTTTACCGGCATGTGATTTTTCTCTCATTTTAAGGGGCTGTTATTCCAAACAGTGCAATACACAAGAATGTTTTTATTTAATATTAAACCTTATGAAAAGATGAATTAATTTTGAAAGTTTCAGATTTTTTGTCCTGGTCCCATCAGAGATATTTGACCTTAAACATCGTAAAAATAAGAAATTTTGAAATTTCAATAGGTTGTCATCAATAGGGAGAAGGAGGAAGAAAGTTATTTTTTTTATTATAAGCCCTTTGCATACAAGGTTATAACTAAAAAATATTGAATGGACGAATTAAGTAGGTACCCCTTCATGTCTAAAAAAAACGCCTCCTAATGGACTATCATAAGTAAACTTTAAGATATTTTTTTAAACAGAAAATAAGCGTAAACTCTATGCATTATATACCTAACAGATAGCTTGGAATGTGCTTAATCGAGTGGTTTTTATTTCAACTCTGTATGAGAATTACAACCCTCTAGGATCATCCCAAAAAAAATATTTCGTTTAACGCAAACACATACCAATGTCAAAAATGTCGGATTCGCTGACACAAAACTGGTCGCCATTTCTAAACTGAATAAAATAATAATAAAAAAAATGGATTTGCACTCCCAGAAGATAGGCAAATTTAATAAAAAAAACTGAATTTTTTCTAAAATGGTCAAGCGACCAACTTGTCGTTTTCTGGACCATTTCAGATGGATTGACCCTATAAATAAATCATAGTAGGTAAAACAATTTTTGGTCGTTTCATTCTATATTATATGGTGTGGTCAATGATTTAAACGGCTATGTTTCATGTTTATCTAAATTCCAGAACAGTAATTGAATCGGTGAGTTTCCACTCATTGAACAACAAGTTCAATATTAGAAACAAAATTAAAACTAACGAAAAAAGACAATATTATTAAACTTAATAATAATAATAATAATAATAATATTTATTGATCTCCAATTTACATTACAGTATGAGACATGTCAATTAAAGATATACAACTATCCAAACCTAATGAAAATGTTACAAACTCAGGAAACAGAAACAAAAAGGAATGTATACCCCGATTAATATAAAGAAAAATGGTGTTGTACCAGATGAATAACAGTTATAAAATAAGTAAAGGCAAGTATACTAGAACATAATGACACAAAAAAGAGAAAAGAAAAACACCCAAAAAGTGAATAAATGAATAATGATCCGCACACTACAAATCAAGCGCAAAAAATTCTTCGAGGCTATAGATCACATGTGTTAATAGCAGGGCTTTCAATTTGCGTTTAAATAAGTATCGGTTTGACTCTTTTAGTCTGTCTGGAACATGGTTATAAACTCTGACTCCTAAGACACTGGGCGTAAGGCTGGTTGCGTGCAACCTATGACGTGTCATGCGCAGATCATTTGTACGTGTTGGATAACCGTGACTTTCAGCCAGAAACTGCCGTCGATGTTCATGAATGTAATACGCAACCTCGACGATGTACAAAGAAGCCAGTGTTAGTATATTCTGATCTGAAAACAATTCACGACAGGACGTGATCTGAGTAGCACTCGCTATGCATCGTACTGCTCTTTTCTGTGCTACAAACACGTCAGAAGCACACGAATGGGAACCCCAGAGCAATATGCCATACAAAAGACGCGATTGAATTTCGGCGAAATAAACTGATCGTAAGTTATGGACTGTTAAAACATCTCTTAGATAACGCAATTTGAAAATAGAGGTATTTAGTCCTGAAACAAGTTTTGCGCAGTGCTGTTTCCATTTTAATGTGTCGTCTAATTGCACACCTAAAAAAGTGACTGCTTCCCCAGTACCTATCTCATCCTCTCCAATGGAGTTAACCAATGTTGGCAACACGGTTAGCGGTGACGATCTGAACACTAAACGTTTGGTTTTAGCAACATTCAGTGACAATCCATTCGCTGAAAACCACGTGCCTGCCTCGTCAAGGCAGTGTTTGCTCGCTTCCTGGATACCCGAGCCCTTACCCGCGATCAATATGGTTGTATCGTCCGCGTAATTTAGCACAAAGTAGTCGTTCAAAAACGCCACTATATCGTTGATGAACAACGAAAAAAGTAGCGGAGCAAGTACCGAGCCCTGTGGTACTCCTATATTAATTGGCAGAATGTTGGATCGGTAATTGCTCCGCTCAGAACCAGCTTTATGCTTTATCTCCACGAACTGTTGCCTGTCGCAAATAAAGTTGGCCAGCCATGACAAGACCAAACCTCTGAAACCCAGCAGCTCCAGCTTCTCTAGCAGTATATTGTGCTGTACGCAGTCAAAAGCTTTACTTAAGTCAAAGAAGAAGCCAACTGGAATGTTTTTTTCTTCCCAGTGAAGTATGATGTTATTATACAAATCTAGTACCGCTGTTATAGTCGATCTGTTTTTGCGGAATCCATGCTGATGATCAGAAATGAGGTGATGTTTATCAATGAACGATTGAATCCTTTGCAGCATGGCATACTCAAATATCTTGGAGAAACACGAAATAAGAGAAATCGGTCTATAATTCGCTGTGTTGTTTGGATTTCCCTTCTTATAAAGGGGAATGGTACGAGCCAACTTTAAAGTTTCTGGAAAGGCACCAACTTGGAAAGAGTAATTTACCAAAAATGTCAACGGTCTAACTAGTATGTGTTTACACTCCCTGACTAGGCAAGACGGTATCTCGTCAGGACCCGCTGAATATTTAGGTTTTAACTTATTTAAAATAACAAGCATTTCCGTTTCTGAATACGGGAAGAGAAAGCATGTGTGTGAGTTCGATTTAATGTGTGATGTACCAATATCAGTTTTAGGGATTGTTTCAACAAGTTCTCGTGGGACTTGTCATTAGTCTTCATCATGATTTGATGTTTCCCAAGAAGTAATATGGTAATAAAATTCAAGATCTTCCCCTTCTCACTTTTCTTAGGTTAGCAATTTTTAGATAGTTAATAGGTATTGGGTTTTTGTATGCTGATTTCGTTGGAAGTGTGGGACGATTTTTAGCTTCTTTTGATAGTTTAAAAGTATGGAAACATGACAAAATCTCAAAAACGGTTTGGTATTTTAAAAAATCCTCGAACACGTCGATTTATAATTATCAAAATACACCTTATGATACCTAATTAATTTTTTTCCCTTCAATTGTTTTTAACAGATGACGTCATCGACATTTTTTTTTTAATGACCAACCTATAATTTTGTAATAAATTTGACAGATCTTTTAATTGTCTTAGTGGTAGCACAATATTTTTATGGCCTTACATACAAAAATTTTCGAGAGAGACAATTGAAGGTTATGAAATACAAGTGACAAAATCTCCAGAACGGCTCGACCGAATTTAACGGAATTAAGTACATATTTTGCAACCTTGTGAAGTCACTGGCGTTACTATCGTTGATGCAACGTTTACAGTTTCCGAGATATAACCTTAAACTTTGAATTTGAAATAGAACACCCTATATATTTTGACATTTTCTGTTGGAGTCTTCACTATTATATCAAAAACATCTAGAAATTAACAAAAACCTTTATTACTTAGGTCTAAAAATTAAAAAGGAAAAAATTGATAACAAAACATTACAATTTCTACTGCAACAACTCTAGTTGGTTTATGAGGATTCTCAACCAATGACAATAACACATTGTTTTAAATTTGATCGGTTTTTTTGTTGTTATTATTCTGTTATCAATTTTTTCTTTGTTAATTTTTAGACCTAAGTAATAAAGGTTTTTGTTAATTTCTAGATATTTGTGATATAATACTGTAACAACCGTAGTAACATTGAATAGGCAATGGAAGACTGTAACAGAAGATGTCAAAATATACAGGGTGTTCTATTTCAAATCCAAAAGTTTGAGGTTATATCTCAGAAACTGTAAACGTTGCATCAACGATAATAACGCCATTGACTTCACATGGTTGCAAAATACTTAATTCCAAAATTTCGTCGAATTCGTTCGAGCCGTTCCGGAGATTTTGTCACTTTTATTTCATAACCTTCAATTGTCTTTTTCTCACAAATTTTCTTATGTAAAGCCATACAAATATTATGCTACCATTAAGACAATTAACAGATCTGTCAAATTCTATAAAAAATAGGGTTGTTATTTAAAAAAAAAGTCTATGGCGTCATCTGTTAAAAACAACAGCGCTCCATGCAATGAGTGGAAAAACAGAGTATGTCCTGGACTTAGTCTGTTCTTCAAGTCATTGCGTGAAGTACGGTGCATCTACAGCAGTACTGGGAATATATATGATTATGTTTTTCATATTTTCGAAAAGATCGAGAAATTTTATACAAAATGGCCTAGCTATCTTAGTTTAAAATGTCAAATTTTTGACTTATTCTGTTCTTCCACTCACTGATTCAATTAGATCTTACTGTGTGTTTTCAGTATTTTCATTCATGAATTTTGCACAACAACATTGTATTTGCGATTTTGTAGTTTATCGTAAAAGGTCAAACATCGTTGGGTTTCTTTAGGTTTCTCAATGTAATTGACATGACAAATATAAACATTAATTCTGATAGTGTGTTACAGTTTCAGTGTAATTGTGGGATAAAGAAAAGATAAAAGTCTTTATTTTGTACATAAACTGGCATGCATAATCTAGAAATAATCCAATGATTGATTTGTTGTTATTTAATTATCTTGTTTGGTTCTGCAATTGACAGTTCTATGCACTGTAGAGAGTGACAAGGAGAAACAGGAAAATCTAATGAGAACCAGGACTTATTGACAGATTTATTACCAAATTTGCACTGCCTTTTGAAATCACGTGGGATTGCACCTTGCGAAAAATAATAAATAATTGCAAATGACTCTGTTGTAACGACAAAATTTTTTGCTTTTAGGGTTTTGCTATTAGCAAATTTGCCAAATAAATCATTGTATAAATGACAACAGAAATGTTATAAGTCTAAAAATTGCATGGTATTCTAATTGTATTGCTTTTTACTTTATCATACTTAGTATGAATTGAGATTTTAGCGCAAATATGTCCTTTTGGGTCCCCCGAACATTTTAACATTTTTGACCAAGATACATAAATCTGATGAGGCCAGGCACATGACTTTATCATACTATATATAAAAGTAATAGTTTAGCTGCATGAGATACTATTTGATCGAGATCGGTCGTGCCTGCATTACAATAAGAATAGTTAGCCAGAATTTGACAGATATTTTGATTCTATTGACAGTAGGTATTGTCAAAACATCAGCGTTTGACACTACCTACTGTCATTAGCATTGATTAGAATGAAAATATCTGTCAAATCCTGGCTGTTGAATAAGAATGTTTTAGTGAATTATTTTACAGTGTGAATATACAATAACAATGTAAAAACACAAATAGGATGTAAAATTACACTTATTATTACAGACAAAACAAAACTTCTATTCCTACAGTAAATTCGCATCGAAATTTTTGTGTGTAGATAATGCGAATGATGATATAACTGTTACGGAAACGATTGCAGAACTAAAAATCATAGATTTGATCGTAAAAATCAGATGTGACCCGGCACATGACTTTATCATACTATATATAAAATTATTAGTCAAGCTGCATGAGATTCTATTTGATCGAGATCGGTCGTGTCTGCATTAAAATAAAACTAGTTAGCAAGGATTTGAGAGATATTTTGACTCTATTGGCAGTAGGTATTGTCAAACATCAGCGTTTGACACTACCTACTGTGACACTACATCCGGTATAAATAATATTTCAAAGGAAAGTTAAAATCAATGAAAAAGTTTCAGTAAAATCAGTGCTGTTACAGTGGATCCCGAGGTTTTGAATTTTGATATCTTTTATTTTGTGATTTTTTTTTTTAATTTATTTTTTTACATATTTCAGGCTCAAACTGCCTTCTTGTTCATTATACTTTTACATAATTAGGTGTTTCTAAGTGTCTGTATTTCTGAATTATCCATATTTTCTAATACACTGAGCGGCATAATAAACGCAACACCTAAAATGATGACCAGTTTCAAACTGCAGTAACTTTTGAACGTATTGCTCGATTTGAATGAGTTTTTTTTTATTTGAAAGGTCCACTTTTTGCCAATATTTCTGTATGTGTGCTATCCATTTTTGCGCTCTTCCATTTCAGCAAAGGTGAATAACGTTAAGGGGTCATATACCTTTCACCTGACTAAATATTGTCTATTTTCACAATACTTTTTTCAAAAAAAGGAAAGAAACTATAGAGGTGGGGGTTTTTGTGCAATAATGTAAAGGCTTTGTACTAATCAAAACCATTTTAATTATCGAGAATTTGTTTGCAAAATCCCAAGTCACCCCTTCTGAAATTGGTCCTGCTGGTGAAGTATGGTTTTGCGGTACCAATGATTTCTGCTATCTCGTTCATCTAAACCAAAAAATACCAATGCTATTTTAAAATATGTTAAATTATCTAGTCCTTGTCGTATCCGATTTTAGAATTTCCATTTTTTTAAAAAATAGTGGGCTTTCAAACTTAAAATTCCCATTTTTTGCAACAAATTTCATTTGTTTGCGCAAGAAAAAAATATAAGGAATGGAAATTTTAAAAATCGGTTACGACAAGGACTAGCAAATTTTACAAGCTTTTAACCAACGAAAAAAAATTGGAAGGTGGTTGATCCGTCTAGAAGGAATCATTGGTACCGATTTTGAAAACATGGTTTTGAGAAAACACGGTTTAAACTTTTGAAACAAGTTTACAGTATTATAAAATTAAAATTTTTCAACTTTCTTATATAATTTAATCCAGGTAGGCCTTGGCAAAAAAAACCGATCGATTGATCTGATCGATGTGATCGATCTTTTCGATCAGATCGATCTATTAAAGATACGTACCTCGCAGTCGCCGGACACGTATCGTACATAAATGGAAGATCTAATAGATCGATCATCAAAAGATCAATCTTATCCATCTGATTGATCTGATCGATCATCAAAAGATCGATTTGATCGTTCATCAAAAGATCGATCTGATCTATCATCAAAAGATCCATCTGATCGATCACCAAAAGATCGATTTGATAGAATCACGCTTGTCTTCAAGTTATTAGGACTGGGCCATACTGCTTTAGAAAAAAAATGTGGTTTGGTGCTCTTATCGTCAGGCAAAGGACTCCAGTGGTTTGACGGACTATGCTAGAGCTGGGCAAAAAAACGATTGATCCATCTTTCGACCTTTTTATTTGAAGACCGAAAGATCGATCAGATTGAAAAAATCGCAAAGATTGATTTGATCGATATTTTGATGACAGGTACGTTGCCGGAAACGTATCATACTTGAATGTGGGATAGCTAACAGATCGGTCATCAAAAGATCGATGATCGATCCTCAAAAGATCGATCTGATCGATCATCAAAAGATCGATCTGATCGATCATCAAAAGATCGGTGAGCGATCTTATCGATCATCAAAAGATTGGTGTGATCAATCACCAAAAGATTGGTCTGACCAATCACCAAAAGAACGACTTGATCGATCATCGAAAAGGTCGATTTGATCGATTATCAAAAGGTCGATTTGATCGATCATCAAAAGATCGATTTGATTGATCATCAAAATATCGATTTGATCGATCATCAAAAGATCGATTTTATCGATCATCAAAACATCGATTTGATCGATCATCAAAAGATCAAACGATCAATGAATGATTGAATGATTGCTCATGATCGAGCAGATCGATCTCCTATTGTGATCGATCCAATTGTGAACAAAGATCGATCACAAACTTCCAAGATCGCCCACTTCTAGTCCATAGATGCCGAATGGCTGAGCAGCTCCTGACAAAAAGGATTGCAGCTTCTAAGTGTTTTGATTTTTTTTAAATAGTTTTAAGACCAACATTCTTAAACGTTTAAACTATCAAACAATACAAATAATATATCTGATCGATCTTTTGATGATACGCACGTCGCCGGATACGTATCGTACATATATGGAAGAACTAAAAGATCGATCATCAAAAGATCGATCTGATTGATCATCAAAGAATTGATTTGATCGATCATCAAAAGATAGATTTCATCGATCATCAAAAGATCGATTTGATCGATCAAAAAATCGATTTGATTGGTCATCAAAAGATAGATCTGATCGATTTTTATCAAAAGATCTATCATGATCAATCGATCGACCATGATCAATTGATCGATCAGATCGATCTCCAATTGTGTTCGAAGATCAATCTCCAATTGTGATCGAAGATCGATCACAACTTTCCAAAATCGCCCACCCCTAGTCCATGGCATGCCGAATAGCTGCGCAGCTCCTGACAAAAAGTATTGTAGCTTCTTTAGTGATTTGATTTTTTTAAAATAGTTTTAAGGAAAACATTCCTAAACAATTATACTATAAAAAAATACAAACAAAAAAAAATCATAAAAAAAAATATTTCAAAGGTATATAACCCCTTAATGCTTGTTTTCTTCCAACAGTTTGAAGCTTGCTGTGGGGTGCACCGACAAAAGAATTTAACTTTAAACAAAAGGAGCTTGTAGTCCCGTCTGTTCTGATCATTTATGTTTTTTGTTCAAGTTTCTATTGTTGTTAACGTCAACGTTTCAAGATCTTAAAGATGACGCTGCTTCTTCGGCAGCGCCATCAGAAATTAAAGCTAGCCATGGTAATCCACAAAAGCATTTAGTGACGTTTAGTGTCGTTAACGTCATTAACACTTAATGACAATTAAAATGCCTTTAAGCCTTGCAGAAGTTGCTCAGGTAGTAGCTTTGGTGGAAGATGGACGCAGCATTCGTTATGCTGCTCGTGTTCTTGGCGCGATAACGAGTACGGTGCGCTTGAAGAAGAGTGGAACCAGATTCCCCAAAAAGAGATTCAAAACCTAATTCGAAGTATGCCTAGAAGGATGAGGAATACAATTCAAGCGAGGGGAGGCAATACTCGTTATTAACATGTTGATCATTACTTTCACAGTTTAATTAAATTTTGTCGTTATCCATGGCTTTCTTTAATTTCTGATGGCGCTGCCGAAGAAGCAGCGTTATCTTTTAGAGCATGTAACTTTGGCGTTAAAAACAATAGAAACTTGAACAAAAAACATAAGTGATCAGAACAGACGAGACTACAAGCTCCTTTTGTTTAAAGTTAAATTCTTTTGTCGGTGCACCCCACAGCAAGCTTCAAACTGTAGGAAGAAAACAAGCATTAACGTTATTCACCATTGCTGAAATGGAAGAGCGCAAAAATGGAAAGCACACATACAGAAATATTGGCAAAAAGTGGACCTTTCAAATAAAAAAAAACTCATTCAAATCGAGCAATACGTTCAAAAGTTACTGCAGTTTGAAACTGGTCATCATTTTAGGTGTTGCGTTTTTTATGCCGCTCAGTGTAGATCAAGAAATAGTTTTTTCAGAAGCCACCTATTGTTTGGGTTTTATTAAACTATCTAATGCCAAGAACTAATTTAATAATTAAAAATTAAGTTTTTATATAACTTGTTTGTTATTTTTCTACTCAAATTATATTTCTTGTATTAAATTATCAAAATGGTTTTAAAAAAAAAATAAAACACTATTCAGACTATTTTTGCCTTCAAATAATGCAATTCAACAATAAAATCATCAGAAACGATTCTGTTCTGTTACGAATTCCAAAAATTAAGAGATAATCGACAAGTAGTGCAATATTTAACTAATGCCTTTCGAAAAAACCTGAATTTTTAACCAATTTCTAGAACAAAAAGGATTTCATCAGACTAACCAGGTTAAGAAGCAGTAAAATTGTGTTTCCCAATACTGATTATATTGCATCAAATAATTCAGATTGCGTTGACAAATACTGCTGACAGTATTGGCCATGACTGCAACGTAACTATAAACAAAAAAAAAACACGGACACAGACAAAACCGATTAACACCATTGTCTTACCACCAATCCAATTTTTCGATTTCATATTTCGCGGTACGGATGACGTGTTTCTCCGAAACCAATTGAGCAAGCATGTCGGCACAACCTCTACGAACGAACCCGATAATTGGACAAAGCAAACAGCGTAGATTACTTATGCCAACGCAAACATAGAGACTATATACCGTACTTGTAAATATTTTCGCGGCTGTTTGTACAATCAATGTAAAAATAGTCGGTAACGGTCGATGACCATCGCCATTTTCGACGACGCGTCATCCTTTTGAATAAAAGGAGTGAAAATCGTGACCCAGAAAAAATGCGCGTAAACAACAATTTCTAAACGGCCTCTTATATGGCTTTTAGCACAACAATACCGCTACTAAGCCGTGCGATTGGGTAAGCAACGAACCTCTTTCCGACTGTATATTATGTATGTACGTTTTGAAATCCATGTTGTGCAAGCATGCTACCTGCCACATGAACTCAACACGTGTTTATACAAGGGTCATCCGTACAGCTATCAATGCAATTTCTTTTTACCCTAATAATTCCAGTTGCTGCTTAATGGACAGGCCCATTTTTTTTTGGTTTGCACGTGTTTGACCTTTGATCACTATCTGTACTTTACAGGCTGGGCATATTTTGTTTTAAAGATCAATCTTTCATCCGCAGTGATAATTTTAAAAATGTAACTATAAATTGTTTTTGAAAACAGTTTTAAAAAACAAACAGGTCCAACAACCTTACAAATTAACAAAACAAAAGGTTAACGTTAACTGGGGTTTGTATCGACTGTAGTGATATATTGGAGGGTGCAATAAAACGCGCTTGGTCAGTCAGGGGTAGTTTAATTCCTAAAGGTTTTCACATAGCCTACGTTTCGCCGTTTTTGTTCTTCGGCTTCATCATGGCGGTAAGTATTAGGATGGGTCTGATGAAGCCGAAGAACAAAAACGGCGAAACGTAGGCTATGTGAAAACCTTTAGGAATTAAACTACCCCTGACTGACCAAGCGCGTTTTATTGCACCCTCCAAAAGGCTAACTTACCAATGTAAGTTTATAACGATATACATAATTTTTCTTAACAACAAAACAATTTATACATCGTTTTAAAGACGTCTCTTTTTATTTCGTAACAAAATAAAATATGACGGATTTGTTGGCGTAATGAGTTTGGAGGTTCAAAGGAAATTCATTCAGAGAGCATATCTCAAAACAAACCACTGATTAAATGCATATGTGTTCTGGTATTAGTTTTGGTCCCATTCTTTTGTTTCATAATACATACATATAATATTGCATTTCATAATAAGTATCAGCTGTTAAATGTAATTAGACCTCACTTAATGTTAATTAATGCATACGGCGAGATAACGTTTTCTATAAACATCAAAAAATTCCACGAAAACTGTTGATAAATTTATTTACTTAGGTAATAACAAATTGAATTTTTAATATTTGTTTTGGTGACAACAGATTATTTTGAAAACAAATTTTACAGTGTTTAAAATAAAAAAAAACCTAGGGATGTTTTACAGAAATATCCAGGTTGTATTTGGCTATTTAAAAAATCTGACGTGGCCAGGCACATGACTTTATCATACTATACAGCAGTGGCCAAGGCTGATGATCTGACAATACTGTCAATAGAATCAAAATATCTGTCAATCATGGCAAACTAGTTGTAATGCAGATACGAGCGATCTCGATCAAATAGAATGTTCTTATGAGTGTAGTAGGGTTAGCGCTTGTTCGAATAAAAACGACTAACGCTTCACTAAACTATTTATTGTATATACATAATGTACAGAGCGACCAACAGAGTCAATTGCTATGCATGACTTTCAAAGTTAAATATACAGTAAATGGTGATATCTAGGCAGGAGGCAAATTTTAAATAAATCAAAAATTACAGCCACAACCTGGAATCGAACCAGTGACCTTTTTCAAAGTTAAAGTTTGCTCATGCAGCTAAACTATTGATTTTATGAAAAAATTTCTTAAGACATAAATTATACAAAATTTCCTCTACTTTAATTTAATATTTAACTATTTTGAACTATTTTGAGACATATTTCCGCTAAAACTAATTTTTTTTTTTCGACACGAATACAATACTTTGTCATACTACTTATGATAAAGTAGAAAACATTTGTAGGTGGTGGCATTATCTTGAAAGTAAATTTACATTCCAATTCTTGTAGATAATACTGGCGACAGTAGTTCTTTGGCACTCTAGATTGTGGGATGTTTTTTTTGTCCCGAATTTACGAATGTAGATACGAAAAGTAACCCAACTGATTTATTAGTACTAAAATGCGCACAAGTTGACTTCCGGTCTACCAAAAGTTAGAAGATAAAAGACTCAGAGGGAGTATGTCATCATTCTATAGCATAAAAACTCTTTTTTTGTTTATAACAAACCATATAGAGTGAGCGCGTAAAGTATGGAAACATGACAAAATCTCAAGAACGGTTTGCTATTTTAAAAAATCCTCGAACACGTCGGTTTATAATTATCAAAATACACCTTATGATATTAAATTAATTTTTTTACCTTCATTTTTTTTAACAGATGACATCTACGACATATTTTTTAAATGACAACCCTATATCTTTTTTAATGAGTTTGGGAGATCTTTTAATTGTCTTAATGGTAGCATAATATTTTTATGGCCTTACATAAGAAAATTTTCGAGAAAAAGACAATTGAAGTTTATGAAATAAAAGTGACAAAATCTCCGGAACGGCTCGACCGAATTTAACAAAATTTTGGAATTAAGTATTTTGCAATCATGTGAAGTCACTGGCGTTATTATCGTTGATGCAACGTTTAAAATTTCTGAGATATAACCTCAAAGTATTGAATTTGAAATAGATCACCCTGTATATTTTGACATTTTCTGTTACAGTCGTCCATTACCTATTGAATGTTACTACGCTTGTTATAGTATTATATCAAAAACACCTAGTAATTAACAAAAACCTTTATTAACCAGGTCTAAAAATTAACAAAGAAAAAATGTATAACAAAAATAGCAACAACAAAAAATAAACCGATCAAATTTGTGTTCTTGTCAATGGTTGAGAATCCTCATAAACCAACTATAGTAGTTGCAGTAGAAAATGTAATAATGTTTTGTTATCGATTTTTTCTTTGTTAATTTTTAGACCTAAGTAATAAATGTTATTGTTAGTTTCCAGATGTTGATGGATGGTTTTGACTTAAGTATTGAATTTGCATTCTTTTGAATATTTATTTCAATTAAAAGTTACGAAATGTCGTATGACTCATATGAAAAATACGCAATGAGCGAATGTTTTATTCAAAGTAAAAACAATGCTGAAATTGCATCCGAAACATACTTCAATCGTTATCCAGAAATAACACAACCTCACAAATCTATTTTTAAGAGATTACAAGAAAATCTCATCAATCACGGGTCATTTAGTATGCCAAGACCCAAACATTACCAAAATGCTGAAGAAGAACCTGCCACCAACACAGTTGCAGCCGCAGTTGCAAATCCCTCAACTTCAAGTCGTGAAATAGAAACTGAATCTGGGTTATCAAGACGTCGAGCTTTGAGAATCCTCAAGAAGCATAAATTTAGGCCATATGCTTTAAGAAAACAACATCATTTGCAACCAACAGACCCTCAGCAACGAATGGAGTTTTGCCAGTGGTACCGTGAAAATCTTTAGCAGAACCCATTATTTTTTAAAAAAGTTATTTGGACTGATGAAGCCTACATCAGCAGTGCCGGAATTTTTAATAGGCACAATGAGCACTATTGGTCTGATGTCAATCCTCACCGTACCATCAACGTGCAAAACCTGGTTTTAGTGTTTGGTGTGTCGTGCTTGGCGAGCGCATTTTAGCATACCATATTTACGAGGAACATCTTAATGGCGACCGGTACTACGATATTGTAAACCATCATATTGTGAATGAATTTTTGGACAATTTGCCACTAATGGAGAGGGGAACTATATACTTCCAGCACGACGGTGCACCACCTCACAAAATAAGAAGGGTAAGGGAATTATTGAATATAAATTTTGAAAACCGTTGGATTGGAAACAACGGACCAATGAGGTGGCCACCACGATCACCAGATCTTACACCTTTGGATTTTTTTCTTTGGGGGCACATTAAAAACAAATTATATAAAAGATCACATAACGACATCCAGGACCTAAGGCAGCATTTTGAAGAATGTATCAATGACGTTCCAAATATTTTTATAAACAACGCTCTTCGAAGTATTGCGACGAGATATAATTTATGCATCAATAAAAATGGACATCAATTTGAAAAATGGTTAAAGTAGTTTGTAGTAGGTAATCTTATTTTTTATTTTTTTATTCAGGTGATTATCTAATTATTTTACTTCGAATAAAACAATATATCCTGCAATGTTTAACCTTTCAGTTATACCCTCGACATGCCGATATAAAGTGAAGATTGACGACTGGAAATTGTAGGATCACGGCTACATACTTTCATGACAGTTTCTTCAGCATACCACTTCCATATCACAATGTTCAGCTTTTGGCATATTAATCAACCCGTAATTGATGAGATGTTCTTTTAATCCCACAAACAAGTTTGTGCGGTCGTGCACTACCTGGATAACGATTGAATTATGTTTCGGCTGTTATATCACAATTATTGTTATTACTTTGAATAAAGCATTCGATTATTGCGCATTTTTCATACTATTCAATTCCGTAATTCGCATTCCGTAATTTTCAATTAAAATAAAAGAATGAAATTTTACTATTTGCACTGATTAGTAGTATCAAACTAGTGACATACGCCTACTCAAAGAAATCTCGAAGACAATAATCATAATGCCTCTGATTATACTAATTTCATGTTATTCAATAAAACGTTACTTTTTGAATATTTTGGACCAGCATGTTATATATCGTTAAAAAGAGGAAAAAGGCTATATTTATTTCAGTCATAGCCTAGCTATGGTTTCCATTTAAAAAAAAAACACAACTTTGTGTTATATCTACAACTATTATAGATATTTAAAATCTGCGAATTCCACTCTAATCGAAAAAGTGCCTGCAGAACGTGCAAATATCATTCGTCTGATTTAAGAAACAACAAAGATATCGACAAGTATCAAAATAGCGAAAAATCGAGTTTTAGGTTATAACTCGAAAACAAAAGACGATAGCTAATTTTGGTTTTCACCATTGAGTTTCTCTCGAAAAAAGACGACACAACAACCTTAATCATTTTTCGATATCTCTTATATTTACCGAGATCTCCTATAGTAACATCGAATTTGGCCCACCCATTTGGTAGAAATAAACCTTAAAAAGAAATATTTGCGTTCTATCATTCTATAATAAAAATATATGATCATAACTTGATGCCGATGACTTAATAGGACAATAGTTCGTCTTATATTACATCTAATAATTCCTATCCGACAAGTTTCATTTAGGATTGGCGCCAGCATCGTTTTTCATCAATAGTAATAATTAACGAGACAGTAATTATCTGCGGTCTGGTGGATTGGTCGTAACATTAGCGCCAGCGGGTTTATTGACAATTTGCAATCTGGAATTCTGGAAAGCGGTTGACATTTTGCGTCTTTACTTCTGACTTTAGATGACCAGACCACAGCTCGGAGTCAGGATTATAAACAAAAATATTTACTATTATTGTATTTGTGTATCTTTCGACACTACGCAGTAGAATTCTGCAATCACAGTCTTTTAAATTATGGTAGACACATCATCACCGACTACGTGATAGGGCTCAATGATAATGGTTATTGTTGTCTTTGAAATTGCGTCTTTGTTAACACGATGTTTATGGTTATTTATACTTAAATAATTTTGTTCGTGAAATAATTTTTGTATTAGGCAAAACAAAAAATATCTTATTATTAATAAGTACAATGATTTGATTTCATTTGCACAATATACCTAACAATATGAAAAACATAAATTGCTATAGCTAGTGTTGGCCCATATATTCAGAAAGTGTACAATTTATAAAATTCAACACCTTCTTTTGGCGGTAACCCACTGTAGCCTTGGAATTTTTATTGTATATTACTTGTCGAAAAGGGATTTCGAAACATTTTCGTAAGTATAGTTTTTGTGTACATTTTTTTAATTCTTCAATTAAAATTATTATAAGTAAAAAGTACCTATACCATTTTAAACACGAATAATTATAAATACATTTGTGACAAACTAGTTATTATGTCAAATTAAAAAAGTTAATTGAGCATTAATTGCTTTAAACTAATTCTAACATTTAGTTTTTTTATTTGAATTGAAATGTTCAGAATACCTTCTGAACAAAGAGAATGAACACGTTTATTTATTTTAATAGAAATTATTTTGCGAAATCATACGTACAGTGCGACCAACATAATTTGTGTTTTCAGTAAAAACAAATTCTTTTGTCAGAAGCAAAATGTGAATTAAAGAACTAGGAAGAAAATTATCTTCAGCCGTGCTGAAGTTAAAATACCCCCGCCGTAAAATATTTATAAAAAACAAACAAAAAAACAGGTGAACCGATTTTGCCCAGTCACGAACTTGTCCTTACCTTTTAAGAGATAAGCTTGTATACCAAATTTCAGATCAATTACTTGAAAATTACGGCAGTTATCGTGTACACAGACGGACAGACAGACGTACATAGCTAAATCGATTCAGTTTTCAATTCTGATCAAATCCATATATATATAGATATATATATATATATAAGTCTATATCTACCACGCCTCCTTAAGGGTGTTACAAATGTTGTGTTAAACTCAATATACCCTCACCACATTAAATGTGGGGGGGGGTATACAAATAAATTTTAGGACATAGTCTTGTTGTACTTAGGTTGATACTAATTCCAGATTCCTTTCCTATATTTATTTGAGCATAAAATTACATTTAAAACAATTTCCTGACATCTTTATTTTAAATTTGAAGTTTCCTATAACTCTTATTTTATTTTAGTATCTCAGCACCATAATATGTACCACTATTACATTTCTTTTTTTTGTTTTTATTCGATTAATATACTTTTATAGCAAATTTTTACTATTAATTGACAAAAACATATTGATATTTTCTACCTTTTAATTTCTAGAACACGAAAACGCTACAACATAACCTACATACAAACTTGACACATGCAAAATTCGCAAATGAAATGTGTTTTTTTCCACAAATATCTAATATGTTGTCGCAAATTTTGTTCGCCCTGTATCTTCGAAACAAAGGGGTTTTTCAAAATTCATCATAGGACAAAATAATCTTAGAATAGGCCAAGGAATAAACCGTTGAATTTTTGCCGCATGTTTACCTAACACCCTGTATAGTATGATAGTCATGTGCCTGGCCACATCAGATTTTCTTATTTTGTTTAAAATATTATCCCGTTAGTTTAGTGAATTTCAAATAATTAAATACAAATTATTGATTTTGCTTTACGTAGTTAAAAACATGGAATCACTCTATTCAAGCATTTTTCAAGGATTTTGCAAATGAGCCGCTATTGTTGTTATTTCGTCTAAATAGTTAAATAATAAATGAAAGTAGAGGAAATTCTGAATAATTTATGACTATGACATTTTTTGGTAAAATTAATAGTTTAGCTGCATGAGCAAATTCTATTTCATCGAGATCGCTCGTACTGCATTAAAACTAGTTAGCCAGGATTTGTCAGATATTGTGATTCTAATGACAGTAGGTAGTTAAAGTATAAAATATATAACTTCTTCACTCTTTAAAATTCGACAAAATTAATATTAAATAACTAGTAATTAATAAACCCTTTGTATAATTTATGTTTATGACATTGTTTGGTAGGATTAATAGTTTAGCTGCATTAGCAAATTGCATTTGATTGAGATCGGTCGTATCTGCATTAATATTTAACTAGTTAGCCAGGAAAATTAGTTAGCGTCAAACGCTGATGTTTTAACATCAGCGTTACCTACTGTCAATAGAATCAAAATATCTGTCAAATCCTAGCAAATTAGTTTTATTTTAATGCAGACACGACTGATCTCGATCAAATAGAATCTCATGCAGCTAAACTATTAATTTTATATATAATATGATAAAGTCATGTGCCTAGCCACATCAGATTTTTTCTTCTTGCAATAAGAATACCGGTTGACTATATCACAAAAATAAATTGGAAATTAAAAAAAATATATATAACGGTGTTACACTCTTCTGGTTCTTAATTGGTTCAAACATTTTTTTTAAGCTGGAGCTTTTCAGAATGCTCTATGGTTTGAATATCAAGTACATATAGGTACAGTATTATATATCATAATGATAAGAATCAATTTTTAGCTTATGAAAAAATACTCGATCACCTTTTGAGTGTAGATGTCAAAATATAATTCCAAATGAACAAAAAAGACACTCGCCTTGTATACTTTACTTTATCTTGTTACTTTTCCAATTACTATAACTCCAATTTTGTATGCTTTTGTATACATGTGTTCATGCCAGCGATTTATATCATTAATTATGTATGTGCATATCAAATAATATACCCACTATTGTTTCTTTACTTTTGTAAACTACCGCAAATGCATTTAATAAAAGTTAATAAAATAAACACCTTTAACAAATGAAGAGCTCAGAATGAAAAGTGGATAAAGACCATAGGAATCCCTATGTTTTTATCCACTTTTCATTCTCATGCCTTCAAATGTTGAAGCAATAAGCACTAATTTAGATCAAATTGAAATAAAACCCACTTTTTTCCATCTCGAATTAAAATAAAACGAACGTTAACCAAATGCAATTAATCGAGCGAACCAAAGCCAACAAACATTATGTAACGCCGATAAAATAAACAGATTCATTCCGAGCGGGCCAGTTGAAAGCAAAGCACATTTGGTATTTTTAAAATGCAACTGGCCACTATAAATATCCGCGAAAAGTAGAAGGGATACCGAGAAAAATTTGCATAAATGCCAATATATGGTCTGTTGATATTGAATAATGCATCCGATTAGGAGTCACGTGGTCCACAGGCGGCCGCACACAAAAAAACATTATGCAACATCATCGTCGAAAATACACCCAAACCAGAACCTAGGGCATTGAAGATCCAAAACGCAAACGTGTCCCAATGAAAATAGCACGGGAAATGATTTTTTCGTAGTTAGCAGTTGGTTGCAGTTGAGAATTATTTGTTGCCAGGCGGACCAACCGCGTGGCCTTGTTTCGAATGCACTAGACTGCATGTCACCTTGCAATTTAAAAAAATATTGATACTTTTTCTTTCGGCGAGAACTGTCAAAATAAAACTAGGTTCAAAGAAACACTTACCTATTCTTTTCCAGTTCGTTGTGATTTGACCTAGAAATAAGGGAACTGTTTACACACTTATTCCCGAATATTTCCAGGATAAAACATACCTGCTGCCTGAGTTTTTCCTGGATTTCATCCTCTTCGAAAAAGATCGCACAGTTTGAGGCATTGGCATAGTCGTGGCATACCCGTGTTCGGTTTCGTGATAGGTACTCATCGTAAAAATAAGTTCTGCGCGATCAGCTGATCCGTTACAAACAAAGGAATCGACGGTATTCTTCCCATTTTTATTCGTATCGCACTTCTCCAGAAATTCAGCGGCCTCGAGTAATGCTGCAATGTTCATATTTTCCGGTTTCGTTTGGCGAATTTGGGGTTATTCGCTGAAAAAATGAGTTGTCACTGATTGGTATGGGTTCGCGAACGTGATACGCACTCTTGCGGCTAAGGCGGCAACGCACCAACTGGGAAACTTTATTGATACGCGGGCGAGCGAGCGAGCCTGATCGGCACGGTAACTTGCGCAAAGGATGAACGCAGGTTTAGAAAAGGACGGTGATATGAGATCGCGCGCGCAGCGCCGCGACACGTAGCGGGCAGTGTATACAAACAACGGATTGAACCAGATTGTATA
This sequence comes from Aphodius sticticus, assembly GCA_963966075.1. NCBI lineage: Eukaryota > Metazoa > Arthropoda > Insecta > Coleoptera > Scarabaeidae > Aphodius > Aphodius sticticus. The sequence goes on from OZ014511.1 coordinate 36,109,829, forward strand.
CAATGCGAGACGCGGCCTGGTTTTTGGTGGTAAACATCGCGGCAGTGGTCCCCAAACTAGAGATGCAGGAGGAAGTTGTTTACCTTGGTTGTAATTTGTAATAATGAAGACATTGTTGCAAAAAACAATGATCGAAAAGTGCTTGACGTTGTAGGTAGTTAGTAACTAACAAGGTTTGCTTGTGTCAAACTATTTTTGATTACTTATAGTTTTCCTTAGAGATTAAAATTTATAATACTACTAAATATTTTAAATTTTATAATTTTATATTTAAATTTTGGATTTGGATACCAACCTCACTGTACACAGGGTGTTAAAAATAAAATTTAAAATACATATTTAGAATATTGATATTTGGTAACTTTATCCCAATAGAAATTGAACCAATCTTAGGCAGCTAACAACAAAAATCAAACTTCCAATAAAATTTGTATTTTTTTTTTGTAAAAATGATAATTAATAATGATAATGATAAAACTACGTAAATTACTCTACATTTAAAAAAATTGTTTATCTCTTCAAATAAAGTAAGCCTGGATTGCTTAAATATCAAAATGAGCTTACATTAAATAATAAAAAATACTGCTCAACTTTGTATACAAAACTGCATATTTGTCACTACAAATAAATAATATTCAAAAATTGTTGTCAAAAAATTAATTAAATGGGAACAATAGGTCTGGATGTGTTCTTTTAGTCAATTTATTCATGATTGTTTAAAAAAAAACATGATATTAGAAAAAGTTCTAAATAAAAACTCACAGGATAAAAAACATATAACATTTTAGTTCAAAATGTATATTAGGGTCATGGGCGCCCGCAGAGAAGGGCAAGGGGGTGCAAGTTTGCACCCCCCTGACTTTTGATATAACAGGGAAAAGATAAACAAGAAAGAAATCATGAAGTACATGCTGATTTACTTGTATTAAAAACATTTAACATATAATTGAAAAAAAAATAATAAAATATTAGAACTTAATAATAAAATAATATTAATAAACTTCAGAATTTACACATAAAGATTCATAGATGTTCGATTACAAAAAAAAAACAGACAACTGCAAAAGTTGACTGATTAAAATAAGTTTGCTGTTCGAACGGAGATTGTCGCCATTTAGCAAAGCTCCAAGCGTCGAAGGGCTACTAGGTCTTTTAATTACCTACAATTTGGGGTATGATAGAAATTTATGCAACAATTTTTGCTAAAGTTATAAACATTTTTGTTGCAACTGTTTGAAATACGTTTTCCATTCGAATGGAAATTAGCGCCATTTAAGGGTTGTTGTCCACGGGACAAAATTCCAAACGTCAAAGGGCTACTAGGAATTTAATTACCTACAATTTGAGGTATGATAGAAATGTATGCAACAATTTTTGCAAAAGTTATAAACTATTTGCTGTAGCAACTGATTGAAATACGTTTGCTATTCGAACGGACATTATCGCCATTTTGGGGTTGTTGTCCGTGGGGCAAAACTCCGAGAGTCGAAGAGCAACTAGATCTTTTAATTAACTACAATTTGGGGTATATTAGAAATTTATGCAACATTTTTTGCAAAAGTTATAAACATTTTTCTGCAGCAACTGATTGAAATACGTTTGCTATTCGAACGGAGATTATCGCCATTTAGGGGTTGTCGTCCATGGGGCAAAACTTCGAACGTCGATGGGCTACTAGGTCTTTTCATTACCTATAATTTGTGGATAGAAATGTATGCAGTAATTTCTCCATATGTTATAAACATTTTTCTGCAGCAAATGTTTGAAATAGGTTTGCTATTCGAACGGAGATTATCGCCATTTAGGGGTTGTCGTCCATGGGGCAAAACTTCGAACGTCGATGGGCTACTAGGTCTTTCATTACCTATAACTTGAGGATAGAAATTGTATGCTGTAATTTCTCCATATGTTATAAACATTTTTCTGCAGCAAATGTTTGAAATAGGTTTGCTATTCGAACGGACATTAACGCCATTTAGGGCTAGTTGTCCTGTGGCAAAACTCCGATCGTCGAAGGGCTACTAGGTCTTTCAATTACCTACAATTTGGGGTATGATAGAAATTTATGCAATAATTTTTACAAAAGTTATAAACATTTTTCTGGAGCATATGTTCGAAATACGTTTGGTATTCAAGCGGACATAATCGCCATTTAGGGTTAGTTTTCCATGGTGCAAAACTCCATTCTACGTCTTTTAATTATGTATCTACAATTTGGAGTATGATAGAAATGCATGCAACAATTTTTGCAGAAGTTATAAACGATTGGATTTTTATACCAAAAGTGGAACGGTAGCTACGGTTTCCGTTAACCTTATTTTTTGGAGTTGGCAACTCTTAACCCAACCCATTGGCCATGGCCGGCTTCCGCTTTGCACCCCCCTGGAAATATTTCTGCGGGCGCCCATCATGGTGGTCCTTACTTTTCAACTTTTATTTTTGTCTGCAGTATTATGACTTTGTTCCTTTTCCTTTATATCCATACTTATTTCCTGTGAAATTTCAGATCAATAAATGCATATTTACGGATGAAAATCGAAAATAAGTGTAATTTAATAATATAAAAATAAAAAAAAAACATTTTATTTGGTTTTACATTCCACAATTAACTTAATACAAAAATATGAATCAATTAACTTCTGTAAAGTTGATGGATTATTTTTACTTTATCATACGCAGTATGAATAATTTATGTCTATGACATTTTTTTGTAAAATTAATAGTTTAGCTGCATGAGCAAGTTCTGTTTCATCGAGATCGGTCGTGTCTGCATTAATATAAAACTAGTTAGCCAGGATGTTTTCACAGATATTTTCATTCCAATGACAGTAGGTAGTGTCAAACGTTGATTATTTGACAGTACCTACTGTCAATAGTATCAAAACATCTATCAAATCCTGGCTAACTCGTTTTATTCTAATGCAGACACGATCGATCTCGATCAAATAGAATCTCATGCAGCTAAACTATTAATTTTATATATATATATATATATATATATATATATACAGTGTGTTCCTAAAAATCATGTAAATACGAAAAGGAGTAATTCTTTGGCTTATTTAATGACTAAAGATTCATATACACATAGCTCCGCAAACGCTTCGTTGCCGATCTACAGGGTGTTGAGATATCAAGATTTTTTTAGTTTTTTCTTTATAGCTCTTGTAGCTTTTGAGATATTTAGCTCTAATTTGGAACATGGGTTACGCTGTAGGACTTACATCATTGGGCATACCAAAGGGTTTTAAGAATCTACAGGGAGATATTTTTTCAGGGGTCATGCCCCCTTTTCTCCCCATGAACTTTATTTCGGTGCGCCGCTGGTGGATTCTAAAATACAAAATGCATTTTTTGATTTGTTCTAAAGCATTTTAATCTTTTGTAGTTTTTTCGTATTTACCACCGTTATCGAGAAAAAAAAATAAAAGCTTTTCTGTGTTTCGCTAGATGAAATTAAATTTTTTTAAATAATTGGTCTGGTATGCCTTGGCTTGATTTAGATAACCTTTTGTTTGTTTTTATATATTCGCCACCAACTGTTAAAAATTAAAACTAGGATACAAGAGCTACAAAGAAAAAACTAAAAAAATCTTGAAATTTCAACACCCTGTAGATCGGCAACGAAGCCTTTGCGGACCTATGTTTATATGTATTTTTAGTCATTAAATAAGCCAAAGAATTACCCCTTTTCGTATTTACTTGATATTTAGGAACAGCCTGTATATACTGTATATACATAGTATGATAAAGTCATGTGTCGGGCCACAACAGATTTTTCAATTCTTTAAAAAGTTATAGCCGTTTGATACTATGATTCGATTAAAATAAAAATGTATATGAAACAACCGGTAAACGAATTGAGAACACAAACAATACCTGTTACAATAATAAAAGCAAATAAATTAATCATAAGTAAAAAATTTAAGAAAAAATACAAATAAATCCATAGGCAACTACTTTTTTTGTTGTTTTTTTGTCTCGTATTTTTTAGAACGTAAATATACCTACTAATTATGGATACAAAGTAAATCGACTTCTGCAAAAATCAATGATTTTACCCCACCTTCACAGAAACGAATTGTAAAACAAAATTATGGACATCTGCAATGTACATTTACAAATTTGCTTCGGTTTTATATCATTTTTTCCTCTATTGAATTCAGGCTGGTATTTTTTTGTATTACCAAAGCTTTAAAAAGTGGTCTGAAACATAGTTTTAATGCAAAAACAGATTGTTATTAGGTATTATTATTATCAAACTTTTGCAGCATTGAAACTTCTATGGACAATTTCTTAAGCCTGCCCTCATCCAAGCAGGACGTTTCGTCACAAACCATCGTTTAAAGTGTTTACTTTTCAACTGGTATCCGTTACATTGAACATCAACAGAGCCCATTCATCTAAAGCCATGTGTTAAAATTTTACTTTAGGCAGCATTTCAAACAGTTCAATCTTATAGTTCATCAAACTACAACATCAAGATTGGGCCTGCACTGAACGTACATTCATTCAAAAGTGACAAAAAATTGTCTATTATTAATTCTTCTATTTCATCCATTGTTCTTTAATTAATGAAACATCTAAGCTAAATTAAAATCTCAGCTAAATTAAAATAAACCTGTGGTTAATATACATTTATGTCGAACGATTATTGTCGGTTGACGTATCCAACCCTGTAGGTACCACACATCCACCTACCTATGAAACTAAATCCCTCTGATGGACCTAGCTGAGACCAAAATTCCTGGGCGTGTCTGGTGTGGTCTGGTCCACCCTAACACCCAGCCGGTAGGACAGGTCTACGAAACCAAACGGCGTTGTAAATGAAAGGAAAACGTCTGGTCATATGGACCATACGTTAGAGTAGGAATACTACTAGACAACGAACGTAGTAAGCTATGGTTGCCTTATTGTGTGACCGTGGACCTTCTTATCTACCTGCTAAACGTAACTGTAAGTTACAACTGGTTGTAACCGTCGGAGGTCTGACCCAACCCTTGCTGTCTGTGACGCCCACGATCTACTGGACTTTAGAAAGGAAAACTTGGAATCCTTAATGTTGTTTTGTCGGAAGAAAAAGAGAAAGGAAAGGATTATTGTGCACTTGTGCTCCCAACGATACCTCTCATGAGCCATGGCATTTATTGTTGATGTAAATTTAGTCAAGTAGGTAGAATACCACTCATTATTTTTACTTTATCATACGCAGTATGTAAAGTATTGTAATCGTGCAAAAAAAAAATTTTGAGATTTTAGCGGAAATATGTCTTTTTGGGTTCCCTGAACATTTTTGACCAAGGTACAAAAAAATGTCTGTGTGTGTGTGTGTGTGTGTGTGTGTACCCGTGTTTTGTGGCGACGATTCCGGAGAAACTACTAAAGGTATCGGGACGAAACTTCATATTTAGAAGTTTCATAACCAAACTTAGAGCTGAAAAGCTTTCTGTTGAAAAGGGTCCTAAGGAACTGGAGGTTTAGTCTGAGCATTTTTGAAAGATTTTGCAAATAAGCCGGCATTTCTGGAATTTCGTCGAAACAGTTAAGTAATAAATTAAAGATGAGGAAATTCTGAATAATTTATAACTGTGACATTTTTTGGTACAATCAATAGTTTAGCTGCATGAGCAAATTCTATTTCTACGAGATCGGTCGTACTGCATGAAAACTAGTAGCCAGGATTTGTCAGATTTTTGATTCTAATGACAGTAGGTAGTCGGTGTCAAAAGCTAATGTTTTGACAATTACTTCTGTCAACATAAGCTGCGTTCGCATATTGCATTACACTTTTTATAGAGTTTCTTTCACGACAAGTGGCAGTAAGCCGCTGACATAATACGCAAACGTTCCTACGCATTGACATGTGTTAGAATGAAATAAAGAACATTGCTATTTCATTCTGACACACGTCAATGCGTATAGGAACGTTTGCGCGTCATGTCTCGGCTTACTGCCACTTGTCGTGAAAAATACCATACCCAATAACACGTAAGTGTCATTTGGACGGTGTACCGGTGTCAACGGAGTACAATATCAAAACGCAGCTTTAATCGACATATCTGTCTAGTTCTAGTAGTTTTATTTTAATGCAGACATGGCCGATCTCGATCAAATAGAATCTCATGCAGGTAAACTATTAATTTTGTATATAGTATGATAAAGTCATGTGCCTGGCCACATCAGATTTTTACTTTATCATACGTAGAACGTCTTTTTGGGTCCCCTGAACATTTTTGACCAAGGTACAAAAAATGTCTGTGTACCCGTTTTTTTGTGGCGACGATTCCGGAGAAACTACTAAAGGTATCGGGACGAAACTTCATATTTAGAAGTTTCATGACTAAACTTAGACCTAAAAAGCTTCGTGTTGAAAAAGGTCCAAAGGAACTGGAGGTTTAGTCTTAGCATTTCATCTCATGCAGGTAAACTATTAATTTTATATATAGTACGATAAAGTCATGTGCCTGGCCACAGAAAATGCTTTTCTTTTATTAGAAACTGAGCCTTCCACGTGCGTATTGCTATATTTTTTAATGGTAACTTTTTCATTTTTAGCTGTTTATTCCTGCCTTTTTGTTCTTTATCACTAGATTTTCATCAGCAATATAGAATGGCAAATAAGTGTTGTAAGTATTTACTAGGTACCTTTTCTTGTATTTTTTTCTGCTAAATTTACCCCACTATCGCGGGAATAAGTTTATGAGTTTTCAAAAAAACTTGGACACATATTTTGTTGAATATTTAATACAAAACTATAATTATTTATGAAACGATGATGGATACTGGAAATGGCGGCTGCTGGCATATAATGAGTTTATTAATACTATGATATCAAATAATAAAAATACATAATATATTATTATTTATTATAGTACTGCACTGCTCAAAAAAATTACGCTAACACTTTCTTCGAAACCAGCAACTTTTTAAATAATAGTTGTAGGCTAGGCAAATCAAATTTGGTATGCTTCAACGGCATATATTCAACTAAAGAAAATTATAAAGTGGTGCATTAGGGCGCTTGCGAACACGTCAGTCAAGCTGATCCCACACGTGTTCAATAAGATTTAGGTCAGTACTTAACGCCGGCCATTCCATGACCTGAATTCCACGTTCTTGTAAAAAGTTTCTGGTGATGGCGGCGGTATGTGGCTTTGCATTGTCCTGCATTAGGATGAAATTTTGACCGACGCCGTATGCAGCAAGCACCACATGGTCCTCCAAGATGTTTTCGATGTAATTCATGGCATTTAGTCTACCAGAAACCACAACAAGATCAGTTCTGTTGTCTATACTGATTCCAGCCCAAACCATCACAGATCCACAACCAAATCTATCCACTTCGTATATAGTAGCGGCTGCGTAGCGTTCACCAGGACGTCTATATACACGTACCCGACCGTCGCAACGAGTTAAACGAAATCTGGCCTCGTCTGTAAACAGTACAGGCGTCCAGTGACGAAGTTGCCAATCTCTGTGTTCCAGAGCAAACCTCATTCGCGCTGCTATGTGATCCTGCGTAAGGCGTGGTGCGCGGACAGGTCTTCTTGGTTTCAAATTCGCTTCTTTTAATATGGTTGTAACAGTTTGATCAGAAATTTCTATTCCATGTGCTCGACTTAGGTCGTTTAGGAGGTCTCGTGCTGTGGCAGTACGTTGACGTAGAGAGGAAAGGAGAAGAAATCGGTCTTGATTTTGAGTAGTTTTCGATTTCGACCTTGTCCAGCTCTTCTAACATATTGACCAGTCTCCCGAAACCGATTCCATAAACGCTGAAAGACAGAAGGAGAAACTCGAAGGTCCCTGCTAACATGTCGAATAGAGTGCCATGACTGAATTCATTTGTCAATTTTAGTAGGCTTTCATACGTGATTTCAAAGCATACTTTACAAGTTTTCCATTTTGTTTTGTTATTAATTTACATTTTTAAGTGTAACTTAGATTTAACTAAGAGTCGTAACATTGTTTTTGTTTAGTTAAATATATGCCCTTCAAGCATACCAAATTTGATTTTCCTAGAACTATTATTCAAAAAGTTACAGGTTTCGAAAAAAGTGATCCCCCAATTTTGTTGAGCAGTGTATATCCCTATATCGGGGCACTCGTACTTTGAGAACTACTGTATTTAAGAAAAGTTGAGGATACCTTTTTCTGTGCAGACCTGTATTAATTTTGTACAGAAGATAAAATTGAAAAATCGTAACCGTTTTGCGGTAAAATGCAAAACACATCATCTTGTAGACCATAATTGTTTTATATTCCAATTCATAAGTGCAGAATCATTGTTTGTTCCATAGGAAAGTAACAAACTTTTCTTCAAAAAACTGCATTTTCCATATTTCATAATAATGTTTAACAAATTTGCACTGGCATTTTGACGCAAAGGTATAATTTAAACTAAATCTACTTATATAGAGGGAGCCATTTTAATCTTAACAAGTTGTAGTACCCAGCCAGCAAAAAAATACAAAAAACTTTTCTTGGATGAATTGAAAACAAGGTCAACTTTTTAAATAGAATGACCTAAATGTCTGTTAATTTTTGAAATGATTACTTTTCCTATTATGTTCTATATACCATTTATTTTCTTATATGGAACGATACATTTTATAATATTTATTATGATTCTACATAAAAAATAAAGATACTTTTGTTTGAAATATTTTTTCGCATTACAATCGATGTAAAAATGCATTTTTTTTCCAAAACAGGAGATTCTTGCAGAATAGTAAGGACGCTTGTATTTTTTGAATGTGGGAGTAGTCCAAAATTATGAACACGCTGTGTGTAAATTAGTTTCCTATGTCTTGAAATTGATAAAACCCACTATTCTAAATAAAATTTTCTAATAAACCAGTTCAAACAAATTTCTAGTAGTTCAGATATAATATGTTCTTTAAAATGTTGTTTAGACAAATAACACAAAAACTGTAAGGATAGCCTAAAACAATCTTAGTACCTTTTGGACTAAAGTGTTCAAGGGAATTCAAAAATATACATAAATATAGGACATTCCGTTTAAAAAATTACTGTTATAGTGACTGTCATTGATTAATATTCTATCTATCATTCTATCTAACATTTGTTAATAACTGCTTGAAGTACGTATATAAAACTTGTATTATCTTTTTGAGTGTTCCTGTATTTACTTGTTTTCATTTCACATTTTTAAAAATTTTTTAAAAATCATCTTGCAGACAAAAATTCTTTTATTTTGCAATTCATAAGTTCAGATCGTTTTTTTATAGAAAAGTAACAAACATTTCATCAAAAAACTGCATTTTCAATTATTTCATTAACAATAACGTTTAAAAAATGTGGGCCATTTTAAATCTAACATCTTAGTAGTACCCATCCAGCAAAAAAATACACAAAACTTTTCTTGGATGAAGTGAAAACGAGGTCCACTTTTTAAATGAAATGGCCTAAGTTTCTGTATATGTTTGAATTTATTACTATTCCTATTATATTATATTCACTATTTATTTTCATATATGGAATGATAATACATTTTATTATATTTATTATGATTCTACATAAAAAATAAAGATACTTTAGCTTGAAATACTTTAGTTAGTCTGCTTTTCAAAAATGTAACCATATACATACAGGAACGGAAATTATAAATGTAGTCCAAAATTATGAACTATACTCTGTCCGCCGAAACTTTGCAGTATTAGCCTGCATAGGGATCGAAATTCACGCCGTTGATTGGTGCAAACGGCAGGCAGATTTACACTAGCGCAAATTAAATTGTCATAATTTGACGTTTGTTTGAACTGTATGAACAGCGTTGTGGTTGTTGGTGTTGATGAGTTTATCGGTGAAGCTGCTGCAGGTCCGGGGCCTGCGGAAAATGTTGGTGATATATACAAACATAGTCAGGGCAAACCGCTTAGTCGAGGGGAAAAGACGCTTGTATACAACATCTTTTCTCATCATAATGAGGCTGTATCAAAAACACAGTGTTAAATTAACCGCATTTGTAATCGACATTTCAGAAAGAACTGTTTAGGCAATTGTAAGTGAACAGGAAAGAGCAGAAATTTTATCGTCTCCATCAACAAAAAGACCACACCCTCAGGTCCACGAAAATATGGATGATGCACATAAAAACTTGCTACGACGGATTGTGCATCAATTCTATTTACAAAACGACCAACCAACATTAAACAAACTAATGTTAGCTTTAGGCCAAAATGAAGCACTGCCATCCATGGGCAGGACTACCTTATGGCAAATGTTGCACAAATTAGGATTGAAATGCGAAAAAAGACGGAGATTCATGTCAGATTTCGAACCGGAAAATTATTAACTGGTGGATTTATTACATACATTTTTCTCCGTGTTACCTATTGTAAATAAATTATGTTTATTTGTTTAACGTAATTCTTTTATTATGGCAATGCCCATTTATATGAAAGAAAAGCAAACCAGATTTTCTCAAAATTACTAGAAAAGAATTAATTTTTTTTTCGAATTTTTCCCAAAACTAAACGTTCTTTAACCTTTAAATCGATAACATTAATGCGATTAGAAAAATTTGTTGTACTATAGTTACTAAGTGTTACTATATAGCCACTATATGGCCAGTGTAAATCTGGCTTGCTAAATCCCGCCCACCACTGCAAAGTTTCACTGAACAGAGTATAGATGTGTGTAAACTAGATTCCTGTGTCTTGAAATGGATAAAACCTTCCAATCTAAATAAAATTTTGTCATAAACCACTTCGAACAAATTTCTAGTAGTTGACGTATAATTTGTTCTTTAAAATGTTTTTTAGACAAATAAATCAATAAAGAAAAAAACTGTAAGAACTAGGCTAGAACAAACTTAGTACTTTATGGACTAAAATGTTGCAAGGAATTCAAAAATATACATAAATATAGAACATTCTATTTAAAAAATAACTGTTGTAGTGACTGTCATTGATTAATATTCTATCTATCTATCATTCTATCTAATATTTGTTAATAAATGCTTGAAGTATATAAAACTTCTATTATCTTTTTGAGTGTTCCTGTATTTACTTGTTCCACCTCATCTCAACTATTACAAAATGATTCAAAATTGATAATTAGGTTTCTGTGATTACGAATGGCAAATAAAACACATATTTAAATTCTATATTTAATAACACTTAAATCCACATGCATATGATGTTGAAATATATAATATTATGTGTAAGTTAAGTATAGAGGCATTCGCATAAACTAAAACAGCAGCAAAAAATACTTAAATAAGACAATCACAAAATTACTCACAGTGGAATTTCTTCGAAACAATTAATAATACATAATAAATAATGTTGAGAGGGGATCAAACTACTGAATTCTAGTTACCATTTTTTTGGATTATTATTTCATTAATTTTAAACGTCAGTCAATTTAAAAATATTTTAACCGCAATCTGCTCCCCTCTACATAACAATTGACAACAAAAAATACTCCAAATTCATTTTATATAAGTAAACTAAAAACTAAAAATTCCTGAGTTGTATCACAAATTAATAAACAGTGTAACACGAACGAATAATTATGTTAGATGATCAGTGAGAACTAGAAGTACATAAAAATCCTATTTTATTCTAGATATGCAATACCATCAATAGAAGGTACTGCCATTTAACAACAATGTAAACAGTAGCCGTAATTTATTTATTTTTGTAGAATAATCATATAAATTTATTTAAAGAAACAGATTTTTTCTTCAATAGAAACTACCAATGTTAAGATTAAGCAACATGGCATCCTGAACAGACAATGTGGAATGTTTAAACAAACAATTTTAATTACATAGCACACATGATCTAGCTAAAACCTAAAACATTATTTGCTGTAAGTAACTTTACCTATAATTATTGCAAATTCTTGCCTGTTGGATTTGGTGATTTAAGGAACATAATTCACTAGGATAGATATTACGACACCTAATAATAGTAACGTAGTACCTTTGTACGTTAATGAAAGGGAAAATAGCTTAGTACTTTTTTATTTTATTTTCCGTATTGGTTTTAGCAACTCAAATAAATCTAGGGAACGATCTTCATGTTTTGGACATATAAAACAAACATATTAATAACAATTTTGAATTTACTAAACTTATAATATTTTTTAACAATCTATAAGGTATAACACAATCGATTTACTGCACATTGGTACAAACAAGAAACGCAAATTATGTCTTTAAAAAAACAACTGACTGCAGAAGTGGCACTCGAAATAGTTCTATCAAATCCAATATTTAATACACCCAAACATTATATTTCTTTTAAATTTAGTTTCATAGTTTAAATTGCACCTATCAATTCCAATAGTTTTGTAAATATATGTAATTAGGTACTATAACTTCTTTTAGTATAATATAAAATATTTAACAACAACAAAAATCACAAGTAAAGCTCATACAGTAATGTGCAAAATATATATTTGAACATCTAAATATGTATGTATACAAATCCAGCGATTCAATACATTAACTCAGAATTATGAGTTTTTTGACAACTATGGTGATACTGATATAAATTTTGTTAACTACAATATATTACACAGTGTGTCTCACGGGACGTTGGATTGTATGGGTACTTTTGTTAGTATTAGAGATAGAAAGTCTGTTAAATGTACTTTATGTGCTCTTTCATAATCTGTTCAGAAAACAGTTGAATTCCAAACAGTTCCCAAGCTATTTTGAAGAAACCAAAAAATTCATTTTTTCATTATGGTCATAACTTCTCTATTTGTGATTCAATCAAAAATGCGTTTTGACACTATAAAAGCACTTTTTTGATTATGTCAGTTTACAATTTTTTTCGGCAACGAATTCGTCAGAAACAAACGAAACTTTTGTTTTCCTTATGGACGCCATATTGGTTTTATACATAACCGACTTTCTATCTTTAATAATAACAAAAGTACCCATACAATCCAACGTCCCGTGAGAGACACTGTATATCGATTCAAGGAACAAGGGCGGATATGATAAAATAACATGGGGCAAAATTTTGATTCGGCAAAATTAATGTTTGCTGCAATTCCTTGTGTTCAGAAAATATACATACCAACATTATTTTGCTATTAGAACAAACAAGTTATCTTAGTACATGTTTTTTTAAATGTCCTGAAAACGTATAGTCAGAATATTGATTTAACATACAGGGTCGTTGCAAAACAAGAAATTGTTAAATTTTATAAAGAGTAATGTATCAGTTTTTCATAATTAAATATAAAACTTTATACTGAAAAGTTCTTTTAAATTTATATTTCTTTTTTATGATAGGTATATCAATTTTAATATTTCATCTTTTATTTTTATCGTTTGACCTGAACTAACATCATTATTAAAAACAAATTATGCCAACTGCATTTGATAATGTGCTATTGCTACTGTTAACCGAGTCACAATACATAATACCAAAATTCTGTTTTCAGTTAAAAATATTAAATAGGCAATTTTTTTGTCTACTGTTGTCTGCTAATTTTGTCAAAAAATTGAAACTATGTATGTTCTACAAAAAATACAGATATTCGAATTAATTAAAAACTGAATGTTAACAATTGAATCGGTGAGTGGAAGAACAAAATAATTCCAAAAATTGACATTTTAAACTAAGATGGCCATTATAAAATTTCCCAATCTTTTCGAAAATATGAAAAAAATAATCATAGATATTACCAGTACTGCTGTTGAAGCACCGTACTTCACGCAATGACTGGATGAATAGAATAAGTCCAGGACATATTCTGCTTTTCCACTCATTGCACAGAGCGTGGTTGTTGTTAACAGATAACGTCATAGACATTCTTTTAAATGACTACCCTATATTTTTTTAATGAATTTGACAGATCTTTTAATTGTCTTAATGGTAGCATAATATTTCTATGGCCTTACATAAGAAAATTTTCGAGAAAAAGACAATTGAAGGTTATGAAATAAAAGTGACAAAATCTCCGGAACGGCTCGACCAAATTTAACCGAAATTTGGTATTAAGTATTTTGCAACCATGAGAAATCACTGGCGTTATTGTCTTTGATGTAACGTTTCCAGTTTCTGAGATATAACCTCAAACTTTTGAATTTGAAATAGAACACCTTGTATATTTTGACATTTTCTGTTAGTCTTCCATTGTCTATTCAATGTTACTACGCTTGTTACAGTATTATATCAAAAACATCTAGAAATTAACAAAAACCTTTATTACTTAGCTCTAAAAATTAACAAAGAAAAAATTGATAACAAAAAATAACAACAACAAAAAATAAACCGATCAAATTTAAAACAATGTGTTCTTGTCAATGGTTGAGAATTCTCATAAACCAACTAGAGTAGTTGCAGTAGAAAATGTAATAATGCTTTGTTATCAATTTTTTCTTTTTTTATGTTTAGACCTAAGTAATAAAGGTTTTTGTTAATTTCTAGATGTTTTTGATATAATAATGAAGACTGTAACAGAAAATGTCAAAATATACATGGTGTTCTATTTCAAATTAAAAAGTTTGAGCTTATACCTATCTCAGAATCTGTAAACGTTACATCAACGATAGTAACGTCAGTGACTTCACATGGTTGCAAAATACTTAATTCCAAAAATTCGTTAAATTTGGTCGAGCCGTTCCGGAGATTTTGTCACTTTTATTTTTTTATAATCTTCAATTGTCTCTTTCTCGAAAATTTTCTTATGTAAGGCAATAAAAATATTATGCTACCACTAAGACAATTAAAAGGTCTGTCAAAATCATTAAAAAATATAGGTTTGTCATTTCAAAAAAATGTCGATGACATCATCTGTTAAAAACAATTAAAGGTAAAAAAATCAATTTGATCTCATAAGATGTATTTTGATAATTATAAATCAACGTGTTTGAGGATTTTTTAAAAACGCAAACCGTTCTTGAGATTTTGTCATGTTTCCATACTTTATTGTTCCACCAACCATACTTTGAAACTATCAAAAGAAACTAAAAATCGTCCCACAATTCCAACAAAATCAACATACAAAAACCCAATACCTATTACTTGAAAATTGCTTACTTAAGAAAAATGATGCACTATTTAGAAGGAGAAGATCTTGAATTTTATTACCATATTACCTACTTATTGGGAAACATCAAATCATGATGAAGACTAATGACTAAAGTTTAATAATGTTGTTTTTTTATTTTGTTTTAATTTTGTTTCTAATATTAAACTTGGTCTTCTTTTCGTCTTTATGCATTTTTATTTACCACTTGTGCTAATAGCATAATTTTTTTCAACAAATAAGAGATTATTATTATTGATAAGCATGTCGTTGAATGGAAGAACAGAACAAGTGCAGCCGATGTTTTATATAATTATTTATTTATTATTGCCGTTTGAACCAAAATTTACTTCGAGAACAACTGCAAACGAAATTTAGTAGAACTTTTCTGTGCTTACCAAATTTGTAAAATACACAGCTGCCGAATTATACAGTTTTTTTTAGTTTTCCACAAACGCCTGATTTGGACTTATTTTGTTCTTCCACTCACCGATTCAATTGATATGGCTTTGTAACTGAGTACGTACTTAAAAATCTTTAAAAGTTGCTTAATTCCCCTACATAATGTCTCAAAATTAGGTCAAAAGCATCATTTTGGTTCTCAAAATCAAATCAACTGCAACAATTCTATTTCAAAATTTTGTAGGTACAAAGACAACCAACGTTATTGACTATCAAATTTTAGCTAAGTTGGTTTAAGCGTTCCTTTAATTTTGCTGGGCAGTACATTTTATGCAATGAAAACAACTTTAGGGTCATTTTTTTCGAAATAAGTTCTATGCACTATTCTAACGGGTGACCTAAAATGCCGAAGGGCAGTTTGAATTCCCCACCACAGTTTTGAACGTATTTAGTGTTACTAAGATAGTATCCGTGCAGGATATAGGTTATGATCACTGTCCGATACCATAGCGGACTCGTCAGTAAGGGTTACGTTCCTCTGCAACGATATTTTATCTTTTCAGGCATTAATTTGTTATAAATACTATATTTATTTTATTTTATTTAAGAAATGAGACATGATGTTTATTTGATATTTAGATAATAGGTTATTTTCATTTGATTACATATGGGAGGATTTGATTATTTGGTATATTTTTTTTTATATTATATTCTATTTATGAAATATACAGTAGTTTTCAAATATGCTGTTTTGTAAATGTTTTATTCACGTCCAATGTTTTTACCAAGACTAACTAAGACTTTAAAACCTTCATTGTTTCAATTTAATATACCTGATTATAATCAGAGAATGAATCGCTATACAAGAAACAATATACTTATGCCACTGAACAAAAATAACAGCTGTCATTTGCAACCATTACCAACATCACAATAATTCAATGTGGCGGGAAATTCAACCCGTCCTTCGCCATTTTAGATCACTCTGTAGATGTTATTTAGAATGATTTACTGTATTTTCTAATTTTTCAGATTCCGTTTGAAATAAAGTTGACTACATGTGATGTCACATGCAAAATGTCAACAAACAAATATAACTTTTAGGACATAGTCTTCTAATAGTTTGAATCTAATTCCTGATTCCAAAATTTAAGATCTCAGATATTTCAGTTATTTGGGATTTGAGATAATTACATATCAAACAAAACTATTATTTTTTAAAACACATTTTTAATTTAAAAATAAAAAACTGATAGTTTACTGTCTTTTTGTTTTCTTGTTTTCCGTCAAGTTAAATTAAAATTCTGAATGCTTTTCTCGACAAATTAAATGTTTGTCCAATATATGTATAGTAGGATGGTTCAAATTTCGAAATTTTGATTCTTAATGGTGCCTGTCGAGGCCACAAATTTACATAAGAAAAAGAATGGGAAAAAGACATTTTTTGGTATTTTTCGAATAATTGTTCGGGGTTTGGGAAAACTTAAGACTAAAGTTATAGGACTTGTAGAGAACTTTCCAAGGAAGAATTTGACCTATCATGCATATGGATTTGATGCCCCCAACCCACCCCCACAGTGCCCTGAAAATTACCCTTAAATGAAAGAATGTAGATTCTCAAGAAAATTTACCCTTAATATTTCATTCTCTTTTTTCTGATAGAAATCATTATTATAAGTCTAGTGGGATGTTTATAAACATTTGTCAGTTAATTTCCATTTGTTTAAACAAATTTTATTTGTTTAAATAATATGTTTTCTCGAAAATCCGCCTGAATTCGATATGGCAGTTCATTACCTTAGAGTGACGTTATTCATTAAACAAATTCCTCCTATTGTTTAAACAATAAATTATTATTCATTTTCAACTTTTTTCTAATAATGGTAGAAAATTCAGCATTTTTGAGAAATTAACTTATAAATTCCATGTTCGAGATATCTTGCCTATATTATCTAATAAAACCACATTTGTTTAAACATTATCAGACAGCAACAAATCAACATTATCTTGCGATACACAGTGGTAGGAAATAAGAATAAGAAATGCAGAAAGAAATATGATTAGTAAAATTGGTTGACTTAGGAAATTTAATATTTTTTAAAGAAATGTAACGCCACAATTTCCCGAAAAAAGGATTTCAAACCAATTCAATTTTTTCGAATAAATGATACTGAAAACGAATAATATTTTACTTAATAATGATTTGAACCAGGTCCCAGGTCCCTGGTTCAAATCCAGGTTGTGGTTGTAATTTTTAATTTATTTTAAAATTTACATACCATTATGTATATCACCATTATACATTTGAATAATATTTTATTATTTAAACAATGGAAATTATCCCAAAATATAAATGATGTCACTTGACAATAACAGTCGACCAGACCGAACTAAAAAAATGAATGTTAGGAGAATAGCAAAAAAATTGTTTAAACAAATGGAAGATAATAAACTGCCATTTCGAACTCAGAAAACAGATGTCCGACGGAGTTTCGAAAAAAGCGAATCATTTAAACAAATGGAATTTGTTTAAACAAATGGAAATTACCTGACAAATGTTTATAAACATTCAACTAAGCAATGATTTCTATGAGATTAGAATGAAGTGATTAGAAGGGTAAGTTTTCTGAAGAATATTCATTTTTCATTTAGCGGTAGTTTTCAGGGCTGAGGAGGTGGGTTGGGGGCGTCAAAGCCATATGTATAATAGCTCTAATTCTTCATTGGAAAGTCCTCTACAAGTCCTATAACTTTAATCTTAAGTTTTCCCAAACCCCGGACAATTATTCGGAAAATACCAAAGAATGTCTTTTTCCCATGCAATTTCTTATGTAAATCTGATGCATCGATAGGCACCATTAAAAATCAAAATTTCGAAGAAAAAAAAATACGTGTCCACTTTTTTTGGATTTGGAAACGATTTGGGGGGATTGTTGCTTTCTATCATCACAAAAATTTTTGCAATGCATTTTTGAACCACCCTAATGTATAGTTAGGTCCACCTGAGGACACAGTATTCATTAAATTTAAACAAACATTTAATGGGTTGTTTGTTCATTTCTATTTTAAAAATTACAGGAGCTAAGAATGAAATACTCTACTTTTTAGATATATGCCGTTATGTACACTGATGATGGAGTAAATTTACACTAAACATGTAAATTGCACAAGTTGACTAGAACATGATGATATTACGAAATAGTAAAAACCGACATCAATATGGCACTAATAGCTTTGAACATTACGATCAAAATAATGTCGTAACAGCAATAAAGTCATTTCCGTTAATTCCGTTTATCGTACATCAAATCGCAAGTACACAGGTGCACCAATTAATAACCATTAAAAAAATCTACCGTCATAATAAAACCTCCTTCAGACTTCCATAAAAATTCATCTGGCATCGATTTGTAAACTATTCTTTAAACGATAAAATTACGCAAACCCGATTGTTTCCTTGCTAATTTTCATAATTCATTTTACTAATAATACCCTTTAATAAGACATTTTTAACAGTTGCGCCAACCGACGGGAAAATTTCTCGAATATAAAACCATTTAAAATGACAACAGCAAGTACACGGTTTGTACACATGACTAGAAAAACTACATATATATCACATATACATAAAAAGGAATGCTTAAAACTGCGGATGGACTCGAACCTGATCAGTCCTCTGTGGACATAAGGCGGATGCTGTCTTCCCCGGAGGACCGCAAGCTGCTCGATGTTAACAGAGAAAACCGATCCTGTATCATCGGCTTCGGAAGTGATCTCAACGGTGACGTGCTCTCTAAGCCGTCCCAGCTTGTGTATTTGTGTTTCGATTCACTCTTTCCACCCTTATCCTTGGTCTGTAAAAAATAAAAGAATTTCACGTACTCATACCTAATAGAACAATACTTTAGTATTTCTTATAGTGCAGGCAAATTAACTGATTATAAGCCAAAACCGGTATTAATTGTAGACAGGAGTTTTATCATTGGAAATAGTAAAGGGGCTCATAGTGAACGTAAAAAAAATAAATGCAGGTCATGGGGTGGTATAGTGTTTATTTGGGAGGGTTGAAAGCGGGTGCAAAATCTATTATTGCGTTTTCCGGCGAAACTTGACAGTTTTATCAAAAAACGTCCTATACTAAGTTGTAGATCATAAAAAAATCTACAACATTCATATGGGTCACTTTTTACTATGACGAAATTTCCGAGAAAAATGGGAATGCCAATGCCAAAACGAATTTTCTGTTTTTTATTTTTCGCTGTCGCAACAATAATTCAATTTTAATCAAATTTTGCGAAAGCGTGCCTTTTTATACCCTAAATAAGCATAAATTTTTTTATTACACAAAAAATAAGAAGTTTTTGAGACATTTAGTTTTTTCCGTCAAAATCAGAGCTTTTTTAAAAAGAAATTCTGTGGCGAAAAATCATCGTACAGAGTTCTTCTGGGACTAATTTTTGTTGTTTTCACATGTACTTATTGATACAATAATAAAAATAATACTCCCTATTTAACAACATGCTCAAAAATTGAAAAAGCTCAAAAACGACTTTTGCAATAGTGAATTTTTCAGTAATTGTTCATTATTAGTTTAAATTTTTAAGAAAGTTGCAATACTGGTTACGACATTCAATTGTACGGAAAAAAAATACAATGGAAACTATCTCTCATTTCTACACTAATGCTATAACCAAGGTCTATAAAGAGAGAGGTTATCCAGTTTGCTATCTTTCCTATAGTCCACTTTATATACCCCCCTCAGATCCCTATTTGCTCTACTTTCGTGACGTCACCATAGAGAAAGGAATAATAAAGAGAGTGATCGTTTCCGTGTAAGCTCATAGCTTAACTTTATGAATCCTCATAAATTGTACAATAGGTTAAACCGAATATCTGATTAAATTTTGACATGACCGGAATACCCTATTGGATGATCAACAACCATGTTGTGGCTTTTTCCTTTATTTAAAAAATTTACTTGAATATGCAATATTATTAAAAAAAATTTATTAAAAAAAGACTGAACTTTTGTTAGCAAAAGCATTTTATCCAGTAAAAAATCATTTATTTTTATACCCCCACATTTACTGCGGTAGGGTATATTGACTTTGTCGCAACATTTATAACACCCTTAAGGAAGATTGGCAGGTATAGACTTGTATATATATTTATGATGAGTATTGAAAACTGAATGGATTTAGCTATGTCCATCTGTCTGTCCGTCTGTGTGTGTGTACACGATAACTGCCTTAATGTTGAAGTAATTGATCTGAATCTCATTTTATTTTATTTGTTTAAAAATATTTTACGGCGAGGGGTATTTTAAGTTCTGGCCGGCTGAAGATAATTTTCTTACTAGTTTTTCTTACAATTATCTTTTATGAGTATTAAAAAAAAAGTTAGTCGTTTTCAATGAAAAACTAGCTTCAGCCGCGCCCAGTTAACATACCCCCCACCGTAAAATATTTTTGGTGTGGAATTTAAAAAAAAGTTAACCTATTTTGCCCATTCATGAACTTTTGAAAACTTTAACTGCTTTTCTAAAAACTATGTTTTGCTTCACAGCTGGTACAATAACTTCTTTTTAAATCTTGAGATATTCTCTATAGGTTATAAAGATATTTTATTGAATGCATTTTTTATAAACCATCAAAGAACAAGTTTGGCTTTAAAATGCACGTTTTTAATTTCAAAATGTGGTAAATACAAAATTTCACTTGAGAGCCTACAATGACAATATTATTTTATTACTAAAGATGATTCTACAAACTGTCTCCTGTAATGATTAATTCAACTGAAAGGAAAGATGGTGACAAACAGCATTATGTAAATTTTAAATAAATAAAAAATTACAGCCACAACCTGGATTTGAACCAGAGACCTTTGAGCAGACTAGAAACCACATATATGTATTACAAATTCATAGAAATCCACACCTGATTAGATCTATCAAGAAATTAAAATAAGGACAATGCTACAACATTTCAAACAAAGGCTACACATCAATGTTTCTATCCTATCTTTAGAGCCAAAAATAAAAATATCTATTTCTTTTGTTAATTATTATGAACAAAAGATAAAATCACTCCATTGTCAAACTTTGTCAAACAGTTGGCTTAGGTATAGCAGCCTACCCATATTTATTATTCAATAATTTAAAACTAATTTAAAGAAAATCTAACACTAAACTCACCGTTACTTCAATATGTAACATCTCGTCGTCACTGGTAGGAAAATTAAAAACTTTATGATTCGGTGATTTTGGCCACGAAGTTGGCGGAGGACTACGTATCATATGCTCGTGCATTTCCGGTAAAGTGAACGGATCAACATCCAAGTCGATCGGTAGATCCTAAAAAACCCAAACCACTAAAAACCGACCAACAAATTCTCCAGATCTTACCATAGACACTAAATTAGCATTATCCGACTCATTATCTTCGATTGTATCAGCCAAACTTTCACGACTAGCCATTACTTGTTTTATAAAGGGGTTGTCTTGTCTTGAAACACGTAAAGCCTCCATATCTTGGTCTATATTTCTCATACGTCCGGGCGTAAGAGTTACCGCTGACATTGCAGGTGACGGTGGACATGTTATCGGCAAACTAAGATAGTAATCCACTGCGGAAACGCTTAGAGTTGACTGAGCCCTACCCACAGGATTATAACTACACGGTCGACCATCTAAAATCAAAATAAACAATATTATATTATTAAGTTAGGAAATGGATGTTGACTACAACCTTGACTAGTCCGTTTTCTATGCATGGTTAATGATGGGGATTTGTTTCTAAACTCATATATTAATTATGGCACCGCGATTTATAATTATTTTAATTTGTTTGCCTTGTTTTCGATCGTTTTCATTTTCGATCTCAAAATTTGACAGTTAATTGTCACGTGCGCATGCGCTAACCATGCGCTAACTCCAATTGACTCCAATGCTACCAACTATACGGATAGATGACTGCTTCTAAATAATAAATTTTATCGCACACTAGACGTTGTATATTAAGTTAATAACTCAATTCTATTAACTTACGTAATATAGGTTCCATACAAAAATAATCAACTATAAAAACTAGAGCTTTTGTGACAAACTAAAGGAAAAGTTAGGTTTTATTTGTTGGGTGGTAGTCCTGTCCTGATTGTTGACCTACAAGAACTGCCAACAGTTTATAAATTTTGATATTTATGGATTTAATAGAAATATAATTAAAACAGTCTCAAAGGTAATTTAGTTGTTTAATTTAATAATTAAATCATTTATGGTAATTTAAAACATCAAGGAATTAATTATTAAGACTTACCTGTGTGCTTGAAGGGAAAGTTTATTATGAAGTGTTGGCAGTACCTACTTTTGAATTTTGTAAACCTCAAACTCTTCAAAACAGTGCATAAACAACTCTAGTGTCAAGTATATGAACGATTTCGAAAACATTACAAAATGCCGCCTGTAAAGACGTATTCTAGGAAAAGTGCATCAAATAAGTCTAGATACGATATAATAAACAGTTTTATCTTCAAAGATAATCCCATAAAGAAGAAGAAAAATCGAAAAGCCAAGATCATTATTCCGGACTTACCTGCAAAAGCAAAGCAGTGTATTCTATCAAATTCCTCCTTAGAAGTGAAAGTGGACGATACGTTCGACCGTTTGCTTAAACAACACCGAGAGAACAATAACAAAATTATAAATCCTCCGAAGAAAGCACCAAACACAAGTTCCATACCAAACATAACCGTACAAAATTATAGTTATTACCCGATAATGACTCGGAACAGGGCTTTAACTTTATCACGAAGCGATAACTCCAGTAGGGTGAAAGAGATAAATAAAACCTGCAGCGACGATTCAAGCATCTCAAAAGTATCACGAAGTATGCGTACATTGGATAGGTCTGTATCAAATAATTTATGTATAGAGAAAGTCAAACCTAAACAACAGAACATTTTTAACCTTAGTAGTCTTCTAAACGTGGCAAATAAATCGGAAAATACTCCGTACAAACCGATGTTTAGTGATACTTTCAAAAAGCGTTATCGTAATAATCCGTTGATCAGGAAAGCTGCCGTAATACCATCGAGTACGCCTATTGTTGAAATGCGAAAAGCTGATATATCAGTTGCTATATCTCCTATTAGGAACGTTACGAACGAAAATATTAATACAAATAGTTCTGCGCTATGTAAAACACCGCAGGTGTATAAACGAAAACCAGTTAGGAAGATATCAGTTGCCCTTGAATCTCCGTCTAAATCTTTGTTACTCGAATCTAATAATTACGATAAATCAGATGTTATATCGAAAGACATTTTTGATAGTGAAAGCAACGTACTAAAAGATGTATCAAATATTATATCTGATAACATCGCAGAAAGTAAGGAACAAAGTTTGAGTGCATCTGGTGGTTTTAGACATTTTGATAATATAGAATATTCTGTTGGTGATACTGGAAACGTTCAATCAAAGAATGATGATGATCGAAATAAAATAACTACACAAAACGATTCGGCGTGTGCAATAATTGAAAGTAACGTAGAAATTCAATCAAGCAATAATGATGTAAATAGAAGAACTGCGCAAAGCCATGATTATAGCTATTCTAATTGTGTTACGGTTGATACCACAGAAAACTGTGACTATAAAACAAATTCTACATCTCCACCTGATAAGTCAAACGCTTTACATTTGGAAACTATCAACTGCTCCGAAAGTTCTAAACTATCTGGTAAAATCAATAATTTGCCACCGAATTCTGATGAAGAAGTCTTTGATACTGACCTAAATTCATCAATTTCCAAATCCGCACTTAAGGATAATTCAGAAATGGTAGGGACGAGTTCTATCGAAAGTGACCCAAAACAGCCCACGACTTTGGAAAATATAAGTCATATATCAAGTTTTACATCAACTGAGGGTACAAGCACTAATGAACTATTACTACTTTGTCGAGAAAACAATCCAGGAGAAGATAGCGTAAAACATAGCTATGAGAATGTAGATAATTCAAGAATTGAAGCGAAAATGAATAGTGAAGAAATGGATAAATTCAAACAAACTATTGATAGTAAGATTACTTCACAAAATTGTATTTTGATTGATACTACAGCAACCCAAAATTCTATTAATTCTTTTGGTCTACAAGACTCCGTAAAAGAAGGATCTACAAAATTAAGCTCTAGTAATATTTTAGACGGGACCAGTCTAGATCATGAAACTTCATGCTTTACTGATACTTCTGAATTATCCACGTCAAATTTATTACAGGAAGCTGTGGTCAACTTTACTAATGATACCGCTTCTACTATAAATGCTGATAGTCCCAGTGCAGATTTGTTTAAAAATCCTGGATCAGATGTGAAACAAAAGCTAAATAGATATATTACATTGAGAAAGCGGAGAATAACTATAAAACCTTATGTCAGTAAGCGTAGAAAAAATAGAGGTGATGATTCGGGCAGTGATTTAAACATTTGGAGCAATTCTGATTCATCATCGGTTTGTAAGTCATTGGGAAGTATACGAGAAGATAAAACCATTGATGACAGCAATTTTGAAGAAACTGCTTCGAAAGAAATTATTAATAGTTTGGAGATACATAATGATGGAGAAACCATGTCTATTGTAGATGATACCAACTTGGAGAAAAGTGGTTCAAAACTAATTGATGTGGATGATATAAAATTAAGAGATGAAGATATTGTGAATCCACAGTCTTTAAATTTGGAGATAGCTAATGATGTTAATGATGATGAAGATATTATTGATGATGAAGTTAAAACTGGTGCAAAGCAAATTAATCTGGATAATACCAAATTAGGTCAAAAGTTAGTCGTTAATATAACACGTTTAAATCTAGAGAAGATCCAATCAGAAGCAAACAAAAGAACTTCAGTGGAGCAGATGACACCTAGCGGGCATTCCTCAAAAAGTATCGAAGTAATTCCTCTTGATAGCAAGATGCTTTCGATCAGCCGTATTTGGGATAATTCTGATTCATCGTCTGTTTGTAAGTCATTGGAAAGTATAGAAGATACAACCATTGATGATAGCAATTCTGAACAAAATGCTTCGAAAGAGCATATTGAAACTTTACATTTGGAGATGGATAATGATAGAGACAACATTGCTACTGATGATGATAGTAGCTTAAAGAAAAGTGGCTCCAAACAAATAGAGGATTGTGAAGTTCGTATAGATGAAGAAGTTATTATCGATGATAAAGTTAAAACTAGTTCAAAACAAATCAATCTGGACAATACAAAATTAGGTCAACCAACAGTTGTTAATATAAAACGTTTAAATCTAGAGAAGATCCAGTCAGAAAGAAACAAAAGGACTTCATTGAAGAGGGTGCCATCTGGTGGACGTTCATCAAAGAGTACCGGAATAATTTCTCTGGACATCGAGATGCCTGGGAAAGGCCGAAGCAGTGATAAAGCACCACCTAGCGGGCATTCCTCAAAAAGTACCCAAATAATTCCTCTTGATAGCAAGATGCTTTCGATCAGCCGAATTTTGGATAATTCTGATTCATCGTCTGTTTGTAAGTCATTGGAAAGTATAGAAGATACAACCATTAATGATAGCAATTCTGAACAAAATGCTTCGAAAGAGCTTATTGAAACTTTACATTTGGAGATGGATAATGATAGAGACAACATTGCTACTGATGATGATGATAGCTTAAAGAAAAGTGGCTCCAAACAAATAGCGGATGAAGAAGAAAGTGGCTCCAGACAAATAGGTCGACGAACAGTTGTTAATATAAAACGTTTAAATCTAGAGAAGACCCAGTCGGAAAGAAACAAAAGGACTTCATTGAAGAGGGTGCCATCTGGTGGGCGTTCATCAAAGGGTACCGAAATAATTTCTCTCGACATCGAGATGCCTGGGAACGGCCGAAGCAGTGATAAAGCATCTCCAGAGGAACAACCATCAAAAAGGAGTAAAACCATGCAGATAACGTCTACAACAAACCCCGGGTATCCTAAACAAATGTTGACAAGAAGCAAAACTTTGAAGAATCCAAATTTAAAACATCCAAACCAGAATAATCCTGAAGATGATCCTCAAAGCAGCAAAACTACTCCAGCGAAAGTTTTCCTCACTCCAAAAGTCCCACGTAGAAAACTGCAAAGAAAGACGACACTTCCAATTGTCGATGAGGCCATAGCAGCGAAAGAAGCTATCATGAGGTCGTTTAACACGCACGAGCTTACGTTCAAGGAACCAGACGATGTAGATGTGGTAATCCTCAGACCCGGAAAATTGTGGAGACGTTCGTTATCGGAGGTGAAGAACAGTAGAGTGGACGGTTTCCCTGGAAACCAGAGCAGTTGTGTCGCTTTGAAAGGTGGGTGTCAGCCAAATTTTGTATGAGTTTTTGCCATTTAAAACAACCCGAAACTGCAAGCCTTTGTTCCCAGAGTGAGTATTAACAAATTGGTTTGGTTGGATACGACGCAAAAGATTTGTCGTTAACGTTGATGGGTTGACGCATGGTCTAGTCAAATTACGTTAAAAATGATTAAACTTTTAAACAAAATTACCGACAAGCTCAACAAACTTGTGTGCAGCTTTATTTTGGTGTTTTACATAATATATTAGGAGTCCCAGTTCGACAAAAAGAAGCAATACTCTCTCACAGGATTTCGGTACTTAACTAAAAGAAATACGTAGTCGGCTTTTAACATTTTGAATACTAGATATGATCAAAAAGTAAAAACTACCAATTTTTAATAACTTCTATTTGCGATAAATAAAAAGTTGAAATTGTCTTAACTTTTTGCATTGTGTTTCTAAGGCCTGGTTATTCGATTGCGGTTTAGCGGAGTTTAAGTAACGTATCGTTAGGCTCCACATAGCGTGCATATGGGGCCTAACGATAGTTTAAGTTAAACTCTGCTAAACCACAATTGAAAAACCCACCCTAAGACTATCCACAACAAAGTTTACTGCTTTTAATTTGATGATTTTTGGTAATTTTATTTGAATAATTCAAAAATGTAATCGAATTACCGGAAATTCTAAATGGTGACGTTTTATCGTGATTTTTTACCAAATGAACTGCCAAATCTTTTAGAAGATATGCACACTAGGGTGTATCGAAAAAACGTATTTTTCGAAATTCAAAGTTGATAAAAAGTTGTACCTTTGGGCCTACATATACTCCAAAAAAAATTGGCGCAATTGAAAAATATTTAGGTCTCCCGCAGAAAGCCTAAAGATTAAGTGATTTTTCTTTTTCAAATACAAAAAATTTAACAATAAGGTGTGAAATTACCATATACAAAAATATATTACTCTAATGCAACTTTTACATCGCCTGCAGTTTATTTGGATTCGATACAATTTTTAGAAAAATGACCATTTTCGTATAATTTTAAAAATGTGCTTAAATGTTGATATAAGTTTATTTGTCATTAATTTTTTTATTATGTGCGGACATGTGGGCTTTTAAGAAGAAAACCCACTTAAGAGGAATCAGTACTGCTGGTACGTCCTATAAAATAAGCATCCGTAGTCAGCTTAATTTTGTATCAATTCTCTCATGTTATACATCAAATTATAGATAAAGGTGTATTACTTGCTGTGGTAATGTATATGTATTACTTGTTGTTGTTGTATCCACGCTACGTGATAAAATATAACTTATTCATGTACTCGAAGAAGTAAAATTTTGAGTGAAAAAAGCATGTAAGATATTGATATTTTTATGTGAAATTTTGTACACTTATAGAGGAAGGTGTAACTTAGACCTATTATGTGGTACTTTTTTCAATTTTAACCTGAGTTCTTCGTAAAAAATTGCTAAATCAGCCAATTTTATGTTATATTCAGAAATAGATTTGTCAAAAACGAATGGAACTATCAAAAATCAACCACTAGACGCAAAATTATATATCTTTTATCTTTAATTTGATGTATTTCTTTTACGATTATGTGAACTAATTGCTGAGAAAAAGCCTCAGAACTTTTGCGTGTTTTGCAAGCGTAGGGGGTATGGATTCCCCTTAATATTTCGTTAAAAAATTCGAATTTTTAGATAAAATCATAAACTTTAGGCCTCCTGCGGGAGACGTAAATATTATTTATTTGGGCCAATTTTTTTTTAGTATATGAGGATCTACAGGGACAACTTTTTATGAACTTTTTGGGTTGCGTTTCAAAAATTAGAATGTTAGAATATTGAATTATGTAACTGTGAACATTTATTTTGATCAGTAATTTCAGTATGTATATGAAATATATATAATATTTTTGTGGCTCGACAACCATACTTATTCAAGTTATATCATTTTTAATTTTTTTTGTTTTATTTTTTAGAACTTATGATAAAAACAAGTTTACCAAAAATCATCAAATAGAAACTTTTTGTAAACTAATGCTTAAAATGACGTATTACTATATTGAGATGTCTATATCTCAGACAAAAGGAACACTTTTTGCAGAAAATTTTACGAGATATAATTCTCTTGTCCGGAAAGCTAATTGTTTCCAAGATAGTCGCAAAAAACTAGATTCTTCCGTTCTTTAAATTTTTTTTCTGCTGTCATGGGGACTTTTGAAATATTATTTTAAAACTTCAAAAAAAAAAGATTCATCTGACTTCCAATTTTTTTAGAGGCTGAAGTCTAATCTGACTCGACCATGTCACAATTGACACCTAAAAGTCATCCCTATCATTTGTGGCACACACACTCAACTCTGGCGACAAAATTTTTGTGTCATTGCTATTAATGAATGATTTGGTCGAGCAGTGATGGCTCTGTTACGCTTAAATATCAAATGGGTGAGGTGGCCTTCGTTGCCGTCCGACTAGTTTCACCGTACTCATCAGTTTTTGTCGTTTCTCGACAGGTATTGTCTGCACTTGTATTCAATGCAAGAGGGATAACATCGGAGGGTCGATTTTGCCGAAACGTCTGTCAGTTAGAGTGGTGCCGCTATCACCGATTTCGCCCGCCTTCACAAGCATCTCGTATTTGGAAAACTATGCGGTTTCTCTTTATCCCAGTAAGTATACGATTCTATGTGTTGTGTTTGTCACTTGCGTTAAATTTCGATTATGCTATTTTGTTGACATCATACGGTAGTTTTAAGTGTTTCGATATTTATTTATAAATTAAGAGTTAGATTCATTTGTTATTGAATTTTACTGGCGACTAGATTTTGGTCTAAGTATATTTTGGTTGTTGCATGTAGTTTTTGTCCAAAACTTGCATATTTAAAAAAGTTAAGAACCTATATGGAGTCTGCTGTACATTAAAACAAGCAGTGAACATCAATTCAACCATTTAAACTCAAAACTGATCCTAAAATTAATAAAAAAATATTTTGGCTTCATGTTTTTGCTGCAATATATCTAAAAAACTACACAACACATTTTTGAGTAGGTTTTTTGGGCCTAGAAAAGAACAATTGAAAAAAGTAAAATATTGACAACTTTGGAGAATGTGGATTTCATGAATGGTAGCGTTGCGGTGAATACAAATTCGGACTTAGAACTATGGGTTTTGAAGCAGTTGATGTCAAAATGTCAACAATTGTGATTTTGGCAATTTTCGTCAATAGTAGCTGAAATCAATGCCCAGAAACAAACTTTCAGGATATCAGAAAAACATGTCAAGTTTAATGTTTACTTGGAGACTCACTTTAAGTTTCTAGTGCCATATTTTACAATTCTTTTTCTCGAAAATATTATTGTTACTGCCACACAATTTAAACATTATTGAATAGAAAAAAAAATTATTTAATTGAGAAAAGTGTCCTCCACTAAATTTTTGAGCAAAATCGTAAAAAATTGATAAAGTAAAATACATATGTGACCCAGAATATACAATAAGTCTTATAAAATGAATAATAACACACGGTGGGCTATTTTAAATGATTGTAGTATAGTAGCCCACGATATCAAATGTAAATATTCTGGTTGCCGCTCTATTTGAATTGAATACCACTGTTTTTACACAAAAGTTAAATTGGTTGCATAACCTAGAGACAGGAATAATGTCACTGTAAGATAATAATTTGCCATTTCGAACTCGAAACTTTATATTACGCAGTATGTTAAGTATTGTAATCATGCCAAAAAAAAATTTTGAGATTTTAGCGGAAATGTCTTTTTGGGTCCCCTGAACATTTTTGACCAAGGTACAAAATAATGTGTGTGTGTGTGTGTGTGTGTGTACCCGTTTTTTGTGGTGACGATTCCGGAGAAACTACTAAAGGTATCGGGACGAAACTTCATATTTAGAAGTTTCATAACCAAACTTAGAGCTAAAAAGCTTTCTGTTGAAAAGGGTCCAAAGTAACTGGAGGTTTAGTCTTAGCATTTTTGAAAGATTTTGCAAATAAGCCGCCATTTCTGGAATTTCGTCGAAATAGTTAAATAATAAATTAAAGATGAGGAAATTCTGAATAATTTATGACTCTGACATTTTTTGGTACAATCAATACTTTAGCTGCATGAGCAAATTCTATTTCATCGAGATCGGTCGTACTGCATTAAGACTAGTAGCCAGGATTTGTCAGATTTTTTGATTCTAATGACAGTAGGTAGGTAGTGTCAAACGTTAATGTTTGGAGAATAACTTCTGTCAATATAAGCTGCGTTCGGATATTGTATTACACATTTTACACCTAATAACAAGTAAGTGTCATTTGGACGGTGTACCCGGTGTCAACGGAGTACAATATCCGAACGAAGCTTTAATCGACATATCTGTCTAGTTCTACTAGTTTTATTTTAATGCAGACATAGGCGAATCAAATAGAATCTCATGCAGCTAAATTATTGTTTTTATATATAGTATGATAAAGTCATGTGCTTGGCCACATCAGATTTTTTTAGATTGGTCTGGCCAACTGTTATTCTCAAGTGACAGCATTTATATTTTAGGATGTTTTCCATTGTTTAAATAATAAAAGTCAACAAATTTTATTAATCACATTTCTTTCTCAATTTCTTATTCTGATTTCCTACCACTGTGTGCCGCAAGATAATGTTGATTTGTTGCTGTCTGGAAACTGTTTCCTGTACTCTAATTTGATGAAATATTTAAAACGAATATTATTTTATTCTTCAAACACTGGAAATTATCCCAAAATATAAATGATGTCACTTCAAAATTACAGTTGGCCAGACCGATCTAAAAAAAAATAATTTTAAGCGAATTTAAAAAAAAATGTTTAAAGAAATGTAGGTTTGTTAGATAATACAGACTAGATATCTCGATAAAATTGATAAGTTAATTTTACAAATAAACTGACTTTTCTAACATAATTAGAAAAAGAGTTGAATATGAATTGTAATTGATTGATTAAACAATAGGAAGAAATTTTTTAATAAATAATGTCTCTAAGGTAATAAACTGCCATTTCGAACTCAGAAAACAGAATTCAGACGAATTTGCAAGAAAAACGAATTATTTAAACAAATAGAATTTGTTTAAACAAATGGAAATTAACTGACAACCGTTTATAATCATTCCACAAGACTTATAGTAATGATTTCTATGTGAAAATAAAAATCATGAAATGATTAGAAAGGCCAATTTTCTGAAAAAAGTACATTTTTTATTTGGGTAGTTTTCAGGGCACTGTGGGGTGGATTGGGGGCGTCAAATCCATATGTATAATAGGTCCAAGTCTTCCTTGGAGAGTCCTCTACAAGTCCTATAACTTTAACATAATTTTCCTAAATACCTAACAATTATTCGAAAAATACCAAAAAATGTCTTCTTCCCATGTAAATTTAAGGCCTCGAAAGGCACCATAAAAAATAAAAATTACGAAAAAAAAAATACGTGTCCAGTGTCCACTTTTTTTGTATTAGGAAACGTTTGGATCGTTGCTTTCCAAATAAAAATAACCACCCTACTGTCCATAAAGAGTGATATGTAATAAACATACCAAAATACGAAAGGGGGGCAGCTGCCCCACCTGGATACGCCCATGGATACAATGTATCCACGATAAAGACAAAAATAAACACGAAACATTAGTACATATTCGACAAAACGAAACCCTTTGAAATAATGATTCCATTGTCCTCGACCTCACTTCCGGTGTCCTTAAGAAAAATAAATCTATAATCCGGTTAGCCCGCATGCTTAATCCGTCACCTGAAACTAGGCCTTTCAGCATACGTGGCACTGTTTGTTCCCGGAAACCTAACTATCCAAGGACATCGCCAAGGGCGCCGTTAGTTATCCACGTGGATGTCGATAAAGTGGCGCAAATATTGCGCAAGACTATTAATATAATGGAAGCACCTCAATTAGAATGTTTCCAACTATGTCACGCCGTTATTTTCTTTGACGCTATACACATTTTATATTTAAACCTGACCGACATACATAACTCATTTTAACGTGTGAAGCACCAGTTCCTGGCACGGGGTTGTATTTTATAGTCCAACACGACGTTTAGGCTGTGTTTGCTTTTCTAGTTATCGCCTAGGAACGATAATGTGCGGAAATAGATTTGTTAAAGAAAAAAGTATTAAAAGTTTTGGTAGTGGTATTTGAAGTTTAAATTTGTCGAAATGATAACTTCAAATACAACAACAAATAGCTTGCAAACCAGTTGTTTTTGTGAATAGTTTTAGGAAATCAAATTGATAAATTAAGATACGTGATCATAGATATAGACCAGGCAATAGAGACTTTTTCGTGACAAAAATAGTATCAGCAAGCCGCCGGTCCCAGGTCACGTGGAACAGTCCGTAGATGTATTGTGATGTGTTTTCGACTAGCAAATATCATTACTTAATTTGTTATAAACAAAAAACCTAAAAAAATTGTGCTTTTTTTCGTTGTTTGCTTCTAAAAGCTGAACCGATGGAGCAATCTTGATATTGTCAACAGACGAATTGTAGAGAATGAAAAGACGAAAAAAATGAACACTACACGAACCCGATCGGATTAATATTAACGGAAGAAATTCGGTAGAACCGGAGAAATCTGCATTTTTTTCAAAAATTCATAACTCCGCCATTTTTTAAGTTGTAACGCAGGCTTTTCGCGAGAAAGTAGCGATTGATGGGTACTTTGAGTGTGCACAACCCAGGCGTTGTCCGATGATTAGTTTTTGCACAATTGCGATTTGAATTTTTTTTATACAATATGGTTCGGCGAGCCTGGATGCGTCGGAGGTGGTCCGTTTTTAATTTTTTTTACGTATTTCGAAAGTAGAAGTAGAAGTGCTACAAAACGTCTATTCTGATTTTGCGTTAAAATGTTGCGAAATAAGCGAAAAATGCTTGCAAACTTGACCGAAATCTGCCGCGCGCTCCACAGCTGTCCTGTAGTGGGGGTAGGCGGCCGACTCGGGGAAGCGCGCAGCGCGTGGGATTACTATAGATACGCGCTTCCCCGCGTCGGCCGCCTACCCCCACTACTCGACCGGTTTGGAGCGCGCCGCAGATTTCGGTCAAGTTTGCAAGCATTTTTCGCCTATTTCGCAACATTTTAACGCAAAATCAGAATAGACGTTTTGTATCACAATGCACTTCGAAATACGTTCAAAAAAATTAAAATCGGACCACCTCCGACGCATCCAGGCTCGCCGAACCATATTGCATAAAAGAAATTCAAATCGCAATTGTGCAAAAACTAATCATCGGACAACGCCTGGGTTGTGCACACTTAAAGTACCCATCGATCGCTACTTTCTCACGAAAAGCCTGCGTTACAGCTATGAAAATGGCGGAGTTATGAATTTTTGAAAAAAACGCAGATTTTTCCAGTTCTTCCGAATTTCCTCCGTTAATATTAATCCGATTGGGTCCGTGTAGGGTTCATTTTTTTCGTCTTTTCATTCTCTACAATTCGTCTGTTGAAGGCATCAAGATTGCTCTATCGGTTCAGTTTATACAAGCGAAAAACGAAAAAGAACACAATTTTTTGATCTTTTTTGTTTATAACAAATTGAGTAATGATATTTGCGAGTCGAAAACACATCACAATACATCTACGGACTGTTCCACGTGACCTGGGACCGTCGGCTTGCTGATACTATTTTTGTCACGGAAAAATCTCTATTGCCTGGTCTAATAAGCGTTTTTGATCCTGCTTCATCAAATTAGATCACAAACTTCTCCCGATGCACAGTTGATACCATTGTTTTTCGAAATTTTAAATGATTCTAATCTCGATTTTAACTATGCAATGATGGTTGGGACATCAGTTGGTTTCTTTTTGAAATTACTCTGAAAACTACACCGCCCAAAACTTTTAAATGACTTTTGCTTCAATCAAGAGACTGCAAATTCCGATTATTTATAGAAAGTAATTGTGGTGACCATCCTCTTCACCCAACTTTACACATTGTAGATTCTTTGGGGCTCTATTTCGCAAAAAGCTTGATAATTCAATTTTGATAGTTATACGTGTCATACAGAAATCTTTCAGGAGTGGAACGCAGTTTATTTGAGTTTTTTTCGACATTTCAGAGATGAGCATTTTTAAATTGTTGTTTGGTGTGTTTTAGGTCCCAATTTATGTTGCTAATTATGACTTGCTCAGACTGCACATGTTCCGCGGCTGTGTATGCACTATAATATTATTTAAGATGTCAGTATACTGAAACCATTAAAACTTCAAAATTGATTATATGGTAGTAAGACCACTTTTGACGGCAAAAATTTTGTTTTTAATAAATTATTTCTAATAGTATTACGCCTCGCCACTTTTCGCCAATTATATTTGATTAGTGCAAGTTGCATAATATAATATCGACTGTATTAAACTGTAAAAAGTAAATGAATCCAAAGAAGGCAGACGATGTTATAAAAAGAGAATCCGATGAGAACGACGACTTTTGTAAAGGCTAATTACACTACACTACTTTCGTTTTTTTTTCTAAGCTTATTGTTAGTAAATAGAAAAATTTTCTAACTAATAGTATAACTTTTTCTTAGCATAGACGCATGCGCAGTCGAGGCATTTGTAAGGTCTGCCAACAGTGCCAACGAGAGACATTTTGTTTTGACAGACCCCAGTAACGTATACGTTTAACCTCACAGTGACGCGCTACGCTTTGTGCAATTGGTTTAATATATGTAAATTAATTTGCATTGAGATGTTTGCAGCCAAATATTGCAGAAATAACTGGGATAATTCCTATAGATTGCTGTTAAAAACGATACACCCACAAAACCAGCTTTACTACAAATAGAGGTCCTGGAAATTTAAATTAAATGTATCTGGCTAGAAATATAAACTTAAATATTTTGAAGAAAATTCCTATAATACTGAAACTCTTCTGCAACTAATTTCTTGGGAATTTTGTCACTTTTTTTGTCAGCGTTCAATGTTATTATCACTAATTTTTCTCTTTTCTCAAAAAAAAACTACATTGTCAGTAAATTTAGCAACTAATTACTAATGAAAGTTTAAAAGCTGAATTACTATTGAAATGTACAACCTACGGGATGATTTATAACTAGTGGTAAAAACTTTAAAACCCACAAAACTGGCAAAAGAAAGCATTTAAATGCTGTACAAGATGTCAAAAACAATCTTTCAAGAAGACCACATGTCTTTCATTAAACGATGTCATAAAGTTTGTATGAAGTATATCATTAGTTGCAAATACTAATGGTTTAGTTACCGTTTTCAGTCTAAGCAATTTATACTTTTAAATTTTAAATAATCAAGTGTATTTGAAAAAAAAATATCTTCCATTTGAACATAAAATGGATGTTGCGTATGTGGGATTTCGCCGTGTAAAACTAAAATCTTAATAAAATGACTTAGAACTTGCAAGCTTACTCTTGCAAAGTAACACTTCAATTTCATTACGTAATTTTTAACTGAATAATACTACTACACTTAATAACTGAATACTTAACTACTACACTTAATTATTGTAAAGACAAATTTCTTCCTTACTACATATTTGACTACTTATTTATTTTTGCAATACAAAAGTATTATACAAGCTGTATCAAAAGAAAACCGCAACAATACATAATGTGGTTGTTCATCATCTAACTGATGTGAACGAAAAACTAAACGTATGGCATATTTTAAAGTATAAACTGGTGGAAATTATGAAAACCTTCCGCGATAAAAACTTTTGTATCTGGATTGTGTTCAGCAAACGAAAATCCAGCAAAAATGCCTATGTACAATTTTCCATTGGGCTTTTCTCAAAAGAATTTGTATATAAGGCCAAAATTTTAACATCATTGAATTCAGAAATAAATCCTTTAAATTTTGGAGAAACAAACGTACTAACCCATTTGAAAAACAAAAATTGACATACGTCTGTCAAAAAGTATGGTGGCTACCGGATACGGTATTTGACTGTATTAAAAATATGGCTTGTATTATAGTCATCCTAATAGATTACAATTTAAGAAAACTATTTGTTATTACTTTTCAAAAAAAAATATGCTTTATTTCTATTAAAAACCAAAATTAAAATTGAATTTTATTCACGTCCTATCACGTGATTGAAAACGCTCTCCAATTGGCTCAGTCTCCAGTGACGTCATTCGTTAGTACGCTTATAGCGCGTTCGGTTTGTCAGGGTAGGGTATGGGGAGAGCAATGCTCAGATAACCTTGGTCGGCTGTCTCTCTCTTATATGCAGATAAGCGCCGTATGACGTTAGTCCGCCTATTATGCAGCGCGTCACTCTCACCGTACAATACCGGGTTATCCGAACGCGCTCTTATGCTTCTCCCGTTTGAATTTAATAGCACTAAAGTGCCATGTAAGCATAACTTTGTAGGTTAGGATAGCCCTAACCTTAAGCTGTCAAATCAGATAATACCTGGTTCGAAGATACGATAGCTAACTTATTCTAGTCAGTTTTACTTATGTCGAAGTAATCTTCACAACAGAAAACACTTGTATTGGCCGCTATTGATTTCATTTGGATTTCTACGAGCCAACCACTTTCTTCGCAGTTTCAAATCTTGCCGAACAGCTACAAATAGTTTATCCAGAGTTTTTCTTGACATATTTCTGCATTGTGGATTTATACACCATTTATAACACATCATACAACACAATTACCAAACGGTGACGATGCCGATGCTGACAGACCACATGGGCCGATTTGACATCTACCATCGGGTGACGTCACACAACAGAAAGTATCGTTTTGGCGGGACTTTTTGTGATTCAATTTTTAACGCTGATTTCTATGAAATATTGAGGAAATAATTACGAAAAATAATGCATTTACAATGTAGGGTGAAGGAATAAACACACTAAGATGGTTTTCCAATAATAGTCAAATATATGAGCCATATATATTTATACTATAGAATGAGCCATTACGTTCGTTTTTCGGTTCACGGCGATTGGTTGATCAACAACCATGTTACGGCTTGTTCCTTTTTTTTGTATAGCTTTAGAAGTATTAAGTTTACGTGATTTTGCGTTGGTTTTAAATGATAAAGTAAAGAATTCCAGCATTCCGAATCTGCCAAAACTCCAGGATCGATAATTTAGGGGTCTCATTTCTATTAAAAATTCTTCTCAAGTTTTGCACAGTTTCTGCAACACAGCACTCGATTTGCAAACATTTTGTTAATATTAAAAAACACCTATGCAGTTTCCTTTCACAAAACCCACAATCTCGTATTCTTTGATTTACATCAATTGGCTGATTAACAACAACGTTGTGGCCTGTTCTGTTTTTTTTTTTAAATACAGCCTATACCAGTATGATTCAATACCTTTACAAACGTGTATTTCCACATAGAGAAAGTGTTACTACTAAATTTGATGATTCTTTTTTAATTTTTGGGTTGTTGTTGTTGAGTCATCATTCATGGTATCACACTGGATGTACTACGTGTTATCTTTACCTATATGCAACTACTAAACTATAGATATTATAGTTATCATATCGTCAACTTACTTTTTCTATACCGCCTTGCCAATAGGTTCGACTGCGACGGATACTTTGGTTTGATAGTTCTCAATTCCATTTCTGTGCCTTCCTTGCAATTCGAATGATATTGTGCCACCACTGAAAACATTGATACCTGCCTGTGATGTGTAATACTGGCTACCGCTATCAGATTGTTTATCAGCAAAGCCGTAAAGCCGCCCGCCGGGTTGTTCCCATTTTGGTATTTGTCGCATGCGCTTGATAACATTTTTCTGTGTAATTATCCCAAATGAGACAAAGCGTGACTATATTGTTTGTTGTGAGGAATGATTAACAACTTAGGAGTTAAATGGAAATTGTATGTTTTCCGAAAATGGTTCATTTGTGGACTAGGGATAAGTCGTTTTTAATCGTGTTATTATGCCATTTCTACTAGTTATTTTAATGGAGAATTGTAGAATTGAAAACTATTAGGATAACTGCATTCTTTTGAGCAAGTACTCTTGCGAACTTTGGAATTACTAGACTAGTTAACTGATAATCAAATCTTAACGTCATTAACAAACAGAACGCATTGTTTTTATCGTACTGACTGGCCAAAATGTGATAGTAACAACGCCTACAGGACAAGGCTGCAAAATTTCGACATATGAAAAACAAAGATGGTTTTTGAAGCAACAAACCCAAAAAGTATATTATGCTTTACTTTTGCACAAAAAAAACACATATCGATGATATTCATTGTATTCCTGACGAATGATTTAATTGAGTGATAAAGTTATAGGGGTTAAATGCGAGAAGAATTCAGTATTTTTTTGTAACTACATTGCTCAAAAAAATTAGCGGAACACATTTTTCAAAACCTGGAACTTTTTAAATAATAGTTCTAAGCAAATAAAATTAACAAAAATTCAAATAAAAAAACTCTTAAAATTACAAAAACAATGTTACAACGACAAAATCTCAAGAACGGTTTGCTATTTTAAAAAATCCTCGAACTATAATTAACACCTTATGGAATCAAATTAATTCTTTTGATTTTTTTGAAACAGATGACGTCATCGACATTTTTTTCAAATGACAACCCTATATTTTTTTAAGGAATTTGACAGATCTTTTACTTGGCTTAATGGTAGCATAATATTTTTATGGCCTTACATAACAAAATTTTCGAGAAAAAGACAATTGAAGGTTATGAAATAAAAGTGACAAAATCTCCGGAACGGCTCGAAAAAATTGATAACAAAACATTATTACATTTTCTACTGCAACTACTCTAGTTGGTTTATGAGGATTCTCAACCATTGACAAGAACACATTGCTTTAAGTTTGATCGGTTTATTTTTTTGGTGTTGTTATTGTTTGTTATCAATTTTTCTTTGTTAATTCTTAGACCTAAGTAATAAAGGTTTTTGGTAGTTTCTAGATGTCTTTGATATAATACGTAACAAGCGTAGTAACATTGAATAGGCAATGGACGACTGTAACAGAAAATGTCAAAATATACAGGCTGTTCTATTTCAAATTCAAAAGTTTGAGGTTATATCTCAGAAATTATAAACGTTGCATCAACGATAATGCCTTCACATGGTTGCAAAATACTTAATTCCAAAATTTCGTTAAATTCGGTCGAGCTGTTACGGAGATTTTGTCACTTTTATTTCATAACCTTCAATTGTCTTTTTCTCGAAAATTCTCTTATGTAAGGCCGTAAAAATATTATGCTACCGTTTAAACAATTAAAAGATCTGTCAAATTCATTAAAAAATTCTGTCAAATTTAAAAAAAAACTTTACCTATAATTATTGCAAATTCTTGCCTGTTGGATTTGGTGATTTAAGGAACGTAATTCACTAGGATAGATATTACAACACCTAATAATAGTAACGTAGTACCTTTGTACGTTAATGAAAGAAAAAATAGCTTAGTACTTTTTTATTTTATTTTCCGTATTGGTTTTAGCAACTCAAATAAATCTAGGGAACGATCTTCATGTTTTGGACATATAAAATAAACATATTAATAACAATTTTGAATTTACTGAACTTATAAAATTTTTTAACAATCGATAAAGCATAACAATAGATTTACTGCACATTGGTACAAACAAGAAACGCAAATTATGTCTTTAAAGAATAATTGACTGTGCAGAAGTGGCACCCGAAATAGTTCTATCAAATTCAATATTTAATACACCCAAACATTATATTTCTTTTAAATTTAGTTTCATAGTTTAAATTGCACCTATCAATTCCACTAGTTTTGTAAATATATGTAATTAGTAAAGCCCATACAGTAATGTGCAAAATATATATTTGAACATCTAAATATGTATGTATACAAATCCAGCGATTCAATACATTAACTCAGAATTATGAGTTTTTTGACAACTATGGTGATACTGATTATATAAAATTCGTTAACTACAATATATTATATATCTATTCCAGGAACAAGGGCGGATATGATAAAATAACATGGGGCAAAATTTTGATTCGGCAAAATTAATGTTTGCTGCAATTCCTTGTTTTTAGAACATATACACACCAACATTATTTTGCTATTCGAAGAAACAATGTTTATGTTTTTAAAATGTCCTGAAAACGTATAGTCGGCATATTGATATAACATACAGGGCTGTTGCAAAACAAGAAATTATTAAATTTTACAAAAGAAAATGTATCAGTTTTTCATAATTAAATATAAAACTTTATACTGAAAAGTTGTTTTAAATTTATATATCTTTTTTTTTGATAGGTATATAAATTTTAATATTTCATATTTTATTTTTATTGTTTGACCTGAACTAACATTATTATTAAAAACAAATTATGCCAACTGCATTTGATAATATGCTATTGCTACTGTTAACTGAGTCACAATATGTAATACCAAAATCCTGTTTTCAGTTAAAAATATTAAATAGGCAAATTTTTTGTCTACTGTTGTCTACTAATTTTGTCAAAAACTTGAAGCTATGTATGTTATACAAAAAATACAGGTATTCGAATTAATTAAAAACTGAATGTTAACAATTGAATCGGTGAGTGGAAGAACAGAATAATTCCAAACATTGACATTTTAAACAAAGATGGTCATTTTGTATAAAATTTCCCAATCTTTTCGAAAATATGAGAAAAATAATCATAGATATTACCAGTACTGCTGTAGAAACACCGTACTTCACGCAATGATTGGATGAACAGAATAAGTCCAAGACATATTCTGCTTTTCCACTCATTGCACAGAGCGCGGTTGTTTTTAACAGATAACGTCATAGAAAATTTTTTAAATGACCCCTATATTTTTTAATGAATTTGACAGATCTTTTAATTGTCTTAATGGTAGCATAATATTTCTATGGCCTTACATAAGAAAATTGTCGAGAAAAAGACAATTGAAGGTTATGAAACAAAAGTGACAAAATCTCCGGAACGGCTCGACTGAATTTAACCGAAATTTGGTATTAAGTATTTCGCAACCATGAGAAATCAGTGGCGGTATTGTCTTTGATGCAACGTTTCCAGTTTCTGAGATATAACCTCAAACTTTTGAATTTGAAATAGAACACCCTGTATATTATGACATTTTCTGTTAGTCTTCCATTGCCTATTCAATGTTACTACGCTTGTTACAGTATTATATCAAAAACATCTAGAAATTAACAAAACCTTTATTACTTAGGCCTAAAAATTAACAAAGAAAAAATTGATAACAAAAAATAACAACAACAAAAAATAAACCGATAAAATTTAAAACAATGTGTTCTTGTCAATGGTTGAGAATCCTCATAAACCAACTAGAGTAGTTGCAGTAGAAAATGTAATAATGTTTTGTTATCAATTTTTTCTTTTTTAATGTTTAGACCTAAGTAATAAAGGTTTTTGTTAATTTCTAGATGTTTTTGATATAATAATGAAGACTGTAACAGAAAATGTCAAAATATACACGGTATTCTATTTCAAATTAAAAAGTTTGAGCTTATATCTCAGAAACTGTA
Source organism: Aphodius sticticus (assembly GCA_963966075.1). Classification (NCBI taxonomy): domain Eukaryota; kingdom Metazoa; phylum Arthropoda; class Insecta; order Coleoptera; family Scarabaeidae; genus Aphodius; species Aphodius sticticus. The sequence continues at coordinate 36,152,116 of OZ014511.1, forward strand.
AACGTTGCATCAACGATAGTAACGTCAGTGACTTCACATGGTTGCAAAATACTTAATTCCAAAAATTCGTTAAATTCGGTCGAGCCGTTCCGGAGATTTTGTCACTTTTATTTTATAATCTTCAATTGTTTTTCTCGAAAATTTTCTTATGTAAGGCAATAAAAATATTATGCTACCACTAAGACAATTAAAAGGTCTGTCAAATTCATTAAAAAAACATAAGGTTGTCATTTAAAAAATATGTCGATGACGTCATCTGTTAAAAACAATTGAAGGTAAAAAATTAATTTGATATCATAAGGTGTATTTTGATAATTATATCGACGTGTTCGAAGATTTTTTAAAATAGCAAACCGTTCCTGAGATTTTGTCATGTTTCCATACTTTACGCGCTCACTGTATATGTAATTATGTACCTACTTCAATAAGTTACTTTTTGGGTAATTTCACAACTAATACAGCTTTTGTAAACGTATGACAATTTTTATCAAATGGACCATTTTGCAAAACGCGTGTACTGCATTATAATAAATTATTGTAATAAATAAACACAGCAACGAAATAATTATAAACCAATGTTCCGTCTTTTTTTTTTTTAGTATAAATTCGCATTGTTTCGTATTATTTACAAAATCATAGCAAATATTTGCACATTGCTAAATCATAAACCCGTGTTAGTGATAGTAACTTTAGTAAGTTGAATTACTTGTTTGTAATGTTTATTAGCAACATCACAACTAACAATAAGTTTGTTGTTTTGATGTACAAACTCATTTAATCGTTTGTTTACAATATTTATCACTTTATTTACATCAAACGCGCAGTACATATCTGATTATTAATTTTATCATTTGCAAGTATGAGTAACGTTTTCCACGTTTCATCGTAGATAATCAATAATAATCCGGTGATGAATCGATCCGAGCAATTTCGATGGGTTGATTCGCACCGGTCGCATTGAGAATAATCTCAATATCACCCGATAACAAAATAACACACCGTATGATGTCAACATTTTGCGCGAATCGCTCGCTGATTCACGGCGCGCGTCCGTACTCCGGACAAGGCCGTTACGTCACACCACGGGCGCTCACAAAAGCGGCCGAGCGCGTCCCGTACCGCCGCAGTGTTTCACACACCCTACCAGAGTGCGCTAGTGTTCGTTACGACGCGTTCTAGATTGCATGCATCTACATCATCTTGATCTTGCCGAGAATTGTATGTGCGTACTCACATATGTTTCGACAGGTTACATTTCCGATGGTGTACAAGAGAGCATACTTGAAGACTACGAATACCTCGAAAATCTATCGCTAAACGGAGGGCAGAAAACCTTCCAGCACTTGCCACACCACAGGGAACCCGAACTTGGACGCGCGCTCACTGCGCGGGATGTTGTGCTAAGAAAATGCAAACAGACCGAACCTCTACTATTCGAAAAATGCTACCCGAACTCGTAAGTACAACTAATTTATCTCCAGTTTTTTTAAACGGTTTTCTAGGTTATGTTGTCCCACACCCACGTATACTATATACGCTACTACGCATTAGAATATTCTTCGTATGCAGTCGTTTCTTTGTCTGTTTAGTCTTAAAGTAACCGTACATCTGCATATTCAGTTCGAATGACCTCCCTAATCAGCTCGAGGACGTTTTTCCTTAAAACAAATTTAATACCAACAGGAAAAAAAGCGATATCCAAAACCGTTACTCATGCATGTTTGGAACTCTGCAAGATGGCCGTTTGATGGCCTTGAACCTTAGTTTTAAATCACGCAAGAGAACTTAGTCACAATAGAATATTATTCATGCTACGCCAATACATACAGTCTGTCCTAGAAGTCATAACGGAGAATTTATTTATGTTACGTCCAAAACGGTCCGAAACAAGAATAAAATGATCGAAAAGTTGTTTAGAATGTATTAGGAACATGTTTTTAAATTAGCCCTATAGTATTTACATATTTTGTTCCAATGATCTCCCTAATCAGCTCTAGAATGTATGATGCAATTGTCCGGAATTTTCTCCTGGTTGGCGAAAGAAAAGGTTGTGAAACACTTTCTGACTCAAATAATCCAATTTTCAGAAGTTTATCGTTATCTGCCACTCTAGTTAGTCAGTGAATCATTGGTGCAATATTGAGGAATTAAATTTACCATAAAAAGTTCACGAAGTTTCACGTTCTTTTTTTTGTTTTACATATCTAAAAAAAAATCCAATAGTTACTTTTAAGTTACACGTAAAAATGTAAATTAATAATTTAAAACAAAATGGAAATGACTGTCATAGTATCGATGACAGTCGGGTTTTCTGTGGATTGGTGAGGTTTAATACAGTGTATGCCTTCCACGAGCACGGATCACTTCCTCACACCTACGTGGCATGCCTCGCACTAGTCTGCGAAGAGATTCTTGGGGTATGCTTTCCCATTCCTCAATAAGGGCTTGTGTCAGTTCCTGTATGGTTAGTGGTGGATTAGGGCGCTTGCGAACACGTCGGCCATTCCATGACCTGAATTCCACGTTCTTGTAAAAAGTTTCTGGTGATGCCGGCGGTATGTGGCTTTGCATTGTCCTGCATTAGGATGAAATTTTGACCGACGCCATATGCAGCAGGCACCACATGGTCCTCCAAGATGTTGTCGATGTAATTTATGGCATTTAGTCTACCAACCACAACAAGATCAGTTCTGTTGTCTATACTGATTCCAGCCCATCAGAGATCACCACCAAATCTATCTACTTCCTGTATAGTAGTGGCTGCGTAGCGTTCACCAGGACGTCTATATGCACGTACTCGATCGTCTCAACGAGTTAAACGAAATCTGGACTCGTCTGTAAACAGTACAGACGTCCAGTGACGAAGTTGCCAATCTCTGTGATCCAGAGCAAACCTCATTCGCGCTGCTTTGTGATGCTGCGTAAAGGCGTGGTGTGCGGACAGGTCTTCTTCGTTTCAAATTCGCTTCTCTTAATCTGTTTCTAACAGTTTGATCAGAAATTTCTATTCCATGTGCTCGTCTTAGGTCGTTTAGGAGGTCTCGTGCTGTGGCAGTACGCTGACGTAGAGAGAAAAGGACAAGAACTCGGTCTTGGTTTTGAGTAGTTTTTCGATTTCGACCTTGTCCAGCTCTTCTAACATATTAGCCAGTCTCCCGAAATCGATTCCACCGACAGCACGAGTAACTTCCACTTTACTACGATGCCTCATTTTACTTCTAATCAACGAAAATTGACAACTGCATTCATTTGTCAACTTTAGTAGGCTTTCATACGTGAATTCACAGCATACTTGACATTTTTTCCATTTTGTTTTGTGTTATTAACTTACAGTTTTAGGTGTAACTTAGATATCGTACAAATCGTATTACAATGCACATTTTTAAACTAAACATTTTGACAATATGACAATCAATTTTAATTAAAAATTATTAAAATTAAACATGATTAATAAATACTTTTGTTAAATAACATAAGTTTCATTTTCTTTCGCTTTTGTAAAGAGGGTGTTTATTAATATTAACAATAATCAATTTTTTCTATAATTGTACCGACCACGAAAAGTTAAACTTGGACCTTGTTTGGCAACTCCAATTTTTCCCAAACTGAGCCAAGAATTGCAGGTTACTTTCGGTCATTTATATTTACAATTCCCCTCTTAACAATTTATACGCCCACACTTTTAAAATGTATCAAAGTCAACCTTTGTTAAGTGTATCAGATCTATTTATATTACAAGGTGGAAACAAAAGAATCCCACTACTTTCAAGGCTAACTGTTATTAACGCCTCATTTGCGCATCGTTTGCTGGCTTCACATTGGTTAGCTGAAGCCATAAACAAAATCAATAAATATTGTTTACTCGTTGAATTTTTGCATTGAAAAGATTAGAGTTTATTGGGTTAGTGTTGATAAGCTCGGTAAACATTCGAGAGAGTTCAGATGTTGTTTGTGCATTTTGTCTCTCTTCAAAGTTGTTTTCGAATGGTTGCCATTATGTATAGTAGGTATTCCTGGAAAATATTTAAATTTATAAACACTTGTTTATGTTATGAGTGATGACGAAACGTGTTGTGTTGCTACGGATGGTTATTGTTAAAAATTCTTAATTGCTCTAGGATAATCAGATCGCATGAGAAAACACGAAAATATTCCACAAAAACTGTATCACTGCAAACAATAACGAAAGCAAGAGATAGAATTTCTCCGACTTCGTAAAAACTTTCACCTTTCGATTAAATTGAGTAATTCCATAGTGTTGCAATTCATTTTCCATTTCAGGTATTGCTATGTTATGATATCATATTTCGATATTATAACGCTAGCATTTAATCGTGTGCTTGTTTAGCCTAGTTTGCATTTTCCAAAACTATAACTGACGTCAAAGCATGCGAATTTTGCTTATAATTGCGCTGTTAAAACCACTTACAGCTAGATTATCGCCAGTTTTTTAAAGCTCGTTGCGTAACAGATAAATAATGAGAGAAAGTGGTTTTATGTCGCTTATGACAATTTTCTCGAACCATAGATATTTGGAAATTCGTCATTTTGCAGGAGAACGATTTTAAGTTTTCTTTTATGTTCTGTTAAAACGCCATAAAAAAATAATTAAAGTAATATTGTGGAACAAGTTTTTAAGATTTATTTCTTTCGGACAGATTAAACTTCTAAAACACACAACTTTATCAACAAATATGTCACAATTCTAAATACTGCGCCATTGTGTAGATATAATGACACAATGCCAAAACAATACAAACAATTCAAGAATACTGTCACCACATCAAATACAAGATACATAAACAGAATAATAGGGTATTTGACTATTATTGGAAAACCATCTTAGTGTACATTGTAAATGCATTATTTTTCGTAATTATTTCCTCAATATTTCATAAAAATCAGCGTTAAAAATTGAATCACAAAAAGTCCGGCCAAAACGATAGTTTCTGTTGTGTGACGTCACCCGATAGTAGATGTCAATTTGTCAAATCGGCCCATATGGTCTGTCAGCATCGGCATCGTCGCCGTTTGGTAATTGTGTTGTATGATGTGTTGTTTTCACAATTTCTACATAAAAATGGGCTATAAATGGTGTATAAAGCCACAATGCAGAAATACGTCAAGAAAAACTCCGGATAAACTATTTGTAGCTGTTCCGCAAGATTTTAAACTGCGAAGAAAGTGGTTGGCTCGTCGAAATCCAAATGAAATAAATAGCGGCCAATACAAGTGTTTTTTGTTGTGAAGATTACTTCGACATAAGTAAAACTGACTAGAATAAGTTATCTATCGTATTTTCGAACCAGGTATTATCTGAAGTCTTGTAATATTGCAGAAAATACGTTTTATGCAAATGGAACATTTTCAGTCGCAATATTGATTCCGCCAGCCTGAATTGGAAAATTCTGATGTAAGATTGAGAATCCGGAGACTTGGAACAACTGATGTCAGATTTGGAATCAGAAGTCTTGTAATATAGCAGTATATAAGCTTCATGCAATTCGAAAATTCTTTATATTTTCGGTTGCCATATTGACTCCGCCATTTTGAATTTCAAAAATCTGATGTCATATTTGGAATCAGACCCCAAAAACCTCTTATGAGCCTGTTTCACACGTGTTTCAAAATCCCAAGCTGACTTCGAGTTTTCGCCATGGGATTTCTCGTCACTGTGCGTTGTTATAGAAACTTAAAAGCAACAAACAGGGTTTATGAAAGCTCAAAATTCTCTTTGTTCACATTTTTCTTTATATTTAAACCTGATACGATCGCAAAAAAACTAGCTTAATCGACATGCTATATCCAACATACAAAATTGATTTTCTCTAGATGTAATATTGTGGTCAAAGACTTTAATAATTTAACTTGGTATCTGAAAAATGTGGTGTCTGTGCCTGTCATTAATCTGACACTAAATCAGTAATACAAAAAAATCAACCGATATCTTTTATGTATTGCACAATGTGGTGAAATGTTGGCCACTGTGATGATAGTGGCAATGTGTCAAAGTCTATTTGAATCTATGTTGTCTATACACTCTATAGAAGCCAAATAGATATTTCCAGTATATTTTCGTAGAAGCTTTCGTAGTATGTTCTATCAATGTTCCTAGTTCCGAGAAAAGCAAAACAAAATTGCTATTTGCGTTCAAAGTTCAGCGTTTGTATACATGGAGAATTGCCAAAATACGATTTTAGATTTTACTTTTTCGAGGTCTGAATTGATTTTCTAGTATTTTTAGCTCGACGCCAAACATTATTAAGGTCGCTGTGATGTTTATTTTACCCATTATCGCAAATTCTCGGACAATAATTCGCTATATCCAGAGCATCCTTGACATAATCTGTCTGTACGTATATTTTGCAAATATATTGCCGGCAATCTTCTGTTTACTTTTGAATGAAACCTTTATGTTTTCATTTATGTAAATAAGTCCATTTTCTTGAATTCAGACTGATGTTGTTAATCTGCATGTTTGGTGTGAATATTTACTATATCTTGTACATGTATTTCACAATTATCCATTGTTCTGTGAACTATGGAACAATGATAAGTTTTATGGACAACTCCAGATATGGATCTTCAAAATTTTTGCTCAACATTAAGTTTTATGGTTAGTATTATTAATGGTTCCAATTAGTATTAAATAGAGACACAACAGTCCTTTGTTTTCTGTGCTTTGTCAATAATCTGTTTCATTGCTACATTCATGAACAATGAATTCATTGTTTCTACATCTTTTTGGTTCATGACAGTCCGGTTGGCAATATAGTAGCCAACATATTGACTGTTGTAATATAGCCATAAAGGTTATTTTTATACATGATTATTTATTTTTAAATGGCATAACTCATTTCTATAAGTGTTCATTACTGTAGCTGGTGGACAATTATCTAAAAAAATTGTTTACCAACAAATTAATCACTGTATTTATTATTCATTGAAAGATTCTTAGCATATCATGAATAGTTAACAATAGTTAATGTAACTGTAGATTATAGGCGAGTTGTTTTAATGGTTAATTAATAAACATTTATAACGCAAAATGGCTACTTAGAAGGCCAACATCCCACTGCATGAATCTGTACTTCATCTCAATTTACGCCTAGGCTTTATATGATGGCCACCACCACAATTTTCCATAAAAATTGTCATTAGATCAAATTGCGTATTGACGTCAAAAATTCACCCCACAAATTTAAGCTCATTTAGACAAAAACTTTTGCATCCCAAATTTGTTCAAAACCTTTCATATTTTTTTGACAAATCATTTTACAAGATTAACAGCAAAAGGTATTGTTTGATTACTGATGTTAAAATGGTTACTCTTTAATATTGATACATTTTGACATTTGGTCAACTGGTTTGAAAGCGTTTAAAATTATTGTACCATCTATCTCAAATAAAAGAAATCTCATGAAATCTAATAAAAGAAAAAAATCAAATAAGAAAAAATTAAAGACGAAAGATGTGGTTACATGATAACGAGGAATTACTTAAAAATATTGAAAGATTGTAGGTTTGGGAGAAGGTTAAAAAATCTGATGTGGCCAGGCACATGACTTTATCATAATATATAAAATTAATAGTTTAGCTGCATGAGATTCTATTTGATCGAGATCGGCCATGTCTGCATTAAAATAAAGCGAGTTAGCCAGGATTTGACAGATATTTTGATACTATTGACAGTAGGTATTGTCAAAAAATCAGTGTTTGACACTACCTAGTGTCATTAGAATGAAAATATCTGTCAAATCCTAGCTAACTAGTTGTATATTAATACAAACACGACCATTTATTGCATAGACATAAATTATTCAGAATTTCCTCTACTTTAATTTATTATATAACTATTTTGACAAACAAAAATGGCGAAGAGTAAACATCCAGTTCCTTTAGACCCTTTTGAATAAAAAGCTTTTCAGCTCTAAGTTTGGTCTTCAAACTTCTAAATATGAAGTTTCGTCCCAATACCATTAGTAGTTTCTCCGGAATCGTCGCCGCAAAAACGGGCATACCATACACACACACACACACACACACACACACACAGACATTTTTTGTACCTTGGTCAAATATGTTCAGGGGACCCAAAAGGACATATTTCCGCTAAAAGTAAAAAAAAAATTTCTGCACAATACTTTTAAAAACAGGGTTTCAGATAGATGTTGACATAATATCTCGGTGCTAACTTTTCACATCTCATCATTTTTAATTTTACATCTTGCATGTCACGACAGATGCTATCAACTTGATATTTTAAAGCAGAATTTAAAAATTAGAAAATACGAAAACTATTTTGTAAAAAATATCTTAAAGTTGTTTGTCTTGCATGAAATGTTTCAAGGGTTTTTCTGAGGTAATTTATTCACAAAATCCTAAAAGCAATTCACCAAATTTGGTTTTTGAAAAACTAGTAGAGATATCTGACATTTTTCTTTTTACTGAAACACATGTTGTGCCTTAGTTAACACTAACATTGGTATATTATCAAATGTAGTTGCCGTAATATGTTGTTAGTAATGTTGACTTAAAATCAAACAATAAAATAACAAAAGATGTAATATTAAAATTAACATAAAATGTTCGTTTGATATCTGAGCATTATCACGTCAATAAATAAAATAATTTCATTTATTGACGAAATAAAGCAACTTTCACTTTTTCACTCCTCCCTACTGTATAATAACCCGGGTTGTTATGTTTTAAAACATTTGTTTTAAAACATTGTTTTAAACATGGTTTAAAACAAATATTTTGTTTTAAATCATTTTTTTAAAATAAAACAGTTTGTTTTAAATGTATAAAACATTTTTTTTTTAAAACAGTTTGTTCTAATGTTTAAAATACTTTGTTCTAACATATTATTTTAAACATGTTGTAAAAGAAATATTTTGTTTTAAAGTATTTTATTTTCAACTTGTTTAAAACAGTTTGTTTTAAATGTTTAAAATATGTTTTTTAAACTACCGAAATTTGGACAACATATTTAATTATTTAATCAGAGTTGTATGCTGGTCTTCAAGATTTTTATGCATGGGTCAATTAAAAAAATCAAAAAAATATTTAAATATTGTATTTATTAATAAAAAAAGTTCTTTATAAGATATAGTAATACATTCAGTGATAATATGTAACTACAATAAACAGAAACTTTTATAATAACTTAATAACATACCGGGTGACCCACCCCATAGGTACTCCCGTTTATTTTTTTGTTTATAAAACTGGACGAATGAGATTTGGGAAAGTGTTAATAGACAAAAAATTCCATTATTTGGGATACTCTTGAGGTTAATATGACTTCCGGTTTTTCCGGAAATGATGTCATTGAAATTTTAAGTGGCACCCTATATTCTTTGTGTGATATATTCTATCAGGATGACATTCTGAACACAAAAATATATTGATCGTCAATTTTTATCATGAACGCAACGCCAAAATAGGTTCTTTGTGTATCTTGGTGGCTATGAATTGGTGAAAATAGTCGAAAATTGTCAAACAAACACTAACTAATCGATTTTGGCCGACATTGCATTACTGGCGCCCTCTAGCGTCACAACTAAAAGTCATTCACAACAGATTTAACTCTACTGTGAACTGACGTATGAGAAAACGCCGAGGAAAATGTTTACAAATGAACAAATGAGCGTAATTTAAAACATGTTTAAAACAATTTTTATTCCTTATTTGAAACATGTTTTTTTTTGTGATTTCAAACATGTTTTTTTTTGCGAAGTGTTTAAAAACATTGTTGCGTGTTTAAAAACATCATTTTATAAAAAATTGGTTTGTTCAAAATAAAAAAGACGTTTTTTATAACAACCCTGATAATAACTCAAAAATTCTGAATAAATTTTGATCCAAGCAATAGTACTGCATCACCATTCGACACATATCAATTCACTCATATACAACTCTGTACCTTGAAGAAATGTGACTGATCGCCATATGTCAGTCACAACAATTGACATTTGCGTTTGGCTAAATTCGACGTGCCCTAATCCCAACCTGTTCTTCTGCCCATAGGATGCTCCAGCATTGCCAGAAGATCGGCGAGGGGGTCTACGGGGAGGTGTTCCTCTTCAGGAACCCCAATGGCGGCATCACGGTGATGAAGATAATCCCGATAGAAGGGAGCCTCATCGTTAACGGCGAACGCCAGAAGAAATTTGAGGAGATACTATCGGAGATAACGATCGCCATGGAACTGAGCAACCTCAGGAACAACGCACGGAACAACACGAACGGCTTCACCGAACTCCAGAAGGTCATGTGCGTCAAGGGGAAGTATCCCGAGCGACTGCTCGAGCTCTGGGAGTTGTACGGTGAGTCCCACGGGACGGAGAATGATTCCCCCGAGGTCTTCGGAGACGACCAGCTTTACATCATCTTGGAGTTGGCCAATGGCGGGAAGGATATGGAGGCGTACATCTTTAACAACGCCCAGCAGGCGTTTGCGCTTTTCCAGCAGATAGCTTGCGCCTTGGCTGTGGCCGAAGCCTCTTTGGAATTTGAGCATCGCGACCTTCACTGGGGGAACATTCTGATTTCCAACGTCGACAATAACAAGACCATGACGTACTACCTGAACGGGAAACGTCTCGACCTGGAAACGAACGGCGTTCAGCTGGCTATAATCGATTATACCCTGTCGAGGATAAAACACGACGGGATCTGCATCTACAACGATCTCTCGCTGGATCCAGACCTGTTCAACGCCAAAGGAGACTATCAGTTTGATATATATAGGATGATGAGAGAATGTAACAAGTAAGTTTCGTTTTTTTTTTGTGAAGATTGTGTCTTTTGTACGATTCTGAGTTGATCTTGTGAGCTGAGCTAATTTAATTTCATCTGACGTGGTCTAAGTTTATCTAAGCCACGCAGAAGCTAAGAAGAGATTTCTTTGCTTTAATTGGTTTAAAAATACTTTTACTACCGTCAAAGACATGAACGAAATAAATCACGTTCCTTATACACAAATTGAAAATTTTTATTGAAGGAGAAGGTTAAAATGGGTTTTCAGAACAGAGATATGTCAATATCTATTATGTCAAGTCATCTGTCATCAGCAATCTTCTGTATTTTTTGACAGAATAGATATTGACATCATATTTCGTTTCTGAAAACCCTTTTTTTCCTTATCCCAAAACCTACATCTTCAGTATTTTTACATAATTCTTTGTTTATCATCTACCTACATCCGTTGTGCTTAATATGACGAAAATTTTGTTCTGCTAACCTTAATACTTTCGGAGATATTCACGCAAACATAGGTGGACAACATTACATAACGAATTTTTTAATCACTGATAGTTTTTAATTCATTTCAATAATAATGCATCAAAGATTCACTAAACATTTTGATATAACATCATAGTAAGAACATTTTTTTTATTCTATTATTTTCATCAGCGTGCAAATTATCTATCTCCTAAAATCTAAAATGAGAAGACTTCGACTGAAGTTTTGAAAGGTATCTAGTTTTTTTTTAACTAAATAAGAATTTACAATATTAGCTGTAGTCAATTAGATACCCTACATAATGGTTGAAAAGATTTTTATCTACATATTCCTTATGTACAGCAGAGCGTCGATAATCCGAACTAATTAGGCCTAAAACATGCCTAAAAATGCACTTTAATCGATTAAATATACAAATATTAAACAAACATAATAGGGTATTTGACTGTATTAAAAATATGGCTTGTATTATAGTCATCCTAATAGATTACAGTTCAAGAAAACTATTTGTTTTTACTTTTCAAAAAAAATATGCTTTATTTCTATTAAAAACCAAAATTAAAATTGAATTTTATACACGTGATTGAAAACGCTCTGTAATTGGCTCAGTCTCCAGTGATGTCATTCGTTAGTACGCTTAGAGCGCGTTCGGTTTGTCAGGGTAGGGTATGGGGAGAGCAATGCTCAGATAACCTGGGTCGGCTGTCTCTCTCTTATATGCAGATAAACGGCGTATGACGTTAGTCCGCCGATTATGCTGCGCGTCCCTCTCACCGTAGAATACCGGGTTTTCCGAACGCGCTCTTATGCTTCTCCCATTTGAATTTAATAGCACGAAAATGCCATGTAAGCATAACTTTGTAGGTTAGGATAGCCCTAACCTTAAGCTGTCAGATCAGATAATAGCTGGTTTGAAAATACGATAGATAAGTTTTACTTATGTCAAAGTAATCTTCACAACAAAAAACACTTGTATTGGCCGCTATTTATTTCATTTGGATTTCTACGAGCGAACCACGTTCTTCGCAATTTCAAATCTTGCGGAACAGCTACAAATAGTTTATCCGGAGTTTTTCTTGACGTATTTCTGCATTGTGGATTTATACACCAATGAAAGCAACTTATGAGTTTTGAACTAATTTTTTCAAGAGATAACTTAACGATTTAAACAACAATTACTTACCTCCATATAAAGTTCCCAAATTAAATTTGTTTCTCGGCTAAGATCAACTTAGAAATGTGCAAAATGAAAGTAACTAATGAGATTTGAACTAATTTTTTCAAGAGATAACAACGATTTAAACAACAATGACGTACCTCCATATAAAGTTCCCAAATTAAATTTGTTTCTCAGCTAAGATCAACTTAGAAATGTGCAAAATGAAAGCAACTAATGAGTTTTGAACTAATTTTTTCAAGAGATAACTTAACGATTTAAACAACAATTACTTACCTCCATATAAAGTTCCCAAATTAAATTTGTTTCTCGGCTAAGATCAACTTAGAAATGTGCAAAATGAAAGCAACTAATGAGTTTTGAACTAATTTTTTCAACAGATAACTTGACGATTTAAACAACAATTACTTACCTCCATATAAAGTTCCCAAATTAAATTTGTTTCTCGGCTAAGATCATCTTAGAAATGTGCAAAATGAAAGCAACTAATGAGTTTTGAACTAATTTTTTCAAGAGATAACTTAACGATTTAAACAACAATTACTTACCTCCATATAAAGTTCCCAAATTAAATTTGTTTCTCGGCTAAGATCAACTTAGAAATGTGCAAAATGAAAGCAACTAATGAGTTTTGAACTAATTTTTTCAACAGATAACTTGACGATTTAAACAACAATTACTTACCTCCATATAAAGTTCCCAAATTAAATTTGTTTCTCGGCTAAGATCAACTTAGAAATGTGCAAAATGAAAGCAACTAATGAGTTTTGAACTAATTTTTTCAAGAGATAACTTAACGATTTAAACAACAATTACTTACCTCCATATAAAGTTCCCAAATTAAATTTGTTTCTCGGCTAAGATCAACTTAGAAATGTGCAAAATGAAAGCAACTAATGAGTTTTGAACTAATTTTTTCAACAGATAACTTGACGATTTAAACAACAATTACTTACCTCCATATAAAGTTCCCAAATTAAATTTGTTTCTCGGCTAAGATCAACTTAGAAATGTGCAAAATGAAAGCAACTAATGAGTTTTGAACTAATTTTTTCAAGAGATAACTTAACGATTTAAACAACAATTACTTACATCCATATAAAGTTCCCAAATTAAATTTGTTTCTCGGCTAAGATCAACTTAGAAATGTGCAAAATGAAAGCAACTAATGAGTTTTGAACTAATTTTTTCAACAGATAACTTGACGATTTAAACAACAATTACTTACCTCCATATGAAGTTCCCAAATTAAATTTGTTTCTCGGCTAAGATCAACTTAGAAATGTGCAAAATGAAAGCAACTAATGAGTTTTGAACTAATTTTTTCAAGAGATAACTTAACGATTTAAACAACAATTACTTACCTCCATATAAAGTTCCCAAATTAAATTTGTTTCTCCGCTAAGATCAACTTAGAAATGTGCAAAATGAAAGCAACTAATGAGTTTAGAACTAATTTTTCAAGAGATAACTTAACGATTTAAACAACAATTACTTACCTCCATATAAAGTTCCCAAATTAAATTTGTTTCTTGGCTAAGATCAACTTAGAAATGTGCAAAATGAAAGCAACTAATGAGTTTTGAACTAATTTTTTCAAGAGATAACTTAACGATTTAAACAACAATTACTTACCTCCATAAAGTTCCCAAATTAAATTTGTTTCTCGGCTAAGATCAACTTAGTAATGTGCAAAATGAAAGCAACTAATGAGTTTTGAACTAATTTTTTCAAGAGATAACTTAACGATTTAAACAACAATTACTTACCTCCATATAAAGTTCCCAAATTAAATTTGTTTCTCGGCTAAGATCAACTTAGATATGTGCAAAATGAAAGCAACTAATGAGTTTTGAACTAATTTTTTCAAGAGATAACAACGATTTAAACAACAATTACTTACCTCCATATAAAGTTCCCAAATTAAATTTGTTTCTCAGCTAAGATCAACTTAGAAATGTGCAAAATCAAAGCAACTAATGAGTTTTGAACTAATTTTTTCAAGAGATAACTTAACGATTTAGGCAACAATTACTTACCTCCATATAAAGTTCCCAAACTAAATTTGTTTCTCGGCTAAGATCAACTTAGAAATGTGCAAAATGAAAGCAACTAATGAGTTTTGAACTAATTTTTTCAAGAGATAACTTAACGATTTAAACAACAATTACTTACCTCCATATAAAGTTCCCAAATTAAATTTGTTTCTCGGCTAAGATCAACTTAGATATGTGCAAAATGAAAGCAACTAATGAGTTTTGAACTAATTTTTTCAAGAGATAACAACGATTTAAACAACAATTACTTACCTCCATATAAAGTTCCCAAATTAAATTTGTTTCTCAGCTAAGATCAACTTAGAAATGTGCAAAATCAAAGCAACTAATGAGTTTTGAACTAATTTTTTCAAGAGATAACTTAACGATTTAGGCAACAATTACTTACCTCCATATAAAGTTCCCAAATAAATTTGTTTCTCAGCTAAGATCAACTTAGAAATGTGCAAAATCAAAGCAACTAATGAGTTTTGAACTAATTTTTTCAAGAGATAACTTAACGATTTAGGCAACAATTACTTACCTCCATATAAAGTTCCCAAACTAAATTTGTTTCTCGGCTAAGATCAACTTAGAAATGTGCAAAATGAAAGCAACTAATGAGTTTTGAACTAATTTTTTCAAGAGATAACTTAACGATTTAAACAACAATTACTTACCTCCATATAAAGTTCCCAAATTAAATTTGTTTCTCGGCTAAGATCAACTTAGATATGTGCAAAATGAAAGCAACTAATGAGTTTTGAACTAATTTTTTCAAGAGATAACAACGATTTAAACAACAATTACTTACCTCCATATAAAGTTCCCAAATTAAATTTGTTTCTCAGCTAAGATCAACTTAGAAATGTGCAAAATCAAAGCAACTAATGAGTTTTGAACTAATTTTTTCAAGAGATAACTTAACGATTTAGGCAACAATTACTTACCTCCATATAAAGTTCCCAAATAAATTTGTTTCTCAGCTAAGATCAACTTAGAAATGTGCAAAATCAAAGCAACTAATGAGTTTTGAACTAATTTTTTCAAGAGATAACTTAACGATTTAGGCAACAATTACTTACCTCCATATAAAGTTCCCAAACTAAATTTGTTTCTCGGCTAAGATCAACTTAGAAATGTGCAAAATGAAAGCAACTAATGAGTTTTGAACTAATTTTTTCAAGAGATAACTTAACGATTTAAACAATTACTTACCTCCATATAAAGTTCCCAAATTAAATTTATTTCTCAGCTAAGATCAACTTAGAAATGTGCAAAATGAAGGCAACTAATGAGTTTTGAACTAATTTTTTGTTTTTTTCTTTTAGAAACGATTGGCAATCTTTTCGACCATTTACGAACGTCCTCTGGTTGCATTACGTACTGGAGAAGATGATTGCCGGACTGAGATACAAGAATAAGACCTCGAAGATACATAAGGAGTACATACAGAAGCTGCAAAGCATCAGGGATGACATTCTGTCAAATAAGAGCGCCGTGGAGTTTGTCACCGGCTTTTTGCTGGAAAACGATTGATTTTAAAGTGTTTTTTTGTAGTGTTTTGTATATTTATATGTTGTGTTGATCTTGAGTTGATCTTATATCAGTCAATGACCACACTTATCCAGCATGATCGATTCGAATCTGATAAATGCCAACTCGTGTCGAATTGGCATTGAAAATTGTCAATCCCGACACGTATAGGTCTGCCAGCGAATTGTCGTTGTGTGTATATTTTTTTTGTTCTGAACGAGATGTTGGAAATTTGACGTGTGTGGAATAATTTGCTGGCTGACTTATATGTGTATGTATTGACAGTTTTTAGTGTCGATTTGACATGAGTTGACGTTTATCCAATTCAAATCAATCGGATGTATGAATGTATGCGGATAAACACGGTCATTGTGTATGAACTTCGAAATATATATTATTTATTTTCCAATTGGTTTGTTTTATTTTTGAGAGTGAGCGTAATAGATCTAGTAAAGCGCAATGGTTTTAAACTTCAAATGACCTTGTCTTTAAATTTTGTATGATACGCGACTACAGTTTCTAAGAGTGGAATAAACTTCAAAACTTGCTTTTAACGCCAAAAACATGTTTCAGTGCCTCGAAAAATCTATAAAAGAAATAAGTAATAAAACTGGATAAGTTACAAGCAAAATAGAGATGCCAGAACTTAAGCAGAATTATCCAAAACAGATTCTAGAAGAGTATAATCCATAATATTCCACAGCATACAATTTTTTGTTTGGTAGTGGCGCAATATTTACTAAGTTTGGTATTTATATATTTGTAAAACCAAATTCATGTTTAGTTTTTCTTGGCACTACTATTCATATCTCAATAATGACAAAAATAGCTTAACAGAGTTTGTCTGAATGGTAAACGATTCGTAAACTTTTCCAAACCTAACCTTTTTGAAGTCGAAATACTTGTTTGGTTTTGCGAGGGGAGTGGGTCCTAGGCTTGCCAGGTCCAAAAATTTTATTTCACAGGACAATGGTTTAAAAAAGCAAAACAACTGCAAAGAACTCAGGACAATAGTTTATTTGTTAAAATAAAACTTAAATATGTTAAAATTAAGTTCGATAGGTTTGTTCCAGCTGCAGTCAAAACAATTAGATATTCTTCTACGCATGCATAATTGACATTTTTGAAAGGCAAAACACCATTGCATATGCGCAAGAGAAAAAATAAGTGCTTTATGCACTTATTTTGGTGCTGCTCAAACAAACCTAATATTTTACCACTTATTTGCAATTATCTCAGTTTTTATAAAACAGTTATTACATATTAAAAATGATAGAATTTACTATAAAAAATCTGATGTCACGAGGCACATGACTTTATCATACTATATAAAATTAATAGTTTAGCTGCATGAGATTTGATCAAGATCGGTTGTGTCTGTATTAATATAAAACAAGTTAGTCAGGATTTGACAGATATGTTTATACTATTGACAGTAGGTATTGTCAAACCATCAACGTTTGACACTACCTACTGTCATTAGAATGAAAATATTTGTCAAATCCTGGCTAACTAGTTTTATATTAATGCAGACACGACCGATCTCGATCAAATAGAATTTGCTCATGCAGCTAAACTATTAATTTTACCAAAAAATGTCATAGACATTACCATTTAGTCAATTACACATTCCAGTGCCTCTAAGGCCGCATAGTAGTAATATAAAAAAAAAGTCTGACATAAATTATACGAAATGTCCTCTACTTTAATTTATTATTTAACTATTTTGACGAAATTGCAGAAAGTAACATCCTGTTAATTTTGACCTTTTTTGAACAAAAACCTTTTCAGCTCTAAGTTCAGTCATGAAACTGCTAAATATGAAATTTCGTCCCGATACCTTTGTAGTTTCGTCGCCACAAAAACGGGTACACAAACACAGACATTGTTTGTACACTCTTGGTATTAAGTAAGTTCTATAAATATTTTAGCAGTGTGTCGATGATACATCCAAGTACAAGTTTTTTGTTATTGTGGTCGACCGCTCGGCCGCTAAGTGCAAAAAATTGTCCGTTTACGCTTCAACTCGTATATCGGAAATTTATTATTTGCGAAACCTTGTTCGAATATTTTGAATTGGTTTATAATAATTTATATGTTTCTATTTATTAGCTTAATGTGTAATTAATTAATGTAATTCCTACATTGCAATGTAATTGTGTTTTTATTAAATATGACGTTAATTTTATATTAATAAACATAAAAGTTTTCGATTACATGAAATGAAAATCTCATTTCCAGATATTGCATACAACACAACAAATTATACTTACAACCTTAATGCATCTAATAGCTTTTTTTGTGTTAATAAATACAAAAATCAATTCGTTGTTGTCAATATTTTTACTTTTCAGGTTATTTCAGAACTGTCATTTATTCACAAAATAGAAATAAATTAAAATTAAATTGCTTTAAATTTGTCTTTATGGTAATTTGTTAATTATGATTTACTGGTGTTTTCGAGGTATTTAGCTTCAACGATATTTTGCAGTGTTTAACTTAATAAACAGAAAGGAGTATATTTTGTATACTTTACAGCAATATGTTTCAAATATCTGATAACTGAAAATAATGACAATTATGTATATCACTAATTTACAAAAATTTTTGGAAGCAAGCTCTAAATTTTCGTCGAATTTTGATGGAAAGTAAATATATTATAATTATTATTAAAAAAAAATAAACCAAAATTTACGACCATCTAAAAAAACATTTATACAACATAAAAATTATTTCATCAAATTTGACCTGGGATGAGTATAAATTGTGTTGGTAACGGGTATATAATTTCCCAAAAGGAGACGCTTCAGAAAGAAAAGTTGTTGGTTTCTCTTACGTATAGCTTTTATTGCATATTAATTACTCACAATCATATTCAATAAAAGCTATACGTAAGAGAAACCAACAACTTGACGATTTGAACCAGGGACCTTTGCGTCGCTAGCACAATGCTCTCCCATCTGAGCTATTGACATTGTGCTAGCGACGCAATAGGCCTTGGTTCAAATCCATGTTGTGGCTGTAATTTTTGAAATATTTAAAATTTACATCCCGCCTGTATGTTACCATATTATTAACTTATAATATTACTTTGACAAAGTATGTCGTTAAACATTTTCAGCTATAGTTTAGATTGTTTGGAAATTAAAAAGACCTTCATTTTTTATGTATATGCATTTTAGCTAACCTTACAGTACACAATTCATAAGTTAAAATGTTATTTTTAACTTATTATCGTTGTTAATGCACGCCTCTTAATTTATTTGGAAAACAAATTTAGAAATAAAATTTCCAATAAAGTTCCAGCTAATATATAGTAAATGAAAAATGTGTGCTTATTGAACTGGAACTATATTAGAATAAAACTTCTGTAGAGCTCTTTGAAATAATAACAAAAAAAGAAAAATAAAAGAAATTTGTCTTAACAAATGAACAAAAGAAAATACCAAAATGTTTTGTTTTTTTTTTCTAGAAAGTAATATGTTTCATATGGTCTTATTGGTTTTCTTTGTTCCTTCTGAAGTTGGAGCCGTTTAAAATAAGATATTGTTAATAATTCAAACGGCTGTAACTTTTTAATGAATTGAAAAAGTAATTTACTTTCTGAAAAAAATTGTTTTGCGGAAGAAACGTGGGACAGCCTGTATATATTGCTATAATTTAAATTATTTTGGTTGTCAAGCATGTATTAGATGTCATGAAAGATAATTGAACATTAACTGCTGTAAAGTAAATACAGATATTAAATTTCCATTGTCCTTCATACAAAATACATGATCGTCCTAAATGTAAATTTAAATTAAATTTAGAGAATTTATTTACATTTATGATAATCACTAAAAATATCACTATATTTAGTGATAATCCTTGGCATCAAGTTGATTTGCGCATTTACTTACTTACTTACTTAAGCCCGTCATCCTACTGCTGGGCAAATGCATTTACTTGCGTAATTAATATGTGTATTAGTTAACATAAATTTATATAATGTGTCATGATATTACGCAATATCTTAAAATAAGCTTTTCGTATCATATTATCAAATTCCATGTTTATTAATATTATTATAAAAGTAATTCTATATTTAATTAAATGCATTACCTACTCGTAAACTTAACTGTAGTGATCATATTTCATTTATTACATTGCAATGAGGATATCACATTAAGGAAAAGGTCGGACACGCTAAAAATAAACTAAATCCCGTTACATTACATCCATCGAAAAACCACCTCGTGACGGACAACTTTTTGCGAAACGGCCGGGTCGAGGTAGAACAGTACACGAATATATAACCGACATACTATTTTCACATCCTGCGATAGCGATACGAACTTACTTATTTCCATGACTGTACCTTTGTCAAAAATGTTCAGGGAACCAAAAAGGGCATATTTCCGTTAAAATCTCAAAATTTTGTTTTGGCACGACTACAATACTTCATATATGATAGAGTAATAATATCTCGACTTGTTTATACAGTGCCCAGAAAGAAGTATGAAAGTATTTGATCAAAATTAAAACTTCTTTCCAAAAATCCCCGGACATGATTTTTTATAAACAAAATAGACATTGTCATTGCATGTCAATTAACGCCAGGCTTCCATATTTCTTTTTTACTTATGACGTTCTCAGCTTCTTTCTTCAATAGTTGACGGGCTACATAAGAAAATTTTTGAAAAAAAGACCATTGAAAAATGAAAACCCTGCAGCAACGGTGAAAATTGATACACTCGGATAATCGAAAACTCAGATAAAGCGTATTGCAGGATATTCGATAAATAGTATAGTACATATGTACTAAGTATTTTCCACTTTAAGGTTGGGCGAGGAATGAGTAAGCAGCCAAATACACGTCATAACTTCGAGCTATCGCTATCTAATATCGCTTCGGCTAATCGGGACTCTACTGTATATTCAATTAATAAAATAGGAATCAAATGACTATTGGCAACACATGAAAAATAGCTTACATTTACATCGTAGTTAGCATACCAGAATTTTTACTACCTACTGTCGCAATTGCATTTTTGCAACCAAACAAAACTAGACAGATAAACAGAATTTCACAATCGTTACGGTACATCGTTCAACAAGATAGTTATGTCAATTTAATCGTTATCATCGATTCTTCTAACTGCACATCCATTTTATGTGACCAGGACAATATATAATTACTTTATCAATTTCTACCATGCAACATTTTCCTTAGCCTAATTACTTATTAAACAAATCATATAAATCCTTATCTAAGGTAACATCTGTATAGATATAGTGGCTTAAATCGTTACAAAGTTCAAGAGACTTTTGTATTTCTAGATTTAAAGCAGTAATCGCTTCTTCCTCACAAAAGGTTATAACGCTATTTTCTTTGCTAACATTTAAATCACTAATCTGACACGCTTTTGGATTTTCTGCCAGTAAATTACCAGTAGATATAGAATTCATAGCCTCCAGCTCCATATCGATTGACTTCAAAAGTTCTTCGGTCATTATGGAAGAGAAAAATACTTCGTCTGAAGAAATGTTTGATACATTATCAAATTTGTTACTTTCAGTGTTTCCATCTTCTTGTTCGTCATTACTTGTTGGTTGCGTTTGTAGTCCACTGTCCATGTGGTCCATTGTAATAAATAACAATTGAAATAGTTATTCATGTTTCAACTTGAAACATAACCTAAATGTAACTTGTTTCTTACCGTGTTTCATCAGTATTTGCCACTTCGGGACTAATATTTAATCCTTGTTCTTCGTTGTCCATGTTTGCTGCTTTTAGTCTTTTAATAGTACCATTTATATTATTCAAACCCCACAAACATAACCAATAAAAATAATCATAGACACAAAATAATAGAAATAATGAGGTTTGTGTCTTTGCTAAACCTGTGTCTAGCTCGATTTTGGCTATTATTTCCTAGATGGCACCATAAGTCAAGGGTACATTAATAAATTTGTTTGAACGTCATACTGTTTTTATTTACCTACGTTTTCTATCATTTCGTCCTTCCTATTGGTCGAGGTTTTATTGTATTCCAACAACGACCAATAGCAGAGCTCATGTCAAACACCCAGGGGCAAGGAACCATTCTTAATACTTCGTAGCGCCAGCACGTGGTAAATTAAAATTTGGTTTAGATCACAGATTAGTTTTAGTTTAGATAAATTTCTCTACATAAAAATGACGGCCGTTGCCTCTACATCAAAAGAATGTTTGGAACCCGCACCTAGTACTTCGTAAGTAAATTAATATTATAATATCTTGAAAACATTGATAATAAATTCCGTTTGTTTTTTTATATTCTAAGGATCTTTGAAACTCCTGATACATCTCCAACAGTAGAATCAGATGGCAGTGCAACTAATACAAGGTAATTATTGCTGCTCCTTTATTTATTTAATTATCCATTACTTTAATATTGTTTTCTTTCTAGTATAGGTTAGGAAATTGTGAAGTCTGCGGTGTTAGACCTGCAAAGTATACCTGTCCACGATGTGAGGTTAAGACATGTCGTCTTAAGTGTACGCAGATCCACAGAAAGGAATTAGAATGCAGCGGAATACGTGATCGAACAAAGTATATACCGTTGAATAAATTTTCAAATTTAGATCTTTCGAGCGATTATAAATTGTTAGAAGAGATATCGAGGTCTTTGCAGAGATGCAAGACGGAAACGTACAGCTTAGGTATCCGAAAAGACAATAAAGTTCCAAAGGTAAGTGTGTTAATTTATTTAAAGCGCTAAAGCTATTTGTCTTATAGCTACCGCGTCTATTTTATAATTAATTGCCTGTATAATATTCATCAAATAAAAGTATCTATTATAAATCCCATTAACTAAAGATGTATGTAAGTAATAATATAATTTGCACTTTAAATACAAGCATGTTATAATAGAAAATGGAAATCATGCAAAAAAATAAGGCAAAAATAAAAAAAATACCTTATCCAGATATATTCTGGCTAAATTATACCAGAATAATTCTGCTATAATTCTGGCAGAATTCACTAGAAGTACTCGTAGTAACTTTTCTGAAAATTTTGCAATTTATTTTCCCGGATATCCCGAGAAAATTGAGCAAAAATATTTCATTTTCGGTGCAATATATGTAAAAATTCTCAATATGGCGACGAAAAAACATTTGAATCCCAACAGCATACCCAACAATCAACAATGCTGGTCATGTGATCATGGCTATAGCGATAATCCAAAAATTGTTTTAGTTGTACTGTTGGTTGCCTATACTCATGGTACTATCCGCGCCAAAAAAAGTCTTACAGCTAAGTTTGTCGTCATGTAATTCTGGCTTGTCAACTTGACAGTTAGTGCATGTTTCATACCTATCATTAATGTCAGAATGACAGCGAATAGGTTATAGAAGAACCACTTACAAAGCTACAAGGTGTACTACTTTTTTTTGGCGCGCGTAGTACATATAGAGTAAATTTGATTTTTCATGGTTATTGATATCAGATTGATATATTTAAAGATTTTTGCCGATTGAATTCTTAAACTAGACATAAAGGTTATCTTGGTTGATTTTTGGTTGAGTTTTGTAACATCTGTTGAAGTTTATTACATACAAGACACCAATTTATAGCTTAAGTTTACTACTTAACTAGTAGTGTGGTGTTAAATTTGTAAATTAAGCTGAATATTGTGCATTTTCAAGCCAATTTGAACCCAAAGCTAGCGTTACGCATATTCTGGCCCACTAATTGTAAAATTTTAACAAAGAAATGCGAAAAATGTAGAGTGAGAAAGTGTTGGTTTGTTATTTAAAACAAATCCTCAAATTATCAATTTTTAATTCTTAAAATACACATATATCAAATTTAATTTCTGACCTTTAATGGTTTAATATATTTTGACGAGATATTTTTTAAATGGCAACCCTGTATTTTCCTGATACTGATTTTGATAGATTTACATACAAAAATAGTTGAATATTAGGGTAATATGTACAATATGTACCACTTTTTTTCAGATAGTAGATGTCATATTGAGTAAAAAGTTTTATATGGACTTATCACTTTTTATACCCCCCACATTTAATGTGGTGAGGTTATATTGAGTTTGATTCAACAGTTGTAACACCCTTAAGGAGGCGTGGCAGATATAGACGTAGATCAGAATTGAAAACTGAATCGATTTAGCTATGTCCATCTGTCTGTCCGTCTGTGTACACGATAACTTCCGTAATGTTGAAGCAATTGATCTGAAATTTGGTATACAAGCTTATCTCTTAAAGAAAAAGTTCGTGAATGGGCAAAATCGGTTCAATTGTTTTTTTTTTTTAATATTTTACGGTGGGTGTATTTTAACTTCAGCACGGCTGAAGATAATTTTCTTACTAGTTTCCTAGTCTCCATTTACAGTAGAACGTCAAAAATCCGAACATCAATAATCCGAAACGTAAAAAATCCGAACGCGTTGCAAAAGAGTTTAAGTACATAATTATGTAATAGTTTGTTTAATTTATGTATATTTAATCGATTAAAGTGCATATTTTAGGCATTTTTAGACATTTCTTAAGCCTAAGTGTCATTTTCTAGGTTATTTTACAATTTCATAATCCGAACCACCTTCGGTCCCTATTAGTTCGGATTATCGAGACTCTACTGTATTAAAAAGTTGAAATATTAACAACAGAACATTTTAAATGGCTACAACTTCTTAAGGAATTGGTAAAACCTATAGGTCCATATGAAACATTTAATCTGAATTACATCAACTTAAAAAAAATCATTGAAAAGTTTCTTATGGATTTCTATTGTTCAGTTGTTTATTCAATTTATTTTTATTATTTTTAATTAAATTGATTTACTTTTACTGCAGTAATCAGTATAGATTGTGTTTTTTCGTTTTGCATTGTTTGATATGTATCTTATTTTTTATTTTTCTCTGTTTTGTTAATATTTCAAATGGCTCTACCTTCTTAACAAATGGAAAAAACAAGTCCATGTAAAAGTTTTTACTCAGAATGACATTTGCTTTTTAAAAGACAATTTTGCGGGAAAAAAGTGGGACGTCTCCTGTATAATAACTTTAGTTATTATACAGGGGACGTTCTTGCGTTGAATACCAATACGAGCCTACAAAATTGCATATCACGTCAGGTTTTTGCTTCTTGTGTGATTACTAACTAGTTTATAATTTAGTATAACAATTATTTCCTAGCTTTTGATAAGACATTTATCATGTTTATGTTATTTTAAATCTTCAAACTCCATAGATTTTCTCTTTGTTTATAGCATTTACACAGACTACGGTGTGCAGCGCACAACCGTCGAAGTATCTTAAAATATCTACCGTTCACATTCGAAAGGCACCAAATCAACACGACAAAACTAGATTTTACCACCAACGTAATTTACTGGCACATCGATTGGATCTTCCCGCATTCCGAGAACTTAAAATTAGCTATGGACGGTGTAGCAGAAACCGATAAGTTAGCCGCTGTATTGGGAAAATATTTCGTAAAACAAGAAGAGGATTTTCTACAGGAAAAATTGCAGTACTATCAATCGATCGGTATGGCCGGTTTCAGAGTTTATCTACGAGCTGAAGAGAAACCGGGAAGTAAGTATTATGAGTTGGATACCACTCAGAGTATCAAGGAAAATCTACAAAATAAAATTATTATCGAATATCCGACAATGTTGGTCGTTAATATTAATTCGGCGTCCGCTTACGATGTGATTGATTCTGATGCTGAATATGAAGATAAGATGGATATTGATGTGAAGACTCCTTCGGGTCAAGCGGTTATAGAAAGAATTTTAAAAAGGCAAGAAAGCGAT
This sequence comes from Aphodius sticticus, assembly GCA_963966075.1. Taxonomy (NCBI): domain Eukaryota; kingdom Metazoa; phylum Arthropoda; class Insecta; order Coleoptera; family Scarabaeidae; genus Aphodius; species Aphodius sticticus. The sequence continues at coordinate 36,177,917 of OZ014511.1, forward strand.
GAGAGTATTTATAAAGGAATGAAGAATCTTCTGTTTGCATCGGAATCAGAGGTTGAAGATAATCATTAATCAAGTAATAATTAGTATTATAGAATTGTTTGTTTTCTTTTTTTATGGAATATAATATTTTTGCGTTAGAGTATTAAATTGTTTTTTTTTTGGCAGAATCTTGTGTTTTATTTCTAAAATATTTCAAATTCCTCCTTGTACGTTTTTTAAAAGAAAATTGACCTATTGAGAATAAGGGTGTATTTTTATATACCACCAAAAGAATTGGCCCAAATGGAAAAATTTAGGTCTCCCGCAAGACGCCTACTGTGTTTTAATTTTCCTCAAAAACTTTATATTTCTTTATGTATTTGAGCAATGTTATGTAGGTATTTCTAGTTGAAAATTTTTAATAATAGGCTGTGAAATAACATTTAGGTCTCCTGAACATGGCCTCAAATGGATTAATTTTACCAAATTTTGTTTATTTTCGTAGTCGATGTAAATTGAGGTCAATGGTGCTGAGAACAACAAATTTAACAATATTGTTTTTTTTTCACACTTGTTTGTAACGAGATTTTAATAAAAAAATAATTAAGAAAGATTTTAGACAATAGGGTATTCCGGTGTTTTTGTAATTGTCATTTTTTACAAAGTATGGGTGCTACTGTTTGCTACTTGACAAGTAAAATATCAAACATTGTTTTAAATTAAGAGAAATCGTTGTTTGAATTAAGATTGGTCTTTGTGACGTCACAAAGACCGCTCAAACTGAGCGACTTGACAACGTTGCTGTATCTAGGGTGCACGTAGTAAATTTTTGTCTTCTGTTGTGTCAACGTTTAGAATCGCTCGTTTGTTGACACCTGCTTTGGTTATTGAGGTTCTATCAAACACTTGTTCAAAATGTATAAACTCAAACGCCGACATTGTTCTGTGCCTGGCTCAGGGGGGTTTCAGTTCAATACCCCCTCCACTTAATTTGTTTGGCCGCATAGCCGGTGGTTATGAGCTCCGCCGCTGGATGGCGGTATTGTCGCTTTTCGCACGTGGTCGGTATTACCGTGGCCGTTAGCCGGTAATATTTAGCGTCTGTTCGCCATGTTTGTTTATTGTTTGGGAATAGGTCATTGCTAGCGGTTGAGTTTAGTTTTTCCAAGTGTTACCATAGTTTCCATACGTTTTTCCTGTGCTTTATAGTTGAAATCAGCGTTTATTAACGCTTTATATCATTGTTATCGTTATCGTCAAGGTAAGTTGATTCCTGATTTTAGTTTTTTTCTATGAAATGTGGGAAACTGTTTGTTGATATTGTATATATTCTTATCCAGATGTCGAGAAAAAAACCGTGTTGCGTGCCTTGTTGCGATGATCGCAATTCATCAAGGGTCCGTTTACCTGTGAAAGATGCGGCCTTGCTGGAAGAGTGGTTGAGAAGAATTGCGAGTCCCGATCTTAGAGCTAAGAATTTGGAGAACCAGAGGATATGCGTGAGGCATTTTGAGCAAAGCGCATTTAGTGTTGGCACACACCGCTTATTGAAATTTAAGGAAGTCCCAACGTTACATTTACCAGGTAAGTTATCCAATACATTTTATTATATATTTATATCAATATATTATGTATATATGAGGTGCTGTTGATTTGAGGGCGTTTTGCTCTGGTGCGTTTCGCACAAATCAAACGCGTAGTAGTGTAACTGCATAAACTTAGTGTAAGAAGCACCCGGTGTGTTTTTTTCCCGGGTATATATATATATATATCTATATAAGGAGAAAGGTAATTTGTCGGGCAATTCCGTCATACGAAGAAGCAACCGTAGACACGTGGTTCGGACTATAATACCTTACCGTCGATAAACCTGTTTTCCATCTATATATATATATATATATATATATTTATTAACTAGTACACTTTAAATTAGGTACACACATCATTAAAAATGTAGCATCTTTACGATGTAGTTTACGGAAGTAGGTTCAAGATCCTAGCGTTAATATGCGCTTTATGCATACTTTTTACAGTAATTGTAAACTTTGAAGCCCAAAATGAATATCCCTAACAACTCATATTTTGTTTTATTAGGCAACAAAGAAAATATTCCACCAGCCACCATAGCGACTGATGAGACCATTGAGTTACAACATGCTGCCGAACAACCCAGCAGTGTTTTGGCAAAGCCAGACATAATCGTCATGATGGAAGTGGATCCGCAGCCATGTACTAGCGCAACAATTCCGATGCACATCCAGCAAGATTTGCATCCACGCTCCAGCACGTTAGAGGCAGCAGTGGACGTACCAATCACTGATGCAGTTGCAGTTCCAGTGGAGTTACCAAATCCACAAACGTCTACCAGCGAGTTGAGGGCTCCACAACCTTTACGTAGAAGAGCACAGACCACACGTAAGTTACTTAACAAGTGGATTTCAAAGTTATAGCGAGTACTTTATATATATTTCTTGATTTATTAAATGCTATACTTCTTTGAGGGTTTTAACTCGTTCATACATCTGTGGTAAAGGCTAGGCTCAATATAATTTTTGTAATATTTAACAAGCAATTTTTTGTTATTATCATGCAAAGCATACGATTCTTGAGATGTAATAGTTTATTTTCTTTTTTCATTTGTAGGGTCCAGATTTCGTTATTTGGGACTGGTGAACGTCACTCGTAAGAGTCAATTGAAGGGAGAGCTGTTGGTATTATACAATGAACTGATATCCTGTCAGAGAAAGATGAAAATTGCCCAAACCCTGAACAAAAAGTCTAAGGAGAGACTGCGAGATATGAAGAAGGTTGTGGAGGCAGACTGGTACAACCACCTGCTTACAAACGTCAACAGCACCACATTCAACTTTTTTATTGGGCAGTTGAAGAACCAAAAGCTATCTCCAAGAGGAAGGCGATATAACGAGAATGAAAAAATATTTGCGTTAAACATATATAAGCAATCGCCTAAAGCTTATAAACTCCTATCACAAATATTTGCGTTACCTGGGAAAAAAACATTATTGGAAATGCTGACGAAGTTTCGGCTTGGAGCAGGCTTGAATAAGCAGATGATGGGCATCTTAGAAAGGGCCTCTAAGAAGATGGTACCACTGGACAAATTTTGCTCACTTGTTTTTGATGAGGTAGAATTGAGTAGAGGGCTAACCTATAATGTACTAAGTGATTCCATTGATGGGTTTGAAGACTATGGATCCGGGAAAAAGGACAATTTCGCCTCCCATGCGTGTGTTTTTATGGTGCGGGGCATTGCACGAAATTGGAAGCAGCCAGTGGCCTATTTATTTTCCGGCAGCACAATCCCAACATTGGAGTTGAAGAGTTTTATTAAACAACTTATTAGCGAAATCCAAAAAACATCGTTAAAGGTCAAGGCTACCATATGCGACCAAGGATCGACAAATGTTGCTGCTATCAACAGTCTCCTGAAAGACACCCGCGAAAACTATTTGAGAAGAGGTGAAGAAGCCCGCAAAATAGGATTTGAGGTCAACGGAGAGGAAGTGATCCCTATTTTTGATCCTCCTCATCTTGTGAAGGGAATTCGCAACAATCTCCTCAAGAAAAATCTGAGATTTCGAGATAATGAAGGAAATCAGAAAGTTGCAAATTGGGACCATGTTATGAAACTGTATGAGATTGATGTAGCAGTGAATGAAATACGTTTGCTACATAAAATAACATAGCAACATGTTATTCCAAATAAAATTCGACTAATGAAGGTTAAATACTGCACGCAGGTGTTTAGCGAGAGTGTTGCAGGGATAATGAAAAAGGAGGCTTCCTTTTGTAAGTATTTTTTCACAGTTTTGTATAGTTTTCTTGATAATTTTAATATCATATATTAATAATGTACTTTCTTTGCAGCTCAACGATTGATGGAGGGGAATCCAAGTGCGGATGTTGACCTACATCCCGAGGCTTCTCAGACTGCTGATTTATTACTGTTTATGGATCAATTATTTGATAGTGTAAATGGTAATAAACGGCATGATGTGAAGCCATTGAGATGTGCGTTAACATCCAAAAGTGGTCATCTAGACTTCTGGGTCAAAGCGAAGGCTGTTCTCCGGACCATGGAATTCGTGGACGACAGTTCCAGGCAGGTGACTGTGAAAAATTGGATTCGAACCCTGGAAGGCTTTGAACATCTGTGGAGGGATTTGGAAAAGCAAGGTTTGAAATATTTACGGCCGCGAAATTTGAACCAGGACTGCCTGGAAAATTTTTTTGGGACTGTTAGGAGCCATGGGTTTCGAAACAATAAGCCAACGTGCAACCAGTTTACAAATACATTAAAGTCGCTACTAATCACAAACCTTAATAAAAATCACTCCCCTTCCTATAACTGTGAAAATGATAACGCTCATACGTTAGGTAATTTACGCTATCTATTTAAATTGGATAGTGGTGCCTACTCTGAGGAACAGTATATAAACATGCAGTATCCTGTTATACCCCTTCATTCTGCGCCTTCATCTAGATTGGGTGAAGAAGCAAGAATATATGTTGGAGGATTTATAGCACATAAGGTATCTGCTGCAACAAAAAATTGTGATACGTGCACAAAAGTATTGAAAGCCCGTCATCCGGAGGCAATTCATGACGACATTGTAAGGCGTCAATACAAGTCACGATCACTGACATATCCTAATTCCACATTTTTAACGTGTTATTATAAATCATTAAATGTTCTATCTAATGCTATGCCTTTGGTGGCCACTCGGTCACATTTAAAAAAACTGTTGTGTCACTTATTAAAAAATGAAGTAGACTTGAGCTACCTGCATTGTGATGCTCATAATTTATCACAAATATTTGTAAATGTTATTGTAAATTTTTTTGTTTTAACATATTGTAGGAATATCAACAAAGTATTAGACAATAAGGATATGAGAATAGAAGATACATGTACAGATACAATAAAATTAAAAGCAAAAGCAATTGCTATAAAAAACAGAAAAAAAAGACAATAAAAATAAAAGTTAATATATGTTGTTTTAATTGTTAATTGTAGTAGGTATTAATAGTATAGTGTGTTTAAACTGTGTTTGATTTGTTTAAAAGTGGTGTTAATGTAGTAAAATTTTTATAAAATAGGTAAGTTGTGTAAATATAATACACTATTTTTGTTACATTTTAGCAAGAAAATTTGTTAAACATTTTACAGAGTTTACTTTAAGTATCTAATGTTTAACAAATTTTTACGCGAAAATGTGACAATTTTTGTTGGCTACGAGTCAAATTAAATAAAATTCGTACCACTACCAGGTTTAAACGCCGCGCCAATTACCGTTAGTAATGTGGCCTGCCACCAGTGGCGCTCAAAACATAGTACATGCGAGTTTTGGGAGTGTTACCAGTCTATTATATATAGTCTGTGGCCGGGCTGTAACAGCAGTAGAACAGTAACTCCTGATAAGATTTTCTTTACATTGCCGACTAGCGAGATGAGGGATGTTTCGCTTCAAGTTTCGGATCAAATGATCTCTAAAAAAGTTACCTTTATTCGTTGTCAAACAACAGGGTCGCCAACCGTCAACTTGGCCGATCAGCTGTTCGAGAGCTGTCCGCTGTTGCCACCGCTACTAGGGATCGGTAATCATCGTGTATTTCCGAGGGTGGTCGGTGAATTCAAACGAAATGCACTTTTAATTGCAATTATGTCATAGAAAAACTAAATCAAAAAGCTCATAGCTTAAACTTTATGAATCCTCATAAATTGTACAATAGGTTAAACCGAATATCTGCTTAAATTTTGACATGACCGCAATCCCCTATTTTATGGAGTCCTAGATTTTTTTCAATTGGGCTGTATGTGGGTCTATGAGTCATCGTGTAATTATTCTGTGGCAATGTTGTTTAGAAGCAAGAAATTTATATTCAAATTTTAAATTACAGCAACCAGGCTCCCCTGTGGATTTATTTAAAATTTATTTTGATTTATGCTTTATATATTTTGACGGGCTTCATACTCCTTTTGACTTATTTTTCTGAATCACTTTTATTTTTTTAAATAAAACATAATTTGAGCTTTCAATTCGTATTTTTTATTTTATTGACATTAGAGGATAACTAACTCCTATCTGACTGGTATATTGAGCTTTGAAGATAATTTTTAATTAGTTTTAATTTAGAAAATGAACTTTTCTGACGGAAATACTTGGTGATGATTTTTAGCAGTTGTTTCTCGATGAAATTTAGAAATTCTTTAAATATATGCTCTTAATTAGTATCAACAATGCTTGAAAGAGTACAAATTTTAAAATAATTTCCACTGCTTTTAAACTAAATACTATTATTTCAAACCATATATTTCTCATTTCTCAAAGACCTCAACTTTATGCCTTTATACAGGATGTCCGGTTTTGCGGCTTTCTGAATTTATTTAGAAAGTAATTGTCATTTTGGGTTAATAATTGCATCACATTTAGTGCATATGAAACCTTAAACTTTTTTGTTTTTTTCAATTGCAGCTGTTTGAAATCTTAACAAAAGAAAGCAAAAAAATAAAAGACTACATTATATTAATCAATGAAAAATGAAGGAAGAACATGATCAATACTCATTACAACAATAAAAAGTAAATACATTAATTAATAAGTAATAAAATTACAATAATAAAAATAAATTGAACAAAAAAAATTAAGAAACAAATAACTAAATTGCCATTTTGAGTAGTAAGGACTTTCATATTGACTTATTTGGTTTTTCAATACCTTACCATGTACAAAATATTAATAAAACCGTAATTTAACCGACTCCTTACACATCCTTACAATAACAATTCACTTTCTGTAAAAGATGCAAAAAAATCAGCGTGAATTTGTTTTTTATACTCAAAGATATAACGTAAGTGTTTCTTCATTTTCTTAATACAGTAGAGCGTCGATAATCCGAACGCACAAAAAACAAATAATAAAAAATAAATCACTGAGTAACCGAGTAAAAAACAATTTTTATCGATTCCTGTTTACTGATATATTGCTTTATATCTTGTATCCAATACACACTCGTATTTTCTAGTATTTAGCTGCAATGTTTGATAATCCGAACCACCTTCGGTCCCAATTAGTTCGAATTATCGATGCTCTACTGTAGGTACATTATTTTTATTGTTTTATTACTTATTAATTTGTTTATTTGGACACATGGTGCCAGTCTAAAAATCGAGTTGTTGACAAATTATTTGAAAACCAGAAAAATTTACATTGATAACAAGAAAATCAATTCAAGCAAAGAGTAGATCAATTTCATGACATTTTTCACTTAATACGTGGACAAATTTACAGTGAAAGTTTCTTAAATTACTATCCCTGTTTACAATTGTTTGATAAATTACTTAATTATTCAGAATTCAGCAAATTCTGTGATAAAAAATAAGTGAGTTTCCAAGAAACTTTGTTTGCAACATTTTAATAATTAAAACATCCGCTAAATAAATACACCTTTTATTTTACACAAATGTTATAATATTATAGTATGTATTATCGACTATACAATCACCTTACCAGAGACTTTATTGGGGCGAGATGAATAGATCTCCCTAAACAAAATTATTGTCCCCTAAATAGTTCCACAATATTGCATAGCATTGGTACATTATACACACTCAAGAGAAAAAAAAATATAAAAATAAATGATAACAGGGTATCACAAATTTCTTGACAAGTAAATTGGCATGCGCAGAAAAATGTGTCGGAGATAAAATGTGTAATAAAGCACACAGCAACCTGGAACAATATGAACAAATGGAATAGAAATAGCTTTACGATTCAGTTTATTAAAGTATCCAGAAATATAGGATAAATACTACAACCACTATACAACCGGCAGCTGCCTTCACATACATCGATTTCATATTTAAATACGTCGCGTCTTTTTTATACTTTTGCGTTAACATAGAGAGGTTCTGTGTCTTAGTATCCAATTCTAAAATTAAAAATAGAGTAACGACAAACTATATAAACTAATTATTTAACATACCTGATAAGACTGTCCCTCTTTGCAAAACGTCATCGATGTTTTGAACCATGATTCGCTGAACGTCTTGCAATTGATTATTAATATTGCTCAAGTTTCGTCTGGCTCTTGAATCAGTAAAAATCTTCTTCGCTTTCTGTATGTAGTTATCGAATTCGATAAACGTATATGGTCTAGTAACCGTATTAACTCTTTTTCCGTATTGCGTGTGAAATTCCTGAGCGATATCGTCTAAATACGAATACGCAAGCCTCTTGGAATAGTTCTTTTCGCATAGAACTAAGTAACAAATATCGTGTTCTATTAAATAACTAAAAGGATAAAGCGATTAGTAAGGTAGACTTTGATCTTTCGATAGAAACGTACTGGAATAAATAGGGGCCCGTTTCGATTGAACAACGTTGCGGTGATTGTACACCTAATTTCCTAAACAGCATTTTAGCTTGATTTTGATAGTCCAATATACTTCTTCCGGCCTGTAGATAAACAAAAACAATAACTTTGGAGAAGTTTGGAAGTTAATTCAAAGTACCTGTTCATCTTCCTGCATGGTAGCTGCTAAGGGCAAGCCGTCGGCTACCCGAGCTATCATGGTCATCAGCACCATGGTCTACGATGAAATTTACTTGTTCTTTAAAATTTGATACTAGTATAAGGTGTTCTAAAATTTAATCAGTGTTATTATTACAGGTTAGATACACGTCATTTTAAACACGTCAGTCGACAATTTGACACAAACGATGTCTATTTTATCGACTGAGACGAAAGTTGGTAGAGAGCGCTTGCCGCAAGGAAATAAGTTAGTGACAGACAGTATAGATATTTGTTTATAGATGGCGTTACTTAGTACTTAGATGGGTTATTTTATTTCCATTGACAAGGTATAACTAAAAATGTTTAGGTATTTCTTATTTATTTTGTCAACAGATTATGATAATTTGTCTGCGTCTTTCAACTGAAGAATACGTGTAAATAAATTTATCTCATTGTCTTGATTTAAAATAATCAAAATGCAAATGTCCAACGAAAGCAACAATAACTGATGTGAATACGAAATATTTTCGATAAACGTATTCGAAAATACGACGAATAACTGTAAACAGGTTTAGCTTACTGTTTGGTACCGAATTTTTCTCTAACACCAACATGACAAAAGTCCAGAGAAAGTTAGAAAATGGAACGAGTGCGCCAATACGTCTTAAAAAACGAGTGTTATATACTATTTTTTCTAGTTTGCGACATTAATTTCACATAAATTTCGAAAATGGTGGTTGACATCTTACAATCTAGCGTAGTTTTATATTCAACAGTTGGTACTTGAGCTAAAATTCGATTGACGCGAGCCAATAGCGATTGAGATGTCAGCTTTATTTGACACTTGACGTCAATATCATCAATCTTGGAAAACTAAAAGTTACTAAAAGTATGTGATCTAGTGTTTTCATAACACCGAAAGCGGGTTCGTTGAGTTTATAACGAACGCAAAGTAGAAAAATACCATTTAAAACGCGAGAAAGGATCTCCGTCCGTCGACGCTAATAATTGTCAAAATCACCGTTTGGCAGTGTTGTGCAACAGCATCACTCTCCTGTCAGTAGTGTTAAAAGTGGTTAAAAGTTTGTCCTGTATGTTCCGTTGTTTGACGTTATTGTTAATATTGTTATCATATTTTAATATTTAGTTAGACATTTGTGCGACAGGTCGCGGCGCGGTTTCGATCAGGTGATTGTTGTACGCGTTGTGCGCTTTTTTTTGATTTTTTGTTTGTTGGTGTTTAGTGTGGTTTAGTGTGATTAGTGCTCCTATGACTGGATGTCGAACCAGAGTGCTCGCAAACAACTGGTGAGTTTCCAATTGGGGTAAAGTCAAGGTGAGGGGAACGACTAGTTGTTACGTTTTGTGTTTAGATGATGTACAGCGATGAAATACATAAGAAAAACACGTGGGAAGATAATTCTTAATATAAATAGCTTCGTAAGAGCCATTGGAAGTTACCTAAAATAGGTTATGTTTTTATTTTTTTTTAAGTATATTTGTTGGAATAACAGGTTTACGATGGGGGGTTGAACTGTTTTCTTTTTGGGCCAGGGTTGGTTGGGTGGTTGAACTGAAAACTGCAAAAACAAACTTTTCCCCTCAGCTTGACACATTCCAAAATACCTAAAATGTCAGGACATTTGTCCTGTGGAGATTTTACCCGGGACGCGAAAAACGTAGGGCTGAATTCAGGGTGTCCTGTGAGTCCAGGATGTCCTGCGAAATACAGGCCACTAGGCAACCCTAAATAAAACAACTTTTGTAGGATTCTTCTTTCCGTTTTTTTTTTCATTTTAATATGTTGCTACGAAAACCATGAGCTATCGATTGATATCAGCTTCATCGCCATTCGACTGCATTTGATCTTCATGTGCACAATCTAGAATGGCATAAAAGTTCTATAGATCATCTATCTACATAATATTCTTTCAGGACCAAATAAGTTTTGTCTGAAACTTTTATCTTGTTGAAAGTTTAAATTTAATTGTTAGGTATATTAGATGATCTAACTTGTGTTGCACTTAAGGTGCCGTTTAAATGGACATTTTTTATATTACATATCAGCAAAAGTTCCAAATCCACCTTAACATACAATTTTGCGTACTTTAGTAAAAACTACATTATAAACTACATTAATTTATTGTTATCTTTTCAGGTACTAGGATCGAGGATTACCACCGAGTTAGGAGCAAGAAATTAGGTAAGTAAACTTATTAAATTTATATTGTTTTATAATGTCAAATTTTATATTTTCCAAATGAAAATGTTTAACGACAACTATGTCAAAGTAATATTATAGGTTAATAATATGGTGACATACAGGCGGGCTGTAAATTTTAAATAAATCAAACATTATAGCCACAACCTGGATTTGAACCAGGGACCTTTGCGCCTAGGCCACAATGCTCTCCAATCTAAACTATTGAGGCCTATGACATTTGTTAGATATAGGTAATTTACATCCCGCCTGTATGCAGTGAACTGTATATACTACGTATAACTAGAAGGGACCCGTAATGGTCAATGAGTGAGGCAAATGCATTTGGTATGCAACTCTCAGTGAAGTGGGCAAGCTATCTCTTTCTATCTCATACGGTACTACGACCGTATGCGGTTTGAATTTAACTTTTTTATTTGTAATATCTTTTTCAATTTAATTGGAACAAATTAATCAACCCTTAACTGTTGCAGAGTCTTAAATACTCCAATACTAGTCCAATAACTAAATGCTCTTTGTATTACTGAATTAAGGAAACCCATTCTGACATTAAACGTAGTCCGCATGATTATATTTATTCGATAATATTAATACTTGCATTATAAATGCACAATTATTTATTCTGATGTACATTTATATAAATTTATTGCACATTTATTAAACAGCGGGAGTCATAAGGTACAGTTCAGATGAAATGATAAACCTTTCCCTGCTCTTCCACTGAATAATAATAAATACACGTTTTATTTTATACATTGCGCATATAATTTGTACTGCTCACTTACGTCAACAAAACGAATTTATCTTGAAACATTTTTAAAAATTTGTATTAGTTTATTTCACTAGAAAACTGTCCCTCGATAAATTCAGAGAGTTGGTAACATGCAAGGATAAAAAAGAAAGGTTTAACACTGATTTACAGTTCTTTTTGTTGTCGAAACCCCTCCATTTTGGAACAGCTGCCAGAACAGTTTTTTGTTTCGAATATTTGTGCATTTCAGAGAGCCTTCATAAAAAGTATTAAAATCTTACTATTTCATTAATAATTTTCGAGTTATGACAGAGAAAACCGATGCGGGTTTCTGAAATGTGATTTGCCTGGAAATTTGAATTGACCATGATTGATAGACCATGAAAATATTTTAAAACCAAATAAGTTTTACACAACTGACACTGAGAATTATACGGACAGACAGTATAACTATTTTTATATTAGAAAATTAATATAAATTAATATATCCTACAAATTTGTACATTTGCTCTATTTGCCCTGTGCATACAGCGTGGAGGGGACTTGAGAAATGATATAAGCGCCCGTAGCGGAGAAATACCTGCCGACACTATGTGCAGTAGTTTACGGCGCATTATGTTGTGTACCAATCCGTCAGAACTAATAACATATCGTTGGTATAAATAATCATAATGGGACACAATAAGTGTTGCGTTATCAACTGTAATAATACAGGAAGAAATATTCACAAATGCAATATTGTAATAAATAACATAAATTTGATCGGACCACTTATACACTACATGTAACTGTAATACCTCTTCCAGACTCTCGCGAGACATAGCGAGAGACCGCGAATCGGGAGAATGTGGATGCCACACGCGCCCAAATTCGCTAACATTCGAATGCCAGAAGTCTCTACGGATGCAGATAGTCGGATAAAAATCACGCGTTCGCCGAGCGACTCGCCTCAGTTGTCCGCTCTCGTATCGATCCATTCAAACTGGATTGTTGACGAGGCGCATAGCAGTTTTTGTGTGTACCCGTGAATTTAGTATATTGAAATGAAAAGATTTCAAAATATTGAACACTATAAATTTATATACAAAATACAAGTTTACATTGATATTAAATTAAATATCCGATAGTATTTTTTCTCTATTTGTGACGTCCCCATTACTATAATTTGTCATTTAAAATTGAAAATATACCAGATAATGATATTTATTTCTGTATTATTGAAGAAATGCAAATGCATATCAATAAATTAACCATCCGTATTATAAAACTACTAATGAAAATTAATATTAATAGCAATATTAAATCAATAATTAATTAAAACTAAAGAATATATTATTTATCTCTTTCAAATAAATCTTATCAGTTCCAAGTTATTCCAGTCTTATTTTTCTATGATGTCTGAATCTATTGTATCGTTTTGGTACAGTTCTTTGATGCAAATTACGACTGCGATCTACATAGGGCAATTACTAAGTTATTGATTGATAATATCGTTGTTACATACCAGTATACAGGGTTGGTCAAAATATCCGGAGCACCTAAATAATTGACCAACCGTAAACATCTTAAAAAAATCAAGCATAAGTTGATTTTAAACAAGCTAGTCTAAATATATTTTTAATATACACAGTGCTTATTTTATTATGGAAACTGGGAACCTTTCCGTTTTCTAATAGAACACATACATTTACATTTTATAATTAAGATTAATTCCATGAATTTTTTGTAAGAATCAGTTTTTATACAATGCATCATTTGTTAGTTATAAGCAATTAATCAAAACTCATAAACTTTTGTTTTAACTAAGCGGGTAAAAAATAACAGAACAACAAAATAGAAAAAATTAAATGTTAATTAAATGTTCAAACAGCAAATTAAAATAAATGTGTGTATGAATGTGGGAAAAAAATCAGTTTCAAATGATACCAAATTTCGATAGCTAGTTTAAAACAAAAAAAAATGTTTTTTTCTTCATTTTTTACGGTTGGAGAATTATTTAGTTGTAATTTTAACTAACTGTATAGATATGCACTATAATATTTGATTTGTAAAGCAATACACTATACAAAATAATAAATATGCAATTATTTAATTTTGTTTTATGGACAATCGTATTACTATGTCTTATATTAGTATATGGTATCTAATATAAATGATCAGAATAAGAAATCAATTGCATTTAAGAAACTTTTCAATTAATTATTAATTAATAATAACCACAATTTTAATGAAAGTATGCACACACACTATACGCTGAGGCAGCGGCTACTTCAGCGACGTCCATTCTAAGTCACCGGCAGATGAACAGAGAATGCACGAGCCGAGCGCCGAGAATGTGGATGGCCTTCTTTGACCGCTGTGTCTCAGCCAGCCTCGCCGAACTTTTCGCCGATTTATTCGGGCTGTCAGGAGGTAGCATAACATTTATTAATAATCTGCACCATTTACACCTCGTGGACATACAACCGCCTATACCCCTGTAGAGGCGCTGGCATCGCGCACCCGGCCAATAATGAGGTGGATTAGTGAGTTTTACTTTAACCAGACGATATATCGCTAACAAAATGACTTGCATCCTTACGAAAGCACAAACAACGCTGAAGAACATCGCATGACAACGACATTAAATTATCAAGGAAGCGCCCCAACCCAGCCGGTTCTGATTTAGCTCATCAACGTATAAATTTGTGTACGTTAGTGATACGCGGCGGTATTGTATTGACTGCTTTGCTAAGTAACTCAATTTGCGGGCTCCGTAATGCTTACTCTATTAGGGCCCTTGACGACATACGTACGCGAGCACTCCCCGCGAGGGGGCGTCGCCGTCGTTCCTTCGTCGGGGGGGTTTCCCCGAGACGGCGTCCGTAGATGGGTGGGTAAAGGCGGCAACTATATGCTCGCTTGTCGTAATCCTATTACGGTTAACTGGGGATTTGGGCGGGCTGCTTTGGTTTGCAGAGACGCGTCTAACTAACCGCGATATCACATCAAAGCTACACATGTCTAATACGGAAGAGGCGGCCACTCAACCGCCGCTAAGGGCACTTTGTTTCGAGGAACGATTTCGGGACGCGCCGGTAACCGCAAAGACAAAGGATGTCGATAAATTTGATACTTTTCTTAAAGTTGTGTGTGTCGGGGATGAGATGTGTGTGTGTGTGTGTGTGTGTGTGTGTGTAATGAATGTACGAGGGATGAATAGAATTGGGTTCAGCGGTTGGAGTTACGAAAAATACAAGCAAAAATGGTATTGCTATATCAGTTGTTGCTCTGAGAATATGATTTTATTGCATTATGCAAAATTTTAGAAATGGCGCGGAGGGGGGTGTCTACGTATGAAAATCTAGAAGGGGTATAGCGATTAAAATTACTGCGCATATTGTCTGTATTGTCCAATTCTATTAAGGTTAACGCACCAAATTCAGACAGGTTAAGGAATTTTTGTTACATTGTAACTGTAGAATTTATATTTATGTGGTGCTAATCACTATGACAAGTTTTTTTAAACAAATATTTCCTTCTAAAGATATCTGGCTATTCATTTTTGAAGAAAATTGATAATAGTTATGTAATTTATATTATAATTTATATGTTTAACAATTGCCCCTAATTCCGACACTAAGCGTATATTTTGATCCGAAATCCGACACCTCAGTGAACCTAATTCAGACAGTGATCTTAAATCAGACACTTGTATATTATTCCGACAAATATAAACGTTCAGGTCAATACTAAGTGTTTTAAATATTGTTAAATAAGATTTATTATTCAGAAATGTTAAACATTTATGTTTTACCATGTTTAAGAGGCTGGTTCAGCCTAACTTCAGGTCTGTTCTGCTCAGCTCTGGTGGTCCCCTATTGGTCCAATTATTCAAACAGTTCAATGCTCCTGTGGGTTAATTATTGAATAATGATAGCATCTTATAAGATTACAACAATCTGACTTAACTATTCTAGTGCGTCACATCTCCATATTTATTATACCCATGGCCAATTTTAAACAATTGCTGCTCAAAGATAGACGTATAATTGGAGGACGAGTGATATCCTGATTTCAGGAATGACATTTCAATTATGTATTTTTGCGATGCGCCGCAGTAGTTCCACTTTATGTCAATGTACAATTTGAAAAAATCCAATAAATGAAAAGAAATAAAGCCACACCTTTGAAGAATCAGCGTCGTATTTTCCCAATTTTTCCATCCATGTTCGAGTCTGAACAGTGTGTCCATCTAGGATGTTCTCGAGAACTAGTCGTCATTAGACGAAGATAATAGTAGTGGGTCTATCTCTATCTACCATATACCACAAAAAAGGCTGTTACTCGCTAAAATTCACATTTATATTTACTGGGACAGATTTCGAGAGTTCTAACCTACAAATCCGATATAATCTGAAAATGTAGAAAACTTGGGGACACTGCACAAAGAAGTGTTCTAATCGAAATTAGGAGATTACATAAAAATTCTACTATTATATCAGACATCAATCCGGTTTGTGCCTAAAGAAGTATACTATTGTTTTTTAAAATTTCCTTTTCAATTGTTAGGTTAGTTAGCAGAATATACATATAAACAGTGCTGTTTTATCCATTCTACTACCAGAGAATTCAAGCTCCAAGTATGGTATGATGCAGAAGATCATTACGGGTTTTGTAATTGGATTCAAATCACATTACGAGGAATCAAAATCCTTACGTACTATTTTGTTGGTCGAAGAGGATTTCTAGACAAGAAATGTGATTACTAATTTTCATAATTTCCATGAACTGACAATAAAATTATCTAGGTATGCTGAAGATTACCGATTTTGTATCAAATTTTTTGGTAATATTACTGGAAGACGTGTATAACATTATTATATGAGAAATGTATAATGAGACATAGTCGACTTGTCAACCACTGACTCCAGATGTTTTTCTTCTCAAGTGCAAAGTGTATGGAGGATTACGTTTAACACAACAAACCGCAGATAGTATTGCAATTAGCCCCGAAGAACCGAACAAGCATTACGACTCGTATGCGTGTGGTCTCATGATAGCGAGGATCAACATTTTTGTGATTTTGATATTATAATATAATATTAATAAAGCTTATGTTGTCTATTTGTCTTTTATAAATAATATATGAATTACAAATTGGTAAATAAAGAATAACTTATTAACTGTTTTGTTTTTCTTATACGTCATCAGATCCCTGTGCTGTGGATGTACATACGTATGTAATATCGACCCATGCAACAAAGACTATAATAACTACATTTAGTATGTTAGTTACGATAGTCTTCGTTGCATGGGTCGATATGTATTTGTTTTTCAGTAGCTAGGCATAAGTGTATTATCGGCTGAGAAATGAGTGCATAATCTATCGTACCAAGAGTAAGTAATCTGTGACCAAAGTTATTGGTACGGGGTTTGTTTTTTAGGATGTATAAATGTATATGGGCGCATAATCTCAATACACTTTCAAATATTCCACATATTCATAGTACGTGTGCGTGTATTCATAGTACGTGTGTTTTTGCATATATCACTTCATAAACCGTAGACAAATGTTGAAGTTATTTATCATATAAATATATGATAAATATCTGACATACTCCATATAGGTTATGTCACGGTTATGTCAACAATTTATCACAGTAATTTTTAGATCTACCATGTTATGTTGGTCAGCGTAGTAAAATCACTAGACAGCCTGCTTACGTGTGCAAAAATAAATTGAAACAGCGTTAAAGACGTTAGATCATATAATGTTGACCGCACGTCGGCAAACTCTATCTTGTTCCAAAGTAGCTTTAGCGAAAACGTCGACATCCCCACGCAAAGACCAATTCTCGACTGATTTTTCTAAACTTATCAAAAATAGCCAAGCCTCCGTCGATCAGCTGTTGGACAACGCTCTTAATGAAACACAGTATAAAATAGGTCAGTCTTCTTCAGTCTGCCCTCTCTACCTCATCTGTATTTTAATGTTTCTTACATCTGGAATTTGTAGTGTTTTTGTCTTGGCGCAGCTTTTTATTCTGTTCCTTTTTCGCTTCCTTTCTTATTTCTCTAGAATGACTTTCTTTTGTGCTTCCTTCCTCTTTATTGACAAATATTCTCTCCAAGCATTAGAGATAGTGTTACAGAAGAACAGTTTCTTTTTACTTTATTTGGATGTTTAACAGCAGAATAATGATTTTTTTAATGGAGATGGCATGAGTTCAACTGTTATCTCCAAAGGTGGTGTATTAATGCCAAAATCTGTCAAAATTTGATAATCTCTTATGATGCCTGTTGATATTTATGACGGAATTAGAGCCTATTGATGATCGTAATTCCGACACCCTGTAATAATTAGGGATTATTGATGTCCGTAATTCCGACACTCGCGTCATAATTTGGTCCAAAAGTGTGTACAATTAATTGTAATATAGCAATTGATGTAAAATATGTTATTGTCTTGTGTAAAGACAGCAATAGAGCTATATGTATTACTTCTAATCATGTACACAATTCCGACACACATGGCTGATTTACAGACGTGCTATATTTACATGTACATAATTCCGACACCCCTAAATTTGTAAATAATATAAAGGAGTAGTACATCGTATTATTATGAAAATATAAGCATTTTTAGTCAGCGTACATAGATATTATTAGAATTTTCTTAATAATTGTTATCTTGTAGTGATGTAAAAAGAAGTCGAATTGCAGTTACCTTATAAGAAAAAAAAACACTCAATTATCAATATCAGTCAAACTTCTAGGTTTATTCTGACCGTTAGAACATTGGTAGAATAAGAAACGATTGTGGGTTGATAAGTGTAATGTCAAATCAACAAACCGGAGGTCCTAAAATAATGTTCAATGTTGTAGATTTCTTATTTTATCCAACTAAACAGAAACATGACGGAATTTAGGACAGTGTCTGAATTTGGGATGTTTATCTTAGTACATTCAAATTAATTATGGAAATAAATCCAATACAGTTGCCCTTTTTTGATCGACTCGGAAAGTGGTGGCGTTCAATATTCTATGGCGTCCCATAATTTATTAGAGCCTGGAATCCCAATAAAACTCCATTAACGTGCACGTTTGCAGTTATAAGCATTTTACCGCGAGACGGTCAAGAACTCGCAATTTTGGCATCCATACAAAATTAACTCTTATGAAATTCTGCAAAAAACGATATATACCACTCTTTTTTAAATGCAGTGGTTCTCAAACTGGTAAGCGCACCAATATAGGGGTTTACAGTTTAAGAACCACACTGTATATAATAATATAATACTTTTATCTACGACTCACGTATAATAAATTCATTCCATACGTATCCATGACTATATAATCCCCATCATTATACACGCGGCACGCCAATGATTATAATGACACTAGCGTTGTATATGTATATGACAGTTCGTTCAAGTAATGACATCATTATTTGAACGAACTGTCATCATTATACAACGCTAGTGTTAAAGTCTGTCAAAACCTACGTGGATGTCAGTTATATGACAGTTCGCGTCGCCATCATTGACAAATACATTTAAAATATTCGATATAAAATGGAATTTGTGAGTCGTAGATTAGACGTCGTATTCGACTCGCACACAACGGATATAAAACGCTCGAATGTTTACACGGTCGCCTACGGCTCGCGTATAAACTTCATGCTCGCGATTTATATCCTTGGTTTATGTGCTCGTCAAATAATATACTATTATTGATGAGACTTAAGTTTTAATAAAAAACTGAATTATACCCTGAATTAATAATATCAATTACAGCAGCAAGAAATTGCCCTTTTGGGTATTCTCCGTCTTTAGATAATAATATAACAAAGGTAATCTGGAAAGAAAACGCAAGTGTAAGATGTACTATCGTGTGCAAAAAAATCTTATGTTCTCATTCATCCTTGTCAGCGACAATAAATTAGAACTGTTTTTAGATAGATCTTATTTGGATTTAAAAGAGCTATCCTATGATATCTCACAAGATATACTTCCCATATGCTGTTTGTAAAGTTGGTACCATATTCTGTTTCTCTTCAGTTTCCAAATGGTGCCCTTCAAGACATGGCTTTCTGATCAAAAGCTGATTTACTAAGCCCTTATACCCCTCTGTATGTTTTCTCAATGCTTTGCCCTATATTTTCAATGCAATAAAACTTTAAAAACTTATTTTAGAGCACGCTTCTTCCTTGATTACTCGTCAGGAATGTCGATTACATCGCGACGTCGTATATTAGGGATTTGAATAACTCTGCACGAGCCCGGATCATCGACCAACGCATTGCCTAAATTAGACTTTAATTTACTTATTCCAATCACATATTAATTAGATTCCGAGAACGGTCTATAGCTTCCGTGAACTTTCAGTTTATTTTAACCGGCTTGTTAGTCCTCGGTCCTTTGTAATGCAAATAGTACCGCAAATGAGGATGCTTGCAGGTATCATTACAGTCTTGACCAATTGTTCAAGTTCTCAGAAGTATAATATTACAATATTTTGATAGTGAGGGTCATCAGCTCTGCATGAAAAATCACCATACAATAATTGACTCGTTTATTGTTAAAAGAGACTGACTGATATTTTTGATCATTATGAGATTTTTTGCATTTTCTGTATGATGTCTATAAAAGTCCAATTTCTGTGGACTGAATAAAGATATTACGCTGAAATTTGGCATAGTTAAAAAAGTTACTAAGTTGGTCGTATGAAGTCTAATTTATTCAACAACAAGGGATTTATAGGAATTCCTAAGCTACAGGAACTACCGATTTATGTTTTTCGAAGATTATTTTATATACAGTATGCCCAGGAAAGTCCGCATCATACGGAAAATTTATTTATTATCTTTTTCTCAGAAAATTTTATCCTTAAAAAAAGTTGGCGGCTTGTATGAAACCAAAACGGCAACAGTCAAATATGTAAATTTTGCTGCCATATACCGAGCGATTTAGAATATATGAATTTGTGATAAGAGTAAAGTACCTTTTTTCTTTTCATTATTATCGATAAATTTTATTTGGAAATGTTGTTTAGAAGTAAGTTCCTGAGCAGCGTTTTTAAAACATTGTCAAGAACTTTTTATACTAGAAATTAGACCACCGTTGGATAGGCAGAAAAATTCGGAATCGGGATACTGGCCACCCAGATTCCCCGACTTTACACCTTTAGATTAATTTTTGTTACGTCAAGAAGAAAGTAGACAAACAATGACGATAATTGTAATGTTGCGATAATTGTAAATAAACATTACTTATCATACCAAAATCACAAGAAAATAAATAATTTAATAAAATTTCAATAAAATAGATTAAAAGGAAGCTTTTAGTACCTACCACAATCACTGGCATTTACTACTATTTGGCACAAGAGTTTGAATAGAACTGAAAACAAAGAATTTCAAGATAGGTGCGTGTGACTTCAAATTTCAATATAAATCTTACTTCTAAACAACGTCTCCAAATAAAGTTTATCGATAATAATGAAGTCATACCAGATGCCATAGTCTCTTGCCTTTAGTTTAGTTGTTATTTTGGTTTATAAAGGTGATATTTGTTCAGTTTTTGTATGTTATGTGCTGTTGATTTACTGCATTGGGTCAGGGGTGTGAGAACCAATTTGTCGAGCGAAGTCGTTCTATGCTCGAGTACCGTTTGCAATACTGGTAAACTTGCTTCCTTATTTTTAGCAACATATTTTTTGTGGTGTTTCTTAAAGAGATTTTCAACAGACCCAGTCTGCTTAAATTCTGATTGTGATAGAAATGGTTGAATGGGAAATTTGGTTGTTCGGGTGTCATCGGAAGTATCAGCAACATCGAGATAATCGATTGTTGTAGATGGCTAACTACTATTATAAACATACCCAAAGTCATTAATATTAATTGAATTAAAGGTAAGTCACGCTCCTGTATTAGGTATTGTATGATCTATTATTATCTACAGGGTGAAACATCAACTTTGCATCAAGAAAATGAGTTATTTTGCGCTAGTTCTAGATAAACATTAATTATCATACCAGAATAATAAAAAATGTAAAAAATGTATTCAAATTTCTAAAAAAATAGATTAAAATGGACCTGGCATTGACTAATATTTGTCATAAAAGTAAAAATTAAAAAAAAAAGAAAAACTTCGTGATAGCTGGCTGTGACTTCATATTTGAATATAATTTTTACTTCTAAATAACATTTCCAAATAAAGTTTATCGATAATAATGAAAATAAAGGTATTTTACTCTTATCACAAATTCATATATTCTAAATCGCTCTGTATATGGCAGCGAAATTTACATACTTGACTATTGCCGTTTTGTTTTCATACTAGCCGCCAACTTTTATAAAGAATAAAATTTTCTGAGAAATGGATAATAAAAAAATCTGATGTGGCCACGTACATGACTTTATCATACTATATATAAAATTAATAGTTTAGCTGCATGAGATTCCATATGATCGAGATCGGCTATGTCTGCATTAAAACAAAACTAGTAGAACTAGACAGATATGTCGATTAAAGCTGCGTTCGGACATTGTGCTCCGTTGACACCAGGTACACCATCCAAATGACACTTACGTGTTATTGGGTGTAAAAAGTGTAACGATGTAAAATATCCGAACGTAGCTTATATTGACAGTATATTTGACGGATTTTCAAAATGTTAGCGTTTGACACTATCTACTGTCATTAGAATCATATCTGACATATAATCTGACATATCCTGGCTACTAGTCTAAATGCAGTACGACCGATCTCGATGAAATAGAATTTGCTCATGCAGCTAAACTATTGATTGTACCAAAAAATGTCATAGTCATAAATTATTCAGAATTTCCTCATCTTTCATTTATTATTTAACTATTTCGACGAAATTCCAGAAATGGCGGCTTACTTGCAAAATCTTTCAAAAATGCTAAGATTAAACCTCCAGTTCCTTTGGACCCTTTGCAACAGAAAGCTTTTCAGCTCTAAGTTTGGTTATGAAACTTCTAAATATGAAGTTTCGTCCCGATACCTTTAGTAGTTTCTCCGGACTCGTCGCCACAAAAAGCGGGTACACACACACACACATACACACACACATACACACACACATACACACACACACACACAGATATTTTTTCGTACCTTGGTCAAAAATGTTCAGGGGACCCAAAAAGACATATTATTTCCGCTAAAATCGCAAATTTTTTTTTGGCACGATTACAATACTTTACATACTGCGTATGATAAAGTAAAAAAAATCCATATGATGCGGACTTTTCTGGACACACTGTATGTTTAAAGTAGTTTCGTTTTTGTAAATTTTTCACTGATGACTTCTTCTAATCAAGTATTCTTTTTACTTTATCATACGCAGTATGTAAAGTATTGTAATCGTGCCAAAAAATTTTTTTAAAAAGTAATTATTATATCTAAACTAAAACAAGCAAAAAATGTAGTTAAATGATCACAAGATCGTATTGTTCCTGACTTTAACATGTGATAAGACGAAACTGATGACCAAAGATTACTTTAGTCAGTTTGAATAATAAAGCCATTCAATTATTTCCTTTATTAAACTTAAGTACAAAGTTCAAATTGCACTATAAAGCAGACCGAAAAAAAACATATTATATTCTTTCTAAAACAAAGAGGTTGGCGGTTTGTTATTTCTCTCTGTGGTCGATTCGGTCGAGTTGGCTATGGTGGCTGACCGTAAATGGGGTTTGAAGTTATGATCAAGTGACAACCCGGTCTGATTGATGAACTGGACCGTAATTACACTCGCATTATTAACTATTAATGTCCAATCTCGCCAAGATAACACACGTTACAAGCACACCCGTCGGTGTGAGGCGGCCTCGGCTGTGTGCGTGTCGTCGCGCTAGTGTGAGTGGGCAAGCCACCCTGTATAATGACGAATTGCACTATAGAGTGCATTGGAACGTTAACAACGGTTTATAATTGATGTTAGTGCTTAATTAGATTTTTGACGGAGGAAACTCAAGAGTCATGTAAAGTTAATAAATTAATTCTTTGATTTAGAAATAAATACTGAAATTTATTGAATTTTAAATTTGTGTGAAATGGTATAATGAGTCTTTTGCTAGCTAAAACGATTTGTAACGGCTAAAAATTGTCTGGATAAGCTGGAGTGAGTCTGTGTATTTTTTTTTGTAAATGCGATGGTAATCAGAATCTCTTGATGCGGAAAAAATTTAAATGACTTCGTTTGATATAAAAATTTTGCGGTGGGAGTAACAAGCTTTAAATGATGAGCTTTTTGCAAAACGAAAACAAATCTGTCGGCTTCAAAGCTTTTTTTAAATTGATGCTCATTTCCATTTTATTGAGCAGGGAAGAAACAAATCATATTTTGGTAATAGTTTTTGTTTATGCTGATTGAAATTTAACAATAACCATGCACTGCAGAAAACACCATAAACTAATATTTTCAATAAATAATTTAAAATCTAGTACAATAATTTGTTAGTTTTTTCTACGCACATTTCTTTTTGTTCTAAATTAACTCTAAATTATTTAAGTTTTCTAAAACTTCAATGACAATTATTCTGAACAAGTATTTTATTTCTTGATTTTTCGTTTATTTTGATATCAGGAGGCGTTGCATTTGAAGAAGCGAAATGGTTTTGGCAATAAGTAGGTAAACCGTAGTTTGATAAAAAAATAGAATTAGAAATTTACATAAAGATGTAACGGTGTTACACTCTTATGTGGGACACACTGTAGATTGGGCTGGTTGAGCTGGCTGTCAAATTTAATTTAAAACAATAACATTTTTACTGTTATCCTGTAGCGATGTAAAAAGAAGTCGAATTGCAGTTACCTTATAAGAAAAAAAATCAAGTTTTGGCACAACACTCAATTATCAAGATCTGTCAAACTTCTAGGTTATATTGTGGCCGTTAGAACATTGGTAGAATAATAAATAATTGGTCCAGAGGTGGTTCAGAAGTGGCCCAGAGAAGGTTGCTTGACCATTTTAGAAAAAAATCATATTTTTTAATGATCTGGAAGTGCAAAAATTTTTTGTTTTTTTTTATTTTATTCTGTTCAGAAGTGGCGACATTTTTGACATTGGTATGTGTTTTCGTTAAATGAAATCATTTTGTTTGGGTTTATCACAGAGAGTTGAAGTACAAATCACTCTATTTAGCACATTCCAAGCTATCTGTTAGTTATACAGGGTCCTGCAACTCAGCTCCCGTCTTCTGTAGCTCAGTTACTAATTAAGCTAAGAGTTTGACATTTTGCAAGCTTACCCTGTACTTCAAGGTACATTTCAAGAAATTATTTTTGATTATACAGGATGTCCCAAAAATGTGCAACGCCAACGTGATATATTTTTTTAAATTGCATGCTATATATTTTTTTACACATTTGGAAGCCTGTTGTGGTTGCCTACATACCACCAAAATTTTATTGAAATCGGTTGAGTGACTGCAGCGCAAGAAAATAAAAACAAAAGAAAATTGATTTTGCATCGTTGGTTTTAAAAATCAATAAAAACCACAAATTGCACCTCGTTAATAAAATTTTGCGACGTCCTTATTAAGTTAGATCTAGTAGTTTCGTTAACCAAGTGTCATTGATCCAAATTATACAGGATGACCAAAATCTAGTGTCAAACTTGTCAAACTTTAAAGCGTGTTATTGTTTTTATTTTAAATTGGAACCCATACATTTTTTTAGGTGAAACGATGCAGAATTAAAAAATAAATATTGTTTCTAAATACAACCCCATCACAATTCCCAATATTTTAAAAGTTTTTCGCCAAAAACTCATTTTTCAACGTTTCCAACGGCAATTGTAGGTAATAAATATCGTACGTGGCGTTGAAAAAACAATTTATTTCATAAAATATAACACACAGAAGTATTTTAGATTTGGTATACTTAATTAAGTAGTTGTTCGAAATGTCTTCCGTGCTCTTCGAGGCACAAACGAAGACGAGTATGAAATGACCTCGCCACTGCTCTTAATAGGTCGGGCGTAATAGTTAGAAATGCATCTTTTTTGCATGTTTTCTGGTGTTGTTGGAGGTTCAGCATAAACGAAGTCCTTAACGTAGCCCCACAGGAAGAAATCCAGCTTCGTTAAGTCCGGTGATCGAGGACGCCACGCAACTGGTCCTCCTCTTCCAATCCACCGATTTGGGAAGATTTCGTTGAGCTGGTACCTGACATGTAACGAGTAATATGCTGGAGCTCCATCATGTTGCAGCTACATTTCCACCCTTACCGCTATAGGTAAATTTTTAAGTAAATTTGACAATTGAACAACTACTTAATTAAGTACACCAAATCTAAAATACTTCTCTGTGTTATATTTTATGAAATAAATTTTTTTTTCAACGCCACGTACGATATTTATTACCTACAATTGCCGTTGGAAACGTTGAAAAATGAGTTTTTGGCGAATAACTTTTAAAATATTGGGAATTCTGATGGGGTTGTATTTAGAAACAATGTTTATTTTTTAATTCTGCATCGTTTCACCTAAAAAAATGTATGGGTTCTAATTTAAAATAAGAACAATAACACGCTTTGAAGTTTGACAAGTTTGACACTAGATTTTGGTCAACCTGTATAATTTGGATCAATGACACTTGGTTAACGAGACTACTAGATCTAACTTAATAAGGACGTCGCAAAATTTTATTAACGAGGTGCAATTTGTGGCTTTTCTTGATTTTTAAGGCCAACGAAGCAAAATCAATTTTTCTTGTTTTTATTTTTTTGCGCTGCAGTCACTCAACCGATTTCAATAAAATTTTGGTGGTATGTAGGCAACCATAACAGGCTTCCAAATGTGTAAAAAAATATATAGCACGCAACTTAAAAAAATATATCACGTTGGCGTTGCACATTTTTGGGACACGCTGTATAATCAAAAATAATTTCTTGAAATGTACCTTGAAGTACAGGGTAAGCTTGCACAATGTCAAACTCTTAGCTTAATTAGTAGCTGAGCTACAGAAGACGGGAGCTGAGCTGCAAGACCCTGTATAGCACGTATACGGATATTATGTATACAAATATTTCAAAAAATATCTTAAAGTTTACTTACGATAGTCCATTATTTATCGCTTTTATGTTTTTTTTTTACCTGAAGAGGTATTTAATTTGTCTAATCAATATTTTTTAGTTATTGGCTTGTAATCAAAAATTAGCTTTCTTACTCCTTCCCCTATTGATAACAATCTATTGAAATTTGATTTTTTTTTATTTTCACCATATTCAATATCAAGTGTCTGATGGGACCAGGAAAAAACATGTGAAACTTTCATATTTTTATAAACTTTATTAATAAATAAAAACATTCTTGTGTATTGCACTATGTTTGCAATAACAGCCCCTTAAAAATGAGCGAAAAATCACATATCATTAAAACAAATTTAATTCAAAATTCTCAGTAAATGATGTTGTTGAAGTTGATGTGATGTAACATCTTAGTACGCCTCCTATTTCTTGAGGACATAATTTGTGAAAACTTTTAGATCCTGTTATCTTTTTGGATCTCTGAAACCTATCTTCAAGGGTGGTTTTGCGTCCATTACGAAAGGAGTACATATTTTCTACATTTAGTACACTTACTAACAAATAGGATATTATCGTCCTGAGGTTAGAACAGAACCATTATTTAAACATATTACATTTTAGAATAATGTTATTAACTTTATGCAGTTTAAAATAATTACAATAGAATATGTAATTACTTACTTGTACGACACACATATATCTAAATATTTCTCTGATGGTGCAGCAAGCCAATACAAGAACAAAAAGAACTTTCCAACCTTGTCCTACCATAAAAAAGATTTTGGGTTAGATGCAGAATAGATGCATCTTTTTGGATCGTCATATGGAAAAAGTGCATAGGGGGAGGGGGCAACAAACGATGGTAGAGGGGGCGGCAACAAATCGACTAGTGGCGAAAGCCAGTTTTCAAAGGCCACTAAATAGCCAAATTCTAAATACGTTCTCCTTTTATAATTGACGCCTACTTGGCTATCTTAGTAAAAAAAGAAGACGCTTTAGGTCACAAAACTGCCCTTGAAGATGGATTTCAGAGATACAAGAAGATAACAGGAACTAGAAAGTTTTCACAAATTCTCTTCTCTAGAGATAGAACTTCAACTTCAACTTCGAAAACATATGAAGATCACTTAGTTTTATAAGTATTACCTTTGTCTTTAGCAGATTTTGTTTTGTATTTAATGGGAATTTTAAATTAAATTTATTTTAATGTCATGAGATTTTTCTCTCATTTTCAAGGGGCTGTTATTCCAAACACGGTGCAATACACAAGAATGTTTTTATTTATTATTAAAGTTTATAAAAAGATGAATTAATTATGAAAGTTTAAGATTTTTTAGAAAACAAAAATCAAAGCAACATCCACACCGATTTTTTACTCCTAAAACTGTGTAATCGCCTAACATCAGTAAACAACCTCACACAAATCCAACCATCCAGTCAAACTAATCCCTTTCGAAACGTTTCGTCCGATTCTTTCCCTAATTGAGTGTCGGGTAACATTATAAGCGGCGAGCCGACAGTAAAACGAAACTATATAACCACGAACCGTTCTCTAAAAGTCCGGGTAATATAAGTTGGGGCCTTATTGCATTACGCCCAGGACATTTATATCCTTGCGTAGCGGCGATGCATCAACGTAACATTTTAATTCCAGGAGAGACGGTTGCGGCGGCGCTCGCTAATAGCACCGCGGTGACCGCCCCTAATCGTTCGCTCCGAAAAATGAATAATCCCTTGCGATTTGTAAGGGCGAGCTCAAGGTGCCGCCTCAACGCCGCTGCGCCAGTTGTGATGTCTTCATTTCGTTCTTTATTTTAGTTCGAATGTTTTGGGCGCTGGCTATCGCTGGAAATCACCTGCGCGTCTCATTTTAGTTTTGGGATGCTGACAGATAACAAATTGACGTTCCCACGACATAGTGGAGATGAAGAAGCGGTTAATATGAGGCGCCTCTATGGCTTTTTGTGAATAGGTTCCTAAATGTTAATGTTTGGTTTATGGTTCACAAGCGTTGAGAAGAATTTGAGACTTTTGTTTAGAATAGTTAGCCTCTAAGCATTCCTGGAATATATAAATGTCTTCATTAGTTAAATTGCAAGGCAAAATAGCGTGTTTTACTTGAAACCCCGAGAGGCGTCAAGTAATCGAAAGTGAATCACTATAATTTTTATCGAAAATTATCGCATTTGTCTAAAAGCACTAGATTTTTTTTTGGAGCGATTCTAACAGTCTAATTTTAAGAAGTCGTACCAATAAAACTCTGTTATAACTTAATTATAGCTAAAGGTGACAAACATGTTGGACTTGTCGTTATAAATAAAAACGACTATATTAACAAAAATCTGATGTGGCCAGGCACATGACTTTATCATACTATATATAAAATTAATAGTTTAGCTGCATGAGATTCTGTCTGATCGAGATCGGCCATGTCTGCATTAAAATAAAACTACTAGAACTGGACAGATATGTCGATTAAAGCTGCGTTCGGATATTGTACTCCGTTAACACCGGGTACACCGTCCAAATGACACTTACGTGTTATTGGGTGTAAAATGTGTAACGGTGTACATTATCTGAACGCAGCTTATATTGACAGTAGGTATTGTAAAAATATTAGCGTTTGACACTACCTACTGTCATTAGAATCAAAAAGTGTGACAAATCCTGGCTACTAGTTTAATGCAGTACGACCGATCTCGATGATAGAATTTGCTCATGCAGCTAAACTATTGATTGTACCAAAAAATGTCATAGTCATAAATTATTCAGAATTTCCTCTACGTTAATTTATTATTTAACTATTTCGACGAAATTTCACAAATGGCGGCTTATTTGCAAACTCTTTCAAATATGCTAAGACTAAACCTCCAGTTCCTTTAGACCCTTTTCAACAGAAAGCTTTTCAGCTCTAAGTTTGGTCATCAAACTTCTAAATATGAAGTTTCGTCCCGATACCTTTAGTAGTTTCTCCGGAATCGTCGCCACAGAAAAACGGGTATACACACACATACTACATACTACATACTACTACATACTACTTACATACTACGTATGATAAAGTAAAAACTGAAAGATGATTTATACAGAATAACATAACTCATCCACCAAACAATCACACGAATAAATATTTAAATAAAATTTAAAACGACATTAAAGAGATGTAAAAATAGTTTGTTAAATTTAAATATTAAAAATGAAAATGTTTAACGACATAATTTGTCAAATTAATATTTATAGGTTAATAATATGGTGACATACAGGCGGGATGTAAATTTTAAATAAATCAAATATTACAGCCACAACCTGGATTTGGAGTAGCTCAGTTGGGAGAGCATTGTGCTAGAAACGCAAAGGTCCCTGGTTCAAATCCAGGTTGTGGCTGTAATTTTTGATTTATTTAAAATTTACATCCCGTCTGTATGTCACCATATTATTAACCTTTAAATATTAAAAATCAAAATATTCTTGGAATGATCCCTTCTACACCTACATTTGAATTTTCTTTCATGGTATCATTTGATATAGTTAATCTATATACAAATATTAATAACAATAAAAGAAACAATGTTATTTTTTCAAGATTTTATCTCACATCCAAAACGCATCAAATCGCATAATTATTTATAAACAAAATGATGACCTAGCTAGGGATAAGTGGTTTATTTGCCATATTTGTTGACAACATATGAAATAAAATATTTACGTTACCGAACAGTAAACATATCACATGCTGGTGTCGATTTGTGGATGATATTTTCTGTGTTTGGAATATAGATTCTAAATTAATTGACTTTTTCTTGAACAAATTAAAAACATTTCTAAATAAAATTTTTTATGTGAAAAAAATAAATTAATAATCAAATAAATGTTTTAGAACAATTAAGAGAAATTCAGATCGCTTTCAATACAATATTTATAGAAAACCCACAAGAACAGATACATAAATTCCAAATTCCTCGCAACACTGAAACAATATTAAATAAATGTTCTGCACTTTGTTATTTATTTAATGGACTTATGTACTTCCTTATCATTATCAAAAGAAAATGATAAAATGAACACAGCTATCATACAAATTGCTATGAACCTAATTCAGACAGTGACCCTAAATCAGACACTTGTGGTACATTATTCCGACAAATATAAACATTCAAGTCAAATACTAAGTGTTTTAAATATTTTTAAATAAGAAATATTATTAAGAAATGTTAAACATTTAAGTTTTACCATTTTTAATGAAACACTGTATAAAATAAGGCCTTAGTCTTCTTCAGTCTGCCCTCTCTACCTCATCTGTATTTTATGTTTCTTGCATCTGGAATTTTTAGTGTTCTCTTTTTCTTGACGCAGCTTTATATTCTGTTCCTCTTTCGCTTCCTTTCTTATTTCTCTAGAATGATTGTGCTTTCTTCTTTTTTATTGACAAATATTCTTTCTAAGCATTAAAGATAGTGTTACAGAAGAACAGTTTCTTTTTACTTTATTTGGATGTTTCAGACAATCTCCAAAACTGGTGTATTAGTGCCAAAATCGCTACTCTCTGCTGCTAGTGTTGCATCATTCTGTCTTATTTCATCATCTCCTATGATGCCTGTCGCTATTTATGACGGAATTAGGGACTATTGATGATCGTAATTCCGACACCCTGTTATAATTAGGGATTATTGATGTCCCTAATTCCGGAGGTTACAAAATGCGCACAATTAATTGTAATATAGCAAACGATGTAAAATATGTTATTTTCTTGTGTAAAGACAGAAATAGATGTATACTTCTAACCATGTACAGAATTCCGACACTCATGTCTGATTTACAGACGTGCTATATTTACATGTACCTAATTCCAAACACCCCTAAATTTGTAAATAAGTAATAGTGTTTAAAAGAGTAGTACACCGTATTATTATGATAATATAAAGCATTTTTAGTTAATAGAAATTATAAAAATTTTCTTAATTACTGTTATCCTGTAGCGATGTAAAAATAAGTCGAATTGCAGTTACCTTATAAGGAAAAAAATCAACTTTTAGCATAACACTCAATTATCACGATTACTCAAACTTTTAGGTTATATTCTGACAGTTAGAACATTGGTAGAATCAGAAACGAATGTGGGTTGATAAGTGTAATCTGAGATCAACAAACCGGATGTCTTCAAATAAAGTTCAATGTTGTAGATTTCTTATTTTATCCAACTTAACAGAAATATATCGGAATTTAGGACAGTGTCTGAATTTGGGACGTTTACCTTAAGTGTCTGTGAAGTACGTTATTTAATTTATATTTAACTCTCTTTTCTATCTTTTAGAACAGCAAAAAACACGAAATCAATTGCTCCAAAAAATCTTGAAAACATAGGAAACCACTCAAATGTTTTTTTTTTTTGCTGGCGTGGTTTGAATTTATACTACCCATGTCATTATCATTTACGTAAACGTAAGAGATTATAGAAATCAAAGCCAATGAATTCAGTGATTTACAGTGAAATTCAGTTTTATCGCTCAGATATTTCAAACAACTGCGTTTTTAATTTCTCACCAAATCTGACAATTGAAATTATCTTCACTGTTTTCTACATTTCTGCATTTAAACTTGCCAAACTCCATACTTAATGATACTCTGCTTCTTGTCTTCCTATAACCTGTCCCCACGTGCAAGATTAATAGATTCCTTTAATATCACGGATTCCCAAAACACCTGTACCTCGTAATTTTCCACCCACCATTTCAAAAAAAAAAGGGTCGGAAGAAGTCAGAAGGAGAGTATAGATCTGACAGAGGGTGCGGTGCGGGGTGCGACTGCGCGTCCAGATTAGTTTAGACAATGGGTAACTAATGATGTTTGGAGTGGCGGCTACTTTTGCGCGGGCCGCTTTGTTGTGGGGCCGCGCACAGCGCTCTCGGGAGCCGTCGACTATTAGGCCCCCATCAGGGTCGACAATGGCCGGCCCCCAATTGCTTCGGCCGCAATTAATTAATGTCGACGCAACACAAAACACTCGCCGCGATACCCCGCACTAAATTAAACCTCATTTCGGCCCGAACCGCTCCCATACCGTGATTCGAACGCAAGGAATTGCACGCAATCAGCAGTTGAAAAGCGCTCTATTGCCTCTATAGTAAGAAGTCAAGAAAAATATCTACATGGAAACTACACTCAGTTCCAAAAAAGATACGCAACTTTAAGAGGAATCACTAGAGGTAGTAGCGTACTACAAAACAACACTACCTAAAACCAAACATCCTGAGCTTAATTGTGTGTTAATAATCACGTGTAATACATTAAATTATAGATAAAGGTGTATTACACCGGGTACGAATGCCACTTTTTTTCATTTGCGTTGTTGTTTTGTTTTTACCCTTGCTAAAGAAGCCAATAATTGGTAATTTTTGTTATTTTTTTTCCAAATCCGAACCAAACATCAAAAAGGCAATATTACAATATTTTGTATTGAGCCTTCATGAACTTGTGTAAAAAAATGACAACAAAACATGAATGTTGTAATGATTTAACCGTTGTTTTTTTGTAACATGTGAATGAGACGAGAATAACATATTTTATAGTCGTACGGTACAGCCATCTGTTGGATAAACACCACATCATTTTCTTCGACCAATCAAATTCAAATGGTACAGTCTGAAGCAGCAGCATGAATACGTAGCCAGGGGAATCACAAATATTGAGCAATTTCGGCCTAACAAAAATATTGATCGCATGTTGACACGGGAGGTGTAGCGGCGCCGCGCCCGGCAAACGAAAGCCATACGAAAAATAAATTTTACCGTGCTGGTGCTACGTAGATAGCAACGACTCGCTTATAAATTAGGACAGCATGTTCTTGCGGAAGTGTATGTGATCAACATGAATTGTTGAATTTCGACCAAAATAGGCTAGAAACCGAATACGAGAAATAATTTTTTGCCGTCCTGATGGACTCTACGCAGACGGCAAAGAGCGAGTTATAAATTAGGAGCGCATGTTCCCGCGAGGGTTTATAGTGCAGTCCCCGTACGACACACGGAACGTAGAATAATCAACAACCGCAATACCTACTTACAATGTTACAACTACTAAATAATTAATAGGAGTTAAATAAATTATTACTAAGGAAATACAAGTAATTTAATTTTTAATCAGTCATTTATTTTTCGTCATAGAATTTCAAATATATTGGTATTTAGATTTAGAAAATAATATTAATACCAAACACTTGTCGCTTGGCAATGCATTCAGGGCAATCGCAATGTATGTAGGATGGTTGGCTTTAGTTCGACTTGTAGTACAACAGACGTAGAACAGACGCTAGAAATATGGGCAAATTAAAAAATCAGCTGCCTTTATTAATAAAGTAAATATTATACGTGTAGTGTAATTCTTCGCTAATTAACTTCGCTAGTTAATTTGGGCAATACTCTCTTATAGGTGTAAGCGTGCCGGATTACCATATATGGCAAAAAACTTTTATAAAGGTGTAAAATATTTTAACATGTATCTATGTATATAATATATAATAAATGACTTATACATATATGTACATAAAGCTGCCTGTTTTATCGAAATAATGCAAGCAACGCACTGATTAGATGAGGGGAACGGCGGTATCGTTCTTTGGCGGCGAAGATCAAAGGGGCCGTGCGGTGTCGACTGGCGCCGAACCGTTTCCTAATAATTTTGTGTATGTGACTATCGCATGTTCTGAAATGCTTTTCTTGTATATTTTAAATACAAATACACTTCCACAAAACAATACAGTGATACAAATTAATTAATTGCTTTATTATAACATTCCTATTTTACTACTAACTATGGTTGAACATTTTACCTTTTGTATGTTTAAGAAAATTGTAGTTTTGGTCAAACAGACAGCTTTTCTTACATAAATCATTTATTGCTCTACATTTGTTATTAGAATTAGTAACTAATTATCAGTTAGCTCCGAAGAAGCGAACAGCATGGTTCGCGAAGACAGTAATTATGAATTTTTACTCACGGCATAAACCGGTAACTATTTATCATCTAAATTTAAATGACTCTGGCCGTGAAAGCATTCGTACTCAGATACTTATTTAAATCCATTTAACGTTTTCTTTGTGCATCAATAATCTCGAATGTCTCGTTCGTACTTAGCAGAGATACTTTCAGGTAAAACACACCTCATATAAAAATTCAAATTTTTATCGGGTGACGCAAGTAGGTGTTAGTAAATAAAATATTCCTATTTTAATTCTAGATACAGTTGGATACTGCATTTTGAAATTTTACTCAAAATTATTATTGCTATGTATAGACTTGGTAGTAGACAAACAAATTTTCCTCACAAACCTTTTTTCATGTATGTCGTCTAGTCTGGCTCATATACTTATTCATTGAAATGATGTTTTTGCTTTTCTGTATTGTCATTATCTTAGTCCATTAGCCTGGTCTATGTTTTGTTTTTGTTTATTTATTTTGCGTGTTTTTAAAATGTCTAACATTTCGAAGTTCCTTCGAATTTTTCTTTGCCGCGCCGCGCTGTCTTGGTTGCATGCGTACCTGTGTATTACCACGCATATACAGTTTATAATCCATTCGATTTTCCACCTCGTGTCCTCTTATTCGCCTTGACGTGTAAGTGGAGTGTTGTCGTTTTTTGGATTTTTGCCGTTCCTGCTTATTATAATTTTAATGTGTTGAAATGTATTGCGACGTTTACGTATATAAGGCTTCTGAAGAATTGACCGTGAGTTTTTGTTTATTTATTACATATTATAATTGTTCTGACCTCTGATTTATAAATTGTAATGATTGTTAATTGATTTTACCCTAATTGATGTTAATTATGTTTTGTAGATTTGAGCTGAAGATGATCGTATGATCGAAACCGGTACTCATTAAAATAAAATTATTTGCAAAGGAAAAAGAGGTCTTTATTACACTTTTATTATTGAGTGTTTATAGAAAAGTATTTTTTTATATTGGTGATTGAAATGATATGTGTTATACATGTTAGTAATAAATTTGATTGTAAGACCGCATGTACAAGAAAGAACAATAAGCGAAATCTTACCTATGGACACGACACAAGTCCTTGAATTTGTAGAATGTCAGTATCATCAACACTTGTATCCTAAAAAGAACATCCAATTAGTGAAAGTGAAATTATACATATCAAGACTGCAAACCTGCACTTTGTAGTATATATTTGCAAAGTCCTCCATAATATACAAAGAGATGAATATACCAATATTATATCTTTTAATACTATAGAACCATATGGGGAAAATATTCCACACGACACCGATAAAGGATAAGTCACAGAGGCACTAACAGTGTTAGATTGTTGTATATAACAATCGCACTCAATAAAACTCTAACTTAGCTCCTGTAAACACAACCAAACGGATGGCGAACGGAACTCGAACTGTATATCCCATTATTGCGCGAAAAAAATTATCTCGGTAGCACTTTACCATCTAGAAAGGAAAATTGCACGAGCAGAGGGCAAATTCACATATCAGACAGTAGTTTTAATGTATAGATCTGTAATTTTATTCCGTTGAAGTAATTGTTATTATGAGATTTACAAATTTGTTAGCAAATTTACCTACATTTGTACAATTAATGAATAGAACTGCATTTTCAATGATATTTAGCATTTTTGCTTAAAATTATGGTAAAATTGCCGACAAATAGGGTAGGTTTACTGAAAAAAATGTTAATTTCATTTGTAAATTCGCACTCATTTTTATCAGTGTAGGATGATACATCATGGAGATGTTCTTAACTCTGAAGAACGTCAAACCAGTGAAGCCTTAATGCTTAGTTTATCCGAAATTCACGTCGGCCGGCACGATAAATCAACTTATTAAATGGAGAGGCGAGCGTGTACACAGAGCCGGAGTGTACACGTAATTTTCGTTTGTGATAATATCAGCCGGTTGCTTTCTCAACGCACCGCAGCACGGCCCGGTAGCGCGTCTCGGGTACGGTGAAAAACCGTGGCGGCCCCGACAACAAAGAGTTTCCATTATTAATCGAACCTTTCATAAGAAGTAACAAATTAATATTTTTAGACAACAAAAAGGCGACGCGATGAGGGGCGATCAAAAAAGGCACTAATGATTCGATGGATGCGAGGCATTTAAAAAATTCTTACGCGGCTCGCCCATTGTCGCACAAAGCCCGATTTACCTTTTTCTTGTTCTCGCCAGTACTGATGTGGATCTAAGATAGGCCGTTCTTCTTAGGGCTGATTTGGAGGATTAGGTATAATTTATGCTAGAAGACAATTTTTCGTGTATGGAATTACTTAGTTGGTATTAAATCATAATTTGGATAGCAGGTTTAGTTATCATTGTTGACAATTGGTCTTACAAAAGTTGCTTGGATGTAGCATATTTTATTATTTATTATTTTATTTAGAAACAGCATTGGGAAAGCGGTTATGTGAGGTATCATAGGATAGCTCTTTTAAAATCAAGCTTGGATACTAATTTATGCCAGTTTTTAGTTAATTCCGGCAATGACGTTGAATAAGAAAATGACCTAGATTTGAACCAAGAACCTCCGCAATTTCTATCCAGAAGCTCTAATCAATTGAGCTACCGACGTCAGTTGAAATTGCATTATTGGGATATTTTTAATTGATATTATATTAGAGTAAGTGGGCAAGTGTACCGAATCTAACTCCAGTTTTCTAGAAAGACTTTTGGAAAAACACAGAAAAGGAAATTTGTCCAACCCATGAAAAACAATACTGTTTGATCCTGTTTGGTCATTATCCCACTCCCACAGATAAATGAAACAAGATATAGCAAGATACGGTGTATCTGTTACGGTAATAGTGATAAATAGGTTATTATTAATAATTACCGGTTATTATTAATAATAGCCAAGTGGCGAGGTTAAAGTGAAGAATTTATCACATGAACCGGCTATTATTAATAATTTCCAGCATGCTGTGGTCAATGTGATATATTTGAATTCGATATTGCATTAAGGTGATGCTACAATACAATAGAAAGTCAGATTTAGAATTCTGTTAGTATCTACATAATCGCCACACAACGAATCTATTCACTGGGTTTTCAGTGTTGGGCCTTTAGTGACGTTAGTCCTGACTAACTTATTTAGTTACTACTCATGACTTAAATAAGGAAGATTATCAAAACAAGACTAAAAGTGCACAAATGTGATACAGATTTTATTTGAGTTACCTACTGTTAATTTTATTTATTAAGAATATATTTTATTTTTAAACTAATTTCTGGACTTGAGAATTATTTTGTTTTTGTTATTGTTATATTTTTTCATATATCTAAATAAATAATGTATTTAAGTTTTTTTTTTGTTTGTGATAACTAAGAACCATATCTCATTTATAAACACTTTTTTAAACGAATACCTCACACCTAATTTTGCAAAGATTAAATCCACTATGCTGACAACGAGGGAGAAGCTGGAGAGATGATACTAATCTATACTAATTAAGATTTTACTTTTCAAATCATTTTTGTTCGGTTTTTTGTGTTACAATTGTTGCGCGATTATTTTTGATTGTGTTGTGTATTTTCTAGATTTTGGCTGATGATGATCTAAGGATCGAAAATAGTACCAAAGTAAATTAGTTATTTGTGCAAAATTAAGAGGTTTTAATTAACTCCTTTCCTTTATCACTTCTATAATAACCGCCTTATAAAACAGATTATATCCGTCAGATATTAGATATGCTTACGGTAGGTATAGGTAATGGACAACCTAATGTAGGGAAGATTGGGGCAAGTTGTTACAATGTTTAATCTTTTATTTATAAAATAGTACTTTATTGTCAAACACCAAAAGTAAAAATACCGTGTTAGGAACAGAACCATACAAAAATGTTTGCATCATTTGTGCGGTGCAATTTATGTAAAAGCATCTATGTAAACTAGTCTCGCCTATTCTTGCATGTATTTGCATGAAAATACAATATTGAAAAAATTATTATTAAATGTGCAAAATTTCAAGATATATGGGATTTGAGAATTTACTTAATAAATTGTAATTGTACATTTACAAAAAACTACCCACATGCATTAAATATAAAAATGGGTGTTATTGATAATAAAATGGTTAACTTTTTTGAACACTCTGTATAAAATGTTCTTTTTTATGTTTTCGTCATTGAGCCGTCCTTGGCTGTATACCAAATATCATTACCAATTATATCCAGTAGTTTCTAAAGTACAAGGAAAACAAGAAAACATTCTGTATTATCAATGTTTTGTATTATTCGTAATTTTGGTCATTGGGCTAGCCGTACTGATGATTTGCGTTAAGTAAATAAATATAATAGCTTACATAGTAATCAAAATAACTTAGCTAACTTCTTTGAAGACTGTATACAAAAGATCTTTTGTAAAAAGTAACGTTTTTATCACTTTTACCGTGCCCGTTAGGAAATTATTAATAATAACCGGTCCATGTGATTATTTAAGTGTTTCTAATCACATTGACCAAATGATGCGGTTATTATTAATAATAGCCGGTAATTATTAATACAAACCACATTTATCACTTTAACCGTAACATATCCACTTTGTTATCCAAGCAAAAAGTTTTGAGCAAGAAGAACAATTTTTAAGTCAACGCAAATAGGCCACTGGTAATCTTCTGCAATTTTTTTTTATACATATCTTGTGATATATCTGGAACCATGGCTTACTTTGTCTTGATATGAGGAGTGGTTTTCTCTAAAAACCAAGTTAGTGGTTTTGGAATTCGTTTTTTTTTTCCCGATTATTGGTTTTGATATGACTTCTGCTACCTTCCATACACGGGGTACATATTTTAATCTGAACATAGCATTTACTTAATATGTCAGCATAACAATACCTTTCTTTGGTAATTGTCTAAAGCAGCGTTTCTCAACGTTTTTACTCCCACAAAGAAATATTATACAGGAGGTCTTTTTTACCGCACTTTTTCAGAAATTTTTAAAATTAATTTTTCTGTTTTTCGAATTTAAAAATTGAAATCCACCGTGAAACACCGTACTTTTATTGTTGAATTGCCAAAATATCATGTGATAATGGTGAAGCTTCACAGGAATATCTCATTTTCACAGGGACTCATTGTAAACGAAAAAATATAGTAATTTAGTTGGTGTCAAATAACAAGCGATGTTGCAGTAGAATAAAAAACAAGTGACTGCAAATTTTTAATTTGAAAATTTTTTTATTACATACAGGGTTAGTCAAAATTACCGGAACACCTAAATAATTCATAAGATAAAAATAAATGCTTGTATGGTTTGCAAATTTTTAATTAAAATTAGGCGATTGGTTTCGACATTTCTGTCATCATCAGGATATTGTCTTAGGATTTCAAAACGTCACAAATAACGAACACAACATTGAGTCAAAGAGTCGGAAAACGTCAACTATTTTTTTACCGTTGGAGAATTATTTAGATGTTCCGGAAATTTGGACTAATTTTGATTAATTGCTTATAACCTAAAAAGTAATGCATTATATACAGAAATGATTTCTACAAAAAATTCATCTGAGAATTGAAGACTGTAAAAATATACTGGTGGTTCTACTTGAGAGGGAATTTCCAGAATACAATAAAAACCCTTTATGTTGGAAATATGTCTATTTAAACGATAGCTTGTTTATAACTTAAAATTATTTAGGTAATTTTGACTAACACTGTATAATTTTGCACTATTACCGTTACTTTCACAGCATTTTTGCTGTAGTTTATTACGTTCAGTATCTGTAATTTTACAGACGTTTTTGTTTGTTCACTCATTTGTACTTCAATTCCAATTTTTCCTCTTCTTTTAAGTTAGAGCCGTTGAAAATATTAAGGAAAAAAAAGAATCAATACAAAAACGAAGGACGAACAAACAATACCCTTCACAATAATAGAATAAAAATAAATTAATTAATTAACTTAATTTTAAACAAAATAAATAAAATGAATAACAAATGAGACAACCATACCTACTAAGAAAATTGCTTAAGAAATTCGAGCCATTTAAAATGAGGTATTTTGACAAATATAGTTTCTGAAGGCATTTATAAATAAATAAGTATACATTTTACTCAGAACAACATTTACGTTCTGAAAAAACATGCGGGAAAAACACGCTAGTACCTACTTGATTATAATTATCTTACTATTACAAAATTTTGAATATCACTTCAAATTTCCTGTCCACTTTTTCGGAAACAAAGCATTTTATGTATTAGAATTTCAATCAGCCATTCCATTGATTTTTCTGGATGGTGGTCTGCTTCTACTTCCAGCTGATTCTTTGTGTTAAGAGGAATCACTAGAGGTAGTAGCCTACTACAAAACAACATACATAAAACCAAACATCCTGAGCTTAATTGTGTGTTAATAATCACGTGTAATACATTAAATTATAGATAAAGGTGTATTACACCGGGTACGAATGCCACTTTTTTTCATTTCCGTTGGTGTTTTGTTTTTTACCCTAGCTAAAGAAGCCAATAATTGGTAATTTTTGTTATTTTCTTTTCCAAATCCGAACCAAACATCAAAAAAGCAATATTACAACATTTTGTATTGAGCCTTCATGAACTTGTGTAAAAAAAAATGACAAAAAAATATGAATGTTGTAATGATTTAACCGTTGTTTTTTTGAACATGTGAATGAGACGAGAATAACATATTTTATAGTCGTACGGTGCAGCCATCTGTTGGATAAACACCACATCATTTTCTTCGACCAATCAAATTCAAATGGTACAGTCTGAAGCAGCAGCATGAATACGTAGCCAGGGGAATCACAAATATTGAGCAATTTCGGCCTAACAAAAATATTGATCGCATGTTGACACGGGAGGTGTAGCGGCGCCGCGCCCGGCAAACGAAAGCCATACGAAAAATAAATTTTACCGTGCTGGTGCTACGTAGATAGCAACGACTCGCTTATAAATTAGGACAGCATGTTCTTGCGGAAATGTATGTGATCAACATGAATTGTTGAATTCGACCAAAATAGGCTAGAAACCGAATACGAGAAATAATTTTTTGCCGTCCTGATGTACTCTACGCAGACAGCAAAGAGCGAGTTATAAATTAGGAGCGCATGTTCCCGCGAGGGTTTATAGTGCAGTCCCCGTACGACACACGGAACGAAGAATAATCAACAACCGCAATACCTACTTACAATGTTACAACTACTAAATTATTAATAGGAGTTAAATAAATTATTACTAAGGAAATACAAGTAATTTAATTTTTAATCAGTCATTTATTTTTCGTCATAGAATTTCAAATATATTGGTATTTAGATTTAGAAAATAATATTAATACCAAACACTTGTCGCTTGGCAATGCATTCAGGGCAATCGCAATCTATGTAGGATGGTTGGCTTTAGTTCGATTTGTTGTACAACAGACGTAGAACAGACGGTAGAAATATGGGCTAATTAAAAAATCAGCTGCCTTTATGTGGCCCGCGAGAGTACCTGCGGTAAGTATATATGTAGATATTATACGTGTAGTGTAATTCCTGGCTAATTAACTTCGCTAGTTAATTTGGGCAATACTCTCTTATAGGTGTAAGCGTGCCGGATTACCATATATGGCAAACAACTTTTATAAAGGTGTAAAATATTTGAACATGTATCTATATAATATATAATAAATGGCTTATACATATACATAAAGCTGCCTGTTTTATCGAAATCGCTATTTTTTCTCATACCTACAATTGAAATTGAAGTACGTATACTATCAAGTCTATACATAGCAATAATAATTTTGAGTAAAATTTCAAAATGCAGTATCCAACTGTATCTAGAATTAAAATAGGAATATTATATTTACTAACACCTACTTGCGTCACCCGATAAAAATTTTAATTTTTATATGGGTGTGTATTACCTGAAAGTATCGATCTCTGCTAAGTACGAACGAGACATTCGAAATTATTGATGCACAAAGAAAACGTTAAATGGATTTAAATAAGTATCTGAGTACGAATGCTTTCACGGCCAGAGTCATTTAAATTTAGATGATAAATAGTTACCGGTTTATGCCGTGAGTAAAAATTCATAATTACTGTCTTCGCGAACCATGCTGTTCGCTTCTTCGGAGCTAACTGATAATTAGTTACTAATTCTAATAATAAATGTAAAGCAATAAATGATTTATGTAAGAAAAGCTGTCTGTTTCACCAAAACTACAGTTTCTTTCAACATACAAAATGTAAAATGTTCAACCATAGTTAGTAGTAAAATAGGAATGTTATAATGAAGCAATTAATTAATTTGTATCACTGTATTGTTTTGTGGAATTGTATTTGTATTTAAAATATACAAGAAAAGCATTTCAGAACATGCGATAGTCACATACACAAAATTATTAGGAAACGGTTCGGCGCCAGTCGACACCGCACGGCCCCTTTGATCTTCGCCGCAAAAGAACGATACCGCCGGCGCCGTTCCCCTCATCTAATCAGTGCGTTGCTTGCATTTTCTGCGGAGTGTACAGTGGGCGCGGCTTGTTCCCTCTTCTCGCGCCTCACTTTCGTCGAACTTTTGAGGCCGGTGACTAACATTTACTCTTAAGCTGAATATCTAACTGGATAATGTTTCCAAGTTTAATTTTAATACTTTCCCAGTGATTTGTTTTGTTCTTCTCTTTTATTACCACGTTGTTGGCATAAATCGCGATTTTTGCCTTTCTGGCAGTGTTTATTTCTGTCTTCAGATTTGGATTCCTCGGAAAGCCCCCTATCTAAATCAGTTATCAATTGTCCGGCATTTTTGGGCCGGTGTAATCATTCGTGTCTTACCTCACCTTTGGATGTCCGAAAACCCGGCACCTCGTCCTGAAAAAGTGAAAAATACAACAATAATTATTCGCTGATCGGCGTCTCCTTTATTTCGTTTCGCGGTACTATGGCGTTAAGGAGAAGCGACGGCGCGACTGTTATCTCTTGTAAAGAAGTCGCATAT
Organism: Aphodius sticticus; assembly: GCA_963966075.1. Taxonomy (NCBI): domain Eukaryota; kingdom Metazoa; phylum Arthropoda; class Insecta; order Coleoptera; family Scarabaeidae; genus Aphodius; species Aphodius sticticus. Next base: position 36,221,411 of record OZ014511.1, read on the forward strand.
CACTCGGCAACCACTCATTTAACTAATTTAAATCTCTTTAACGCGCGATAATTGACAAGACATATTGTGCTTTGATCCCTAAATTTGTATTTAATCGCATGACACAGATCTTTTCTGGCGACTGGCCAGCGCTGAAGGCGATTCTTTCAAAATTAGCTGTATCATTTCTCCGTAGGTGCGTTCGCCGACTCCGCCGGCCGCGGCCGACCTGACGGGCCGGTGCAGCCTCCTCCGCCGCCGGTTAACGAGCAATAAAAATGTTTAATCATTTCGGTTGAAATGATGCATTATTATAGCCACTGTCCGCCATTATGTATAATTTCCGTTCGTTTATTCTTTTCAACGAGCCGTATTTGGAATCGGGTTCCATGTAAAACAACCATTACGGTCGTCTCATCAGGCTACCGCTTCAGAATGACGATGGAATGCCGTTTTGGTGATACATACGTTTGCTATCAAGCCTCCTTTACGGAATTCTTACAATAACTGTCTATTAGCTTTACCTTTACGTGCACTACTAACCCAGAAGTGTTTCCTCTTAGTATTGGTTATTGTTCTGTTAAAATAGCATAGAATATAGCCAATGCAGGGTGTATATTAAATGAGTGCAATAATTTCTAAGCGTTATAGATCTTCATAATTGGAGTAAAAAATTCAAATACGTTTTTTTCTCTAGGTGACACCAGTATTGAGTAATTAATTATTGAAAATGCAGAATTTGACGCCGCACGTTTTTAGAAAGGCGAAACAACTGACAGCTGAGTGAGGGGAAGTACCGTGCGCATGGGCGCCGTTACATATGGGCAGGGGGTGGGGCGCTTGCCCCCCCCCTGGATTTCGAACCCAACTACCGCTACGCAAAAAACGAAAAAGATAGGAGTGGGCAAGAAATTTGTGATCGATCTTTGATCACAATTGAAGACCGACAAATAGATCTGATCGCTAAATCGGTTATTATCATATCAGATGGATCTTTTGATCATAGATCAGGTTGATATTTTTGATCAGATGGATCTCGCATATCAAACCGAATTGAAAGCTATGTATTTATTTAACAGACAGGTCAGTCGCCGCGCCGCCCGGCCTGTATGTAAAATAGTTTCGCGGCTAGGCTTGAATGTCCTTATATACTAAAAAGCTAACACATTCCCCCCGAGAAGTTTACAAATTTTGGCCGATCGGGGGAGAGGTCTACTCCTCGAAAAAGCGAAATTGGGCGCCAGAAACGCGAATTTTGGCAACAATTTTGACAACTACAGCACTTAGGTTTGAGATTTGCACGATTTTTTGCCCCGTTTTCGAAAAAAAATTCCAAATTTGACTAAATTTATGCCTTTTTATTTGGGCCTGTACCGTCGCCAGGCAACGGGCTCAACAAACTGACAGTTCTCCGCTCGCCGCTGTCGAAATGGTCGAAATCGCCGTAATTTTAGCAAAGCTCGCGCGGTTTTTGCCTAAAGTGCCGTAAGATGGGCTCGCAGAAGTGAACAGAATCGTCGCCGACCACCGTAGGTAGGCTTTACGAACGTCAATAATTGTCATTTTCGGAAAATTTCCGAAATTCATGACAATCGATAATAAAATGACAGTTCCGTGTTTGAAATCCTTGAAATGACAGCGCGTTTATCCTCGGTGCTATGGTTTTGCTCGAAATGGCTTAAATTGCGGCCAGAATATGCGATAAAATGTTGTTCCGGGCGTTCCCTGGTAACTATGCGACTATAATTACCTTTAGGTTCAAGAATTTCCAACGGAAAATAATAAATAACGCGCCGCCGGGGACAAGAGTGCTTCAGCAGCTTAACAATGTACATATTTTTTTATTCTACTAATGAAGGCTTCATTCGTACGTATATTATCTATATTTTGATATTATAAATCAACTGTATGTTTTTAGGTGATTTTAGGTACGCTAGGGAATTTTCGAGCGCTTTAGTTGGCATTTCTGAATATGTCAGGAGTCGTCATCTTATAAACAACGCTCGGCAAGAAAAGTGCGAGCGTAGGGTACATTTTATATAATTGGAGGATATATAGCCATTGAAAAGAACCACGCACGCGATCCTATCAAGAAGAACTGCGCTTTGTGCGCACAGGGGCCCACCTCTGGCAGTTGTGTCACCCTTGCCGAAATGGGCGACGACCGACGAAGTATACGCGATAAGTAATAAATACACATCTGTTACTGATGTTTGCGGTACGCTAGGGATCTTTGGCTGGTAAAGGTTTGCCATTCTGACTGATTTACCACAAGACTACAAGCAAAACAAAGCTACCATATCCGCAATAGTTTGCTATTTAGCATTGGTGTATCTTTGAGGTTAGATTACCTGTGGATTTTGTTTTGTTTATTTAAATGGATGTGCAAGATCGTCCATCAATTGTGGATGCCGGGAAAGTTTTGGAGGAGGATACTATGACAGGAGCTATGGTGTTTGTTAGATAGGTGCTGCTCTGCAATGATTGTGAGGTATTATCGCCGTATAAATAAAGAAAGCGTGCGTTCGATAACAAAATACTCAATTTCAGATTCCCATGTCTTTCACTAGGCGAGCCAGAAATTCTGATGGGCATACGTGGAAGTGTCGAACTTTCGACAAGTTGTGCTCCGTTAGGAACATATCCTTTTTTTCAAAGAGTCGTTCGACTTTAGCAAAGCTTGTGCAAATGCTTTACCTACGGTAGAGAAAAATCTCTCAGAAGGATATTGCCCGTGCCCGTGTGGAAAAACTAGGACCAGATTCTACTCTTATCGCCTTTTCACACGGGACACGGCGTCCGTGTACGATTCGAAGTGTATGAGATTAAATCGAAACTTTCACACGTACCGTGCCGTGCTGTTTGAAATCCGTGTTGTGTGAAAAGCTACACAACGACCGTACACGGATAAAAACGCACGGACGCCGTGTCCCGTGCGAAAAGGCCGTTACGGTAATCGACCCTATAATTGGTAGCTGCAAGACAACGATTACACGGCTAAGATTGTGAAAATCGATGAAAGCAAGTTCTTTCATTGAAAGTACCATCGTAGACAATTTTGAGTTTGTTGATAACATATTTTGTTCAATAATAATAATCATAATTGTGCTATTTTTATGCAAATATTGCAATAAAATTTATAATTTTTTTTCATATCAACCCAAAAAGGTCAACCGATAGGCAATACTGTGTAATTAATGTACAAATTTGATTTTCTTTTTCAAATGAACCCTGGTCTACATCGCGTACACCATTAGCCTCGACGCGAATGCATCTGTTGAGCGTAACGACCCGTAACTTCTGAAAATGCACATATTTATTTAATAAACTTAAATTTCTATTTGTTAAAATGTGTTAATAAATATAATATAAAAATGACCAAATTTGCATTTATATTTTTAGCCCAGTAAAATCATACAAAACGCACTCTTGATCACTACAGGATAACCTTAATATACGGTCAGCTGTTAAGAACTAAACAAAAGATACGTGGCAACGTTGCATACCTACGCCGCCTCCCATAGCACCCTGGTGCACGCGCAAATTTGGGTGCCTTCTCTGCATGTTTACCGTAATACCTTTATGTTTAAATCTATGCAAAAATATAATATGAAAAAAACCTTGCCAAAAAGATGGAAATGACTTAAGAGGTAAGTATCTTGATCTGCAAAGCTATGCAAAAATATTATTTGTAATGGCTGTTAATGGCTGTAACTTTTTAAGGAATTGAGAAAGCAAGCTGTTTTTCATTGCAGCTAGCATTTCTGTCTTTATAGGTATCTGTATTTATAAATTATAACAAACTTAAATATTCAACTTTTATTGCAGTATGTATTTGTTAATACTCATTTTTTGAAAATTGTATTCAAATTTTTTCTAATTAAATGCTCATATTTAAGTTTTACTCAGTAATAAGTTTTAGTTGAAAGTTTATTTATGGATTTTATTCTTAAATTTTTAAGAATAAGTTTTATTCTTAAAACATAAAACTAAGAATAAATGTTGTATCGCTATGTTAACAGTGGCAACAGTTGGTTAACAGTGGTTAACAGTTGGTTGGTTGGTTTTGTTTTAGATTTGTTTTCTTTTATTTTTTAAACATTTTTACAATCAATTTTTGCGAGTACCGTAGACGGCAAAGTCGCGCTTGCGCGACTTTGCCCAATAAGACGATCGGCGATCTACCCGGATCGGCTAACTACCCGAATCGGCGATCTACCCGTCTAGGCGATGCGCAGACCTATAGGTCTGCCCCGTTTCTAGTTATTAACTAAACGCCTAGCGGGCAATTAGCATCTTTCGTGTCCCTACAAAGATGCACAACTGACATTTTCGTATAGTGAAGGATGAAAATAAAATTACTAGATAAATAATGACTATTCCGATTATTATCGGCTATTGTCACCAATGTCTGTTTTATTAGATATTGCGATATTGCCCTCTCGTAACAGTTGCGAAAGAACCACAAGATGACAAGATACGGTATCTAAATTTTGCGCTGCAGTCCAAAATAAGTATTGTTGTATGCAGTTTTATTTGATCGTACTTATTAGTTTCCAATACTTCGCAATTTTTGGCACTGCTGAGCAGTGCCAAAAATTAATTACACTGGGTGTTAAACTAATAAGTGTAGAATATATAGATAAGGTATAATAGTCAACTTTTGGTAGTAAACCAACTTTAGGTAGAGAGCCGGAATATTGTACCAACTTTAGAAATTGCTTTAGTAAAGTAGGTTGTATAAAGTATCATAGAATAACTATTTTAAAATCAAATAATTTATAAAGATTTATAGATAATCCATTACAGAACACTTTTTTTCACATCTTAAATTAGGACGCTTCATAATTAATTAATTAACATTTTCAAAATATCGGTTGTAAAAATGTAATGTTTTTAAGTAAATTAAATGTGCAGTCAACAAGTATTAACTTAATAATAAAATAATTAGGAAAATTTTGACTTTACACCTAAAAAAGATCTCAGATTTGCTGAGATTTTTAATTAGGTACTTCATTCGTCAAAAATACAATAATCAAAAATAAATTAACCCTGACCAACAAAAAGAAAAGAAAACTAACAAGTGACAACTGCTTATGGTATCGTTTCTTTCCTAGAATCGGAAAAATGTTTCACAGCTTTTGATGCAGAAATTGTTAATTGAATCGGGTTTTGAGACAGCAAATACGTATTCTTTTTGGTGCTTTTGTTTGTTTACACTGTTTTTCTCAAAAACAATTTACAATTTTCTCCGTCAGATTTAGGTTGGATATTATCTATTTTTGACCAATTAAGTAACTGTAAACATGTGAAAATAGATCGTGTGGTATCCACATCCAAACGCATTTTTTAAATGTTTTCCATTAAGTTAAAAATTATTTTAGAGTGCAAAAGTTTGCACTCTAAAATTAGCTTGGAAAATAAAAATGTTTTTAATACTAAATTCATATTTTCAAAAGGAGGCCCTTCAAAAAAAGCTATTGAAAAATTAAATTTTTCTCCTATTTGTCCTCCGCGATTTTCCTTTGCCAAGACGTTTTTGCCCGGTTGGTTCTTTCCAAAAAGCAAAACGTTTACTCTACTTTTTGGTGTTGGTAACTCTAAACCCAACCCAATGGTTGGTTTAGTTTTGCACCCCCCTGAAAATATTTCGGCGGGCGCCCATGATAATATGTATTTTGTATCCAAACTGTTCACGAATGTTTGTACGTTAACCTTCAATCAACATTTCAGGTGGATTTTTGTATCGATTAAAAATTTCCCATTCAAAACAAATTAATTGAATAGGTACCGTAATCTATGCCAATGAGATAAACAAGAGTTTTTACCAATTATTATCGACAGAACTGCGTTGTGAATGTTAATTAAAATCAGTGTTCCACAGCACAAAAAATAGCTTTAACGACTTCACAATCGTCGAACTCGGGCCAGTTTCACGTAATATCATCAGACAAATTGATTTAACACAATACCAGCGTCGAATAATTCCGACTAGATTTGATAAACACGGACTATCCACGCCTGTCGACAGAGCGGGGGAATTTTTCAATGCGTTTTATTTGCATTTATAATGGTTGTCAGGGAGCGCTGTAGTCGCTGTCATAATTCCTGGAAGCGGTTTCAATTAACCACCAGCTAATTCACGAATTAAATTGATTTTCGTGGGCAGCGAGCTGCGGACCCACACAGATCTGGTTAAGTTTTCGTTTTTACGGTAACTTAGCCGTTTGGCAGTTCCGGAAACTGGCCCGAGGAGATTCTGGTAAATAGTAAACTAAACGTCAATGCGTTATTGAGAAAGCAATCTGGGTTTTTTGGTGTTGTTGTTGTGGACTCGAAGACCTAGGCTTAATTAGAAAATTTAACTAATAAATGCAACACTTGGGATCAGAAAAAAAACTTGAGAAGGTGTCTTTTTTCTTTAGATTAATAGGTAATTGGAAAAGTTTACGTTAATAATCTACTTCTTACCACGATCATTTAAGGTAAATGTCCCAAATTCAGACACTGTCCGAAATTCCGACATATTTCTGTTTAGTTGGATAAAATAAGAAATCTACAACATTTAACTTTATTTTAGGACAACCGTTTGTTGGTTTGACATTACACTTATCAACCCACAATCGTTTCTTATTCTACCAATGTTCTAACGGTCAGAATATAACCTAGAAGTTTGACATCTTGATAATTAGTGTTATGCTAAAAGTTGATTTTTCCCTTATAAGGTAACTGCAAACCGAGTTCTTTTTACATCGCTACAGGATAACAGTAATTAAGAAAATTCTAATAATAGCTATTTAGGCTGACTAAAAATGCTTTATATTTTCTCAGTACGGTGTACTACTCTTTTAACCACTATTATTTACAAATTTAGGGGTGTCGGAATTAGGTACATGTAAATTATAGAACGTCCCTAATTATTACAGATTCGGAGTTACGATCAGCAATAGTCCCTAATTCCGTCATAAATATCGCCAGGCGCTATAGGAGATTATGGATTTCGAACCCAACTACCGCTACGCAAAATAACGAAAAAGATAGGAGTGGGCAAGAAATTTGTGATCGATCTTTGATCACAATTGAAGACCGATAAATAGATCTGATCGCTAAATCGGTTATTATCATATCAGATGGATCTTTTGATCATAGATCAGGTTGATATTTTTGATCAGATGGATCTCGCATATCAAACCGAATTGAAAGCTATGTATTTATTTAACAGACAGGTCAGTCGCCGCCCGGCCTGTATGTAAAATATTTTCGCGGCTAGGCTTGAATGTTATTAACTAAACGCCTAGCGGGCAATTAGCATCTGTCGTGTCCCCACAAAGATGCAAAACTGACATTTTCGTATAGTGAAGGATGAAAATAAAATTACTAGATAAATGATGACTATTCCGATTTATTATCGGCTATTGTCACCAATGTCTGTTTTATTAGATATTGCGATATTGCCCTCTCGTAACAGTCGCGAAAGAGCCACAAGATGACAAGATACGGTATCTAAATTTTGCGCTGCAGTCCAAAATAAGTATTGTTGTATGCAGTTTTATTTGATCGTACTTATTAGTTTCCATTACTTCGCAATTTTTGGCACTGCTGAGCAGTTTATCTTAATTACACTGGGTGTAAAACTAATAAGTGTAGAATATATAGATAAGGTATAATAGTCAACTTTTGGTAGTAAACCAACTTTTGGTAGAGAGCCGGAATATTGTACCAACTTTAGAAATTGCTTTAGTAAAGTAGGTTGTATAGAAGGTGTAGGTATCATAGAATAACTATTTTAAAATCAAATAATTTAAAAAGATTTATAGATAACCCATTATTGGCCAAAATTGGTACTAAAATTACAAAACTTCGGTTAATGAACAGGGAGTTTAAAAAACGTTAAATAATAAAAAATTTCAGACATTATTTGGTATTAAAAGGGCCATCCTATGATACATGATAATAGATTCTCTATGCTGTTTGTAATATAGGTACCATTTTATGACTCTCTCCAGCGTTGACACAATACATTTCCGTACATGAGTTCGTTCAAAAGTTAGTAGTTGACCTAACATTGTCGCCTTAAAAGTGTTCAAGTATAATAGTAAAATAAAAAAATATTATTTCGTCGTCGATTATCCTTAACATAGAATTTTCAAATTAATCCACTTTTCTCTACATTTAGTCATTATTTCTCGTTAACGAGGTAAATTCGAAAATAATATTGTTGCCTTTTTATTGTTTATCAAATTGTTTTTAAGATATTGTATCAGATTCTCGATGACCACGAGCTAGAAATTATTATAGGAAATTAAGAACAATTGCTCCTAACGTATTAAAAGGTAATAAAAAGGCTACAATATTGGTTGCAAATTATACAAAATCTTAAATTCTAGAATAAGAGTTCAATGATTCAGAAACAAAATATATTTACAAACAATTATTAGGTAATTAAAAATATTAATCCCACATTAATAAATGATAGAAAGCCGGCAAAATGACTTGAAATTCAACGAATATCAATATATAATAAGTAAGTGTTGTCGAGCATACAGGGATCACAACCATGGATGACTATTAACACACAAAAATGTGAACACTAATATTTCACTACCTTAAAGCGATAGAGATTTTTCAGAGTGTATGCAAAATAACACAAGACGAAAATGCTGCAAAACAGTTAATGGCATAGTCCTTAATAATACGTCACCATTTAATAGTAAAAAATAATTTGCCCCCCCCCCCTGGAACATTTTCAAACGGCGCCCATGCTCATGCCATCTCCATTAAAAAATCATTATCTGGCCTGAAACACCCAAATGAAGTAAACATTTTTGTAAACAATTCTGTAACACTATCTCTAATACTTGGAGAGAATATTTGTTAATAAAAAGAATTCAGCACAAAAGAAAATCATTCTAGAGAAATAAGAAAGGAAGCGAAAAAGGAACAGAATAAAAAGCTGCGCCATGAAAAAGAGAATAATAAAAATTCCAGATGCAAGAAACATTAAAAAACAGATGAGGTAGAGAGGGCAGACTGAAGAAGACTAAGGACTTATTTTATACAGTGTTTCCTTAAAAAGGGCAAAACATAAATGTTAACATTTCTTAATAATAAATCTTATTTAATAATATTTAAAACACTTAGTACTGAATGTTTAGTACTAGTGTCCACTAGTGTCTGATTTACGTATAGGATCACTGTCTGAATTAGATTCACTGAGGTGTCGGATTTCGGATCAAAATATACGCCTAGTGTCGGAATTAGGGGCAATTGTTAAACTTATAAAATATAATATAAATTACATAACTATTATCAATTTTCTTTAAAAATTAATAGCCAGATATCTTTAGAAGGAAATATTTGTTTAAAAAAAGATGACATAGTCATTCGCACCACATAAATGGAAATGCTACAGTTACAAATGTAACAAAAACTCCTTAACCTGTGTGAATTGGGGACGTTTACCTTAAACAATCGCGTTTCTACTTTTCTTGATGGACACGAGCTTACAATTCTTATATCAAATTAATAAACATTGGAAAGACGACGATATTAGTTGACATTCACTCAGTTGTCAATGGAAAACGTTTAAACGGTCCAATATAAAAGCCGCAATATTATTTTACAAATGACCGAATTAATGAGATACAATAATAATTAAAGAAATATGTATTATATAACACATACATAAATAAAAATAATAAATACCCATATAAAAGTAGTTTCAATAAATATTTCCAAATATTTATTAAATCAGCAACTATAAAAAACTTATTCAAGTTTTTTTTTTGTTCATAAAAGTATTTTTTTTAATATAATTATTATAACAATTTTACAAATACTTACTAAATAAAATATAAAAATGCTAAACTAAAAGAACACATGAACTTTTATTGAAATTTTGACGAATGTCAAAACATACTTCACAACAACGTAAAATTATGTAAAATTACAATATCTGATAAAAAAATCTGATGTGGCCAGGCACATGACTTTATCCTACTATATATAAAATTAATAGTTTAGCTGCATGAGATTCTATTTGATCGAGATCGGCTATGTCTGCATTAAAATAAAACTAGTAGAACTAGACAGATATCTCGATTAAAGCTGCGTTCGGATATTGCATTCCGTTGACACCGGGTACACCGTCCAAATGACACTTACGTGTTATTGGGTATAAAAAGTGTAACGTGTTCAATATCCGAACGCAGCCTATATTGAAAGTAGCATTTTCAAAACATTAGCGTTTGACACTAGCTACTGTCGTTAGAATCAAAAAATCTGACATATCCTGGCTACTAGTTTTAATGCAGTACGACCATGAGTACGACCGATCTCGATGAAATAGAATTTGCTCATGCAGCTAAACTATAAATTCTACCAAAAAATGTCATATACATAAATTATAGAAAATTTCCTCTCCTTTAATTTATTATTGAACTATTTTGACGACATTACACAAATAGCGGCTCATTTGCAAAATCTTCGAAAAATGCTAAGAGTAAACCACCAGTTCCTTTGGACCCTTTTCAACAGAAAGCTTTTCAGCTCTAAGTTTGGTTATGAAACTTCTAAATATGAAGTTTCGTCCCGATACCTTTAGTAGTTTCTCCGGAATCGTCGCCACAAAAACGGGTACACACACACATACACACACACACACACACACACAGACATTTTTTTGTACCTTGGTCAAAAATGTTCAGGGGACCCAAAAAGACATATTTCCGCTAAAATCTCAAAAATTTTTTTTGGCACGATTACAATACTTTACATACTGCGTATGATAAAGTAAAAATATATTAATCAAAATTATGGCAAACGCTACTTTACATTTTCTACGTCAGTTTTAAAATTACAAGTATTTAATTCATTCATAAAAAGTATTTCCAAAAAAGTTCTATTTTGATGATTTTACTAGCATATTGTATTTTTATAAAATTTGAAGTTGTTACCTACAGATTTTGTTTGACGTTTGTCAAAAGTTAAAAAAAGTTAATATGTTTAGGTTTTAGTTTAGTATTTGATAGCTTATTTAGTAAGTATTTATAGATTTGTTATAATATTCATATATAAAATTACTTTTATTATAGATTTCCCCTGAGGAAGCTTTTGATTAAAGCAAAATATTTAAAATTAAAAGAACAACTAAAAAAACTTGATTTCTTGTTGTTGCCGATATCCAAATATTTATTAAAACTATTATAATAACACGGCAAACAATAAGTTTTATAATTGAGCTAATATACAAGACTTTGTTTTTTGAAAGCGAGTTTTTGATCGTTTTCTTTTCGCTGACGACAGGCCTGAATTTTACCAAATTCGTCTTTTACATTTCAACTTTTTTCGAAAACAAAAGAAAATTGAGCACGGATTAGTCTTCATGGTCAGTTCTACCTAAAACACAATTTTATATTTATTTATATCCCCTATAGTTCAATAAATATTTGTGTTCAGATTTGTCTTTTTCTCGAAAGTTGCTGAAGTCATGCCCTAGAATGTTTTTGTTGCCATTAACACAATTTAATAGACTTAAAAATCTGTAAAAAAAATACGAGGTTGTCATTAAAAAAGTGTCAATGGCGGTAAAAATTGATTGTCGAAAACTAATTTTTACTCTATAGCCAACGAATTTTGATCAGGTTTTCGGGAATTTTGATCTGAATTATTCTTTGTATTAAAAATTAGTTATACGTGAAAGTCCGATCAACATTCATTGAATAGTTTGCTAGATATATCGCCGAAAATATCTAAAAGTTTCTTCCTGCCAATAATTCAGAATACTTGATGCAGTATTTCTCTAACTGTTTTGTTTTGCTTTTCATGGTAACCTGTAACTTTCGTAACAAATGTTGTTTAAAAACAAATGACCTGATCAAATCCAGGTTAAAACACTGATGGGCTGAAACCTACTTAAAAATGCTGGCTCACTATGATCATTCTGTATAGTTTCTCAATATTTAACGTTTATTTTTTAACATCCTGCATATTTGTTATAAACGAGTCCACAGTGCCAAAACAGCGCAAAGTTTTGAACCTTCAAAGTGAGATAAATGAAAACTCAAACAGTCCTTCAAAAATTAGATACCTATTGTAAATTTTCGGCATTCATTCTACCAATATATAGTTTTTATTGTAGATTTGCTCTTTAAGCAGTTTGATTGTCGGTCATTCCGTCACAATATTATTTTTTTTATAATCATTTATAATCATCATCCCCACAACATTTTTAAGGATAAAGAAATCGTGTAGCTGCCCGAAGATTAGCGATTTCTTAGAATCGTCGAACAGCGAGATAAGCCGAACTAATTTGGAATAAATAATGGCTGGATTGGCTTAAACAGCCGATTGTGTTGGTGCTGTGCATTGGGCTACTCACGCGTTACCAAGAATTAAATAAAGCCAACCAAAGAATCGTGTTGTAGATGGATCCGGTCAGATACTCCCACAAAAACACTGTTAACAATACGCTGATGCAATAGATTGTAGAGTGAAGAACGTGGTTATTTAATTGGATTAATTTGGTAGTTTTTTTTTGTGATTAATGATATTTGAGACATGTTTCACTTGCTAGAAGATCTTAAGGTTTGTTGGATCAAATATTGTTTAGGGTCTACTTGCTTTCTTTCGTACGATAAGGTTTAAGGTCGCAAGTAATCCAATATGTGTTATAATGACTATTTTGTTAACAATGATGATTCTAACCATAATTGGCAAAATTTTTACTTCTTCTTTAAGCGTATTTCAATCTGCTTCTACTTAACCAGACCCTGATCTTCCTCTGTTTTCAATTCTGCTCTTTCATCCTCTCTCTGTCTCCGTTGCGACAAAAAATACCACTAAGACGTAGGATCGTAATTAAGTCTTTTTTTAACTTTTGTACAGGTTGTTTTACAATGAAGGGAACCTATTATTTATTTTAAAGTATAATATACAAAGAAAATTTTAAATTTGAGGAGTATTAAAAAACGAGCATGGTAAGTATATACATGTAAGTATGTCCAGTGGCGTACCGAGGGGGGGGGGCGGTCCGCCCCGGGCAACACATGTTTTGGGGCGGCATTTTTTCTATTTCTAAATTATTTAAAAATAGAAATACTATAATAATTTTGTTATCAACAGAATCAAGGATTATAAACAACTCTGCTAATAATTTCTTTAGCAACTTTGTTCTTATTGCAAACAGCGACTCTATCGGTCAAGGACGTTGCAATAAAAGAAAATTCTGCATGTAGATAAATAAGCATGTACAAATCATTCTTTAAACTTGGTATGTGTACATTAGGGTGGTTCAAATTGGCTATTTTTATTTAGAAAGCAACGATCCCCCCAAATCGTTTCCATATCCAAAAAAAGTGGACACGTATTTTTTCTTTTTTCGAAATTTTGATTCTTAATGGTGCCTGTTGAGGCCTCAAATTTACATAATAAAATGCATGGGAAAAAGACATTTTTTGGTATTTTTCGAATAATTGTTCGGGGTTTGGGAAAACCTAAGACTAAAGTTATACGACTTGCAGAGGACTTTCCAAGGAAGAATTTGACCTATCATACATATGGATTTGATGCCCCCAACCCACCCCCACAGTGCCCTGAAAACTACTCTTAAATGAAAAAATGTAGATTCTTCAGAAAATTGACCCTTCTAATTATTTCAATCTCTTTTTTCTCATAGAAATCATTATTATAAGTGTTGTGGGATGTTTATAAACATTTGTCAGTTAATTTCCATTTGTTTAAACAAATTTTATTTGTTTAAATAATTCGAAAATCCGTCTGAATTCTGTTTTTTGAGTTCGAAATAGCAGCTTATTATCTTAGAGTGCCATTATTCATTAAAAAAATTCCTCCTATTGTTTAAACAATAAATTATTATTCATTTTCAACTTTTTTTCTAATTATGGTAGAAAATTCAGCTTTTTTGAGAAATTAACCTATAAATTTCATGTTAGAGATATCTTGCCTATATTATCTAATAAACCCACATTTGTTTACACAAATCCCATTTGTTTAAACAATTCTTTTTTTGCAATTCAACTAAAATTATTTTTTCTAGATCGGTCTGGTTAACTGTTATTCTCAAGTGACATCATTTATATTTTGGATGATTTCCATTGTTTAAATAATAAAATATTATACGTTTTCAATATTTCATCAAATTAGAGTACAGGGAACAGTTTCCAGACAGCAACAAATCAACATTATCTTGCGACATACAGTGGTAGGAAATAAGAATAAGAAATGCAGAAAGAAATATGATTAATAAAATTGGTTGACTTAGGAAATTGAATACTTTTAAAAGAAATGTACTCCCCAATTCCCCGAAAAAAAGTATTTTAAATCAATTCAATTTTTTCGAATAAATGATATTGAAAACGAATAATATTTTACTTATAATGATTTGAACCAAGTCCCAGGTCCCTGGTTCACATCCAGGTTGTGGCTGTAATTTTTAATTTATTTTAAAATTTACATACCACCTGTATATCACCATTATGCATTTGAATAATATTTTACTAGTTAAACAATGGAAATTATCCCAAAATATAAATGATGTCACTTGACAATAACAGTTGACCAGACCGATCTTAAAAAATGAATGTTAGGAGCATTGCAAAAAAATTGTTTAAACAAATGGAATTTAATTTAATTAGAACAACAGTTGAAAATTAATAATCATTGATTGTTTAAACAATAGGAAGATTTGTTTAATGAATAATGTCACTCTAAGATTATAAACTGTCATTTCGAACTCAGAAAACAGATGTTCGACGGAGTTTCGAGAAAAACGAATTATTTAAACAAATGGACTTTGTTTAAACAAATGGAAATTACCTGACAAATGTTTATAAACGTTCAACTAGATTTATAGTAATGATTTCTATGAGAAAGAAAAGAATGAAGTGATTAGAAGGGTAAATTTTCTGAAGAATGTACATTTTTCATTTAACGGTAGTTTTCAGGGCACTGTGGGGGTGGGTTGGGGGCGTCAAAGCCATATGTATAATAGCTCAAATTCTTCATTGGAAAGTCCTCTACAAGTCCTATAACTTTAATCTTAAGTTTTCCCAAACCCCGAACAATTATTCGAAAAATACCAAGAAATGTCTTTTTTCCATGCATTTTCTTATGTAAATTTGAGGCCTCGACAGGCACCATTAAGAATCAAAATTTCGAAAAAAGAAAAATACGTGTCCACTTTTTTTGGATTTGGAAACGATTTGGGGGGAACGTTGCTTTCTATCATCACAAAAATTTTTGCAATGCATTTTTGAACCACCCTAGTGTACATGCTTCTGCTTCTGCTACAGTAAATTTCATAACATTTTTTGGGACTATCGAACATTTTTTCACGATTTCGTTTTTTCGTCTTCGACTCATTGATGAGATATTTTACATTCTGTCACTGGTCAAGGCGTTAAGCACAGTGTAGAAACTCGTTGGAACGCAAGAGTAGAAGTAGTAATAATAATTGTAAAAAAACATTTCTTAAACATTTTAAGTGCGTTGGACAAACTAATATCTGAGGAAAAAATATTAAAACACGATCAGACGCTGGAATATTACTCCACTCATTGGAATCTTACTCTTTTCTGTGCTAGCTCAATTTAATGCATATCCGTCCTTTTGGAAGTTAACAACCGATAACAATATCTCGAAACAAAAGGGCTAAATATTCATCAATGTGACCTAAAACAAATTTTGTACAAATGTATTTCAGTGGACAAAGGGACACGCTAATGAAACGCAGTTACAGCAGCTAAAAAAATGTGCGAAGAGTTGGAGATTTCCACTGACCGTCGATTTAGAAGGAACAAGATTATGAGAAGGAGATTTTAGAAGAGGAGATACAACGGGAAATGCTTTTGTCACTGGATTGTTTACACAGTAATGTTTACTTAATTTTGATTGACTTGGAAAGGGCGGCAAATTGGTGACCGCCCCAGGCGGCAACAGCTCTAGGTACGCCACTGGATACTGCCAATATTTCTAAATGAATTTTGGGATTTACATCAATCTCTCAAACAGCATTTTGTTTAGCCAAACTCAAACTATGTTTTCCAACTATGTACCTTTATGGCGTTTATGTGTACCAAGCAATTCTCTACTTTCCATCAGAACTTTTCATATCTTCGCACGTCAGGAGTGTTCTTCCTCCTCGCCATCAATCATTTTGACATTTTCATCCAGCAAACTCGAAAAAACAACGCCAGTGCGCGTCTGCATGCATGCAGACGCACGTATATATCTATATACACGTATAAAGATGGAGTAGGTAGGTAATCAAAGTGTCAATTACGCATTCCAGTGCCTCTAAGGCCGCATAGTAGTCGTGTCAGAGCAGTCCCGATACTGCAAAGAAACACTCGGTTTTAATATGCAATTAAGTGTACAATGGGCGGGCGGCCTTCGCATTGTCCATCTTACAATGAACACAGGTAGTTGTATGGGCGCTAATGAAAGCTATTACTCTAATTGGAGTGAGCCGGTGTGCCCCCCGTAGATAGCAAGCAGCTCCTCTGGATCTCCTGCGGGGTGCTCGCTTAGAAGACCGGCCGATGCCGGACTGACGGTATAATGGTGCTCCGGCCGGTCTGCTTCTGTCTCCGCTGATAGATTTTTACACCTGCGGTTTCGATATTTCGGCTTTGTCATACGAGTTAATGTCGGACTGTTGAGGTGTGCTGGCCGTCCCATTGACAATTTGATCGGGGACTGCTTAGAGGTGAAATGATCGATAAATTATCTGGGGCCGGTCGGACGGTTCGAGAATGGATCCAATTTAAATCGAATTAGGTGGTTAATCAAATCGGAAATGTATACGTCCGAGCGGTTTGTAATCCTTTAAGCGGTAATGCCACTCTAGCGCGAGAAAAAATAGCCGATTTTGTAGGTATATTTTGTACAATATAGTAAATGAGTTACAAAATCTCTTTAAAGCCCCTTATTGTTCATATTTTGAGGAATATTTACAATAAAAAAAACGAAAATAAATAAGAAATAGCAGCGTTAGAGGATATCAAAGGAAGCCTCTTTCGGCGGACCTGGTTGCATGGCCGGAAAGATTTTGCACGCAGTTTTTCACTTAGCCATAAAAACAAAAAAAGAATTGATTCTATATAAGATTATCTCGGGAAGTACGTACGGAAATTAGAAAATTCCGCTTTAAAACAAAATGGCGCACGTTTGAACACAAATTATATAATAATATTGTGTGATAATATTGTTCTGAAGCTGCATATAAAATTTGAAGTGAATTGGCGGAGATCAGTTGAAGTTATCTTTCCGGCCAGTTTGAAAAATGTGGTTTTAAGAAACCACCGTTTAAAGTATTGTGTAACTTTTATTTATAGAATTGTTATATTTTACTATAGTCGGCGATGCCTGGACCATATAATTATCTTTTCAAATTAACATTTTCCTCCTTTTGTTTCTTTCTGTTTGATTTTGACGACAGACGGGCCTGTTTTGCAGTATCAGTCAGCGATGGCTCTGAAAACATGATCCGCCGTGCGTCAGCCTTCGCGCAGAAATTATTGCAATTTGGCCCGATGCTCATACATAAAACCTCCATAATCTTCATAAGGCTGGATAATGCATCATTGACAACGCAAATGGCTATACTTGCTGCAATATGCACAATTACTTTGCCACTTGAAAGTGAAATCACCAGGTGGACAATTCTTGTGCTGCAGCATTTAATCGGTTAGAATTTATGATACAGTGTCGCCCAGCTTTATTTTCTTCATTTTATCAATTGAATCATGATTTCGACGAATGGCTAGTCCATCATAAATTGAAAGCTTATTTCTTCTTCTGGATTAACCATTAGTTTTTGCACGTGATCTATGCATTCCTTTTCTTATTCCAAAATTTGCAAGCTTTGCAGTATTTAGATTTTATGAGAATATCAACAACATTTCTCCAGCTGATAAGCGCCACCAATCATACAGAGAAGAAAAGTTATGTTTTCTCCATGTTCCATCGTTACGAGACAGTTACGTTATCCTTTTTTTTTTTTTACTATTTTCAGTTGATTTTTAGCCCTCTCATCTTCTGCTGCTTTCTGTATACTTCGTTTGCAAACTGCTTCTGTTGCGACAAAAATGGTGCGACCAACTTTACCGTAAAATGAGTCAAAAATCTGACGAGGAAGGTCCTTGAATGCGGAAAACTTTTCAATTCCATCTACACCTATTCTTATGCGCATGGCAAGGATAATTCTGCTATTCATTTCATATCCTTTTTGAACAAATGGGCAAATTGGAATGAAAGTTTGTTCAAAATTCTCACAAGAAACCACGAAGCCAGAGGCGATAGAAATGATAAGAAACCTGATTTCCAGTACGCCGCGTAGATTAGAACTTCTTAAAGTTACTAGGGAAGGCAATACACGGTATTAAGCAGTTTTTCCCTTTTATAATTTTGTGTTTAATAAAAACATTTTTAAAAATCTGATGTGGCCAGGCACATGACTTTATCATACTATATATAAAATTAATAATTTAGCTGCATGAGATTCTATTTGATCGAGATCGGCCATGTCTGCATTAAAATAAAATTAGTAGAACTGACAGATATGTCGATTAAAGCTGCGTTCCGATATTGTACTCCGTTGACACCGGGTACAGCGTCCAAATGACACTTACGTGTTATTGGATGTAAAAAGTGTAATACAATATCCGAACGCAGCTTATAATGATAGAAGTTATTGTCAAAACATTAGCGTTTGACACTACCTACTGTCATTAGAATCAAAAAATCTGACAAATCCTGGCTACTTGTTTTAATGCTCGAGATCGGTCGTACTGATCTCGATGAAATAGAATATGCTCAGGCAGCTAAACTATTGATTGTACCAAAAAATAAATTATTCAGTATTTCCTCTTCTTTAATTTATTAATTAACTATTTCGACGAAATTCCAGAAATGGCGGCTTATTTGCAAAATCTTTCAAAAATGCTTAGACTAAACCTCCAGTTCCTTTGGACCCTTTTCAACAGAAAGCTTTTCAGCTCTAAGTTTGGTTATGAAACGTCTAAATATGAAGTTTCGTCCCGATACCTTTAGTAGTTTCTCCGGAATCGTCGCCACAAAAACGGGTACACACACACACACATACACACACACACAGACATTTTTTTGTACCTTGGTCAAAAATGTTCAGGGGACCCAAAAAGACATATTTCCGCTAAAATCTCAATTTTTTTTTGGCACGATTACAATACTTTACATACTGCGTATGATGAAGTAAAAAATCTGATGTGGCCAGGCACATGACTTTATCATACTATATATAAAATTAATAGTTTAGCTGCATGAGATTCTATTTGATCGAGATCGGCTATGTCTGCATTAAAATAAAACTAGTAGAACTAGACAGATATCTTGATTAAAGCTGCGTTCGGATATTGTACTCCGTTGACACCGGGTACACCGTCCAAATGACAGTTACGTGTTAGTGGGTGTAAAAAGTGTAACGGTGTTCAATATCCGAACGCAGCCTATATTGACAGTAGTATTTTCAAAACATTAGCGTTTGACACTAGCTACTGTCATTAGAATCAAAAAATCTGACATATCCTGGCTACTAGTTTTAAAGCAGTACGACCGATCTCGATGAAATAGAATTTGCTCATGCAGCTAAACTGTAAATTCTACCAAAAAATGTCATATACATAAATTATAGAAAAATTCCTCTCCTTTAATTTATTATTTAACTATTTTGATGACATTACACAAATAGCGGCTCATTTACAAAATCTTCGAAAAATGCTAAGAGTAAACCACCAGTTCCTTTGGACCCTTTTCAACAGAAAGCTTTTCAGCTCTAAGTTTGGTTATGAAACTTCAAAATATGAAGTTTTGTCCCGATATCTTTAGTAGTTTCTCCGGAATCGTCGCCACAAAAACGGGTACACACACACACACACACACACACATACACACACACACACACACACACATACACACACACACACACAGACATTTTTTTGTACCTTGGTCAAAAATGTTCAGGGGACCCAAAAAGACATGATCCCGCTAAAACCGCAAAAAATGCGTATGATAAAGTAAAAATAAACGGGAGTACCTATTGCGTGGATCACCCGGTATACACAGCGGTTGGAACTACCACGAATACTATCAATATTTATTCATCTCTCTGTGTTGCCTGTTTCGATCTATAATGATCTTTTATTTAAGGTCGATGAATCCAACATACTCGATCCAAATATCATACCATAATGGCTCGATACCAAATAAAGAGTTGCTGCTTTCTTTTGATTTGAATAGCGCCCTGTCATTACAAAGTCTTCACGTGTGAATGTGTAGCATGGTGAAAAAACTATATGTACACAAGATAATACAAAAACACACTTCCTAGAACTATTTTCAAATTAGCTATCTAACAACCACCTATGTTATAATTAACCTAATTATAACAGACCCGTACTCCGCTTTTTTTTATCAGCAACACAACCAAACAATAGGGACCTAAAATAAGTTTTGCAACAAGAAATAACTTACCTTTTGTTATAATATCTGCTTATATTCGATTCCATTGCTTGTATACTGAATAATTAAAGCTTTTCTCGTACTTAAATCATTAGCATCTGTTATAGGCGCATGTATGTAGGAAAATCAAAAAACGATGTTGTTCGGAGTAGTAAACGGGGCTGCACATAATTCGATTTTAATTGCTTGGTTCCCTTAATGACCACAAAAGCCGACCGGAGTAATTAACCAAATTAAACTAATTAGTTGCCTTAAATGTTCAATTTAACCACCTGGAAAGAGAGAAATTAATCACTCGAAAATGATAAATATAAGCCTTTTCATCTATACCCGCAACTTGTTTTGCAACACTGTTTCATTTTTGATATAACATTTTTGAATAATATTTTATAATAATATGACATTTTTGAGTATAATAAACTAACGGGTTATTGTGTAAAAGAAAAACTGTATAATATGTAAATAAAACTTATATTTATATGAATTAACTTAGACACTTATGTTGAAACTTCTTGCTTTTTCCTCTTCTTCATTGGTTCTAAACCACTCGAGTATTCTGACATATTTGTCTTCCGCTTCTTTTGTGGACTGAACCTTGGCGGATGATCTTCCCTGAAAAAATGAAAAAAAAATATGCACCGTAAGTTAAAAATGCTTTATTTTTGAATAAATAATTATAAAACAGCCCGGATAAAAGAAAAAATAGTGTGTGTAGGAACAAAACGGCGAATCTACGGATCTAATAACGATTTTTATAGGCACTCAAGTTGGTGATTAATCAAGTGAGCCGTTGTTCATTAATTACGCGCGCAGGGGCCGTGATTGGGGCGCAGGAGTGCCGCTATTAGTTTGCGATGCGAGCTACCGACTGCCGCGCCGCGGAAGTTTGCGAGAAAACCAGCCAGATGACGCTCACGGCCGCTTCGGTAATTTTTATCGCAGAGACGAAGATTAGTGGATTTTGCACTATTAGCTGATCAATTTGTTTCTAAATGAACTTCAAATAGTCGATGCTTGTTTAGATACAAATTTAGCAAAGCTGGGCAAAGTTAACCGATATTCCGTTAATTTGTTACAAATGTAACGGAAGTTAATGTTAACCGTTAACATTTTTATAAAAAATCGCCAGAAACTTTTCAAACTAGGTGCAGTGGTAACTAAAAGAACTACATTGCGAGATACAAAGATGTAAAGATCAACTAAAGCTACTTTTATATCTATGTAGTTCAAACCTGCATGCAATTTTATGACAATTTGTACACAATTTACATCTGTGCATGGCTTGAACATCAGTGATTTTTATTTCTTGCTTTGGGTTGGTACTTGGTAGCAAACAAAACCTCCATTCTTTGCTATTAAATTATTGATTACGCTTTTCTTCCACGCACAGGTTTTCACAGAAAACAATAACAAATAACGAAATGCGGAATAGGTTATGTTTCGCGTCTATACATACACAGTGGTGCACCAAATTTTCGTTTTAGACAAAGAAATCCTAGATTGTTGCTATAAACGCACGCACTTACATAGTTAGAACTGATCGAACTGATCCTAATTCCATGTAACTTCGTAATTATAAAATCTTTCATAGAGTAAAACAAAAGTCACATTGGGCTTGACGAATTTAATTGCGCGTGGAGTTGCACAGAATAACTCGCGCGCATGCTTTATATACGGACGCCACGTCACACAAAGTAGTATGTCACACATGTAAACAAAACCAAGCCCGAACTTGCACATAATGCCTATACAACCATTTGAAATATTCATTGTTATTTCCGATTTAACGGACTTGAATTAACGGATGATGAATATAGCGGAAGTTAGACAGTGCGTTAATGGTTTTGAAAGTTAACTTAAAATTAACGCTTTTGTGCCAAGCTTTGAAATTTAGTTTTTAAATTCCGGAACCTAGCGAGTATAATAACACTGGTGTGAATATATGACAAATAGTTAAAAATCTAACAATTGGATTGTTTTTGACAGGGTTGAGATTGAGAAATGAAGTTCTTCTAACTTACACTTAAAAATTTAAATTTATAACGCAAAACAAAATGAAAAAATGTCAAATATGCTTTGAATTCACGTATGAAAGCCTACTAAAGATGACAAATTAATTCAGTTGTCAATTTTCGTTGATTAGAAACGTCATTAGAAGTAAAATGAGGCATCTTAGTGAAGTGCCTGTTGCTCGTGCTGTCGTCCTTTTTCAGCATGGCCACTCTATTCGACATGTTCGCAGGGACCTTCGAGTTTCCCCTTCTGTTATTCAGCGCTTATGGAATTGGTTTCGGGAGACTGGCCAATATGTTAGAAGAGCTGGACGAGGCCCAAATCTAAAAACTACTCAAAATCAAGACCGATTTCTTCTCCTTTCCTCTCTACGTCAGCATACTGACACAGCACAAGACCTCCAGAGCAGATGGAATAGAAATTTCTGATCAAACTGTTAGATCAAACAGATTAAAAGAAGTGAATTTGAAACCAAGAAGATCTGTCCGCACTCCACGCCTTACGCAGCATTACAAAGCAGCGCAAATGAGGTTTGCTCTGGATCACATAGATTTGCAACTTCGTCACTGGACGCCTGTACTGTTTACAGACGAGTCCAGATTTCGTTTAATTCGTTGCGACGGTCGAGTACGTGTATAGTATATAGCCGTCCGGTGAAGATAGATTTGGTCGTGGATCTGTGATGGTTTGTGCTGGAATCAGTATAGACAACAGAACTAATCTTGTTGTGATTCCTGGTAGACTAAATCTCATGAATTACATCGAAAACATGTTGGAATGCCATGTGGTGCCTGCTGCACATGGCGTCGGTCAAAATTTGATCCTAATGCAGGACAATGCAAAGTCACATACCGCCGGCATCACCAGAAACTTTTTAAAAGAAGTGGAATTCAGGCCATGGCATGACCGACGTTAAGTTCTGGCCTGTATCCTATTGAACACGTGTGGGATCAGCTTGATGACGTGTTCGCAAGCGCCCTAATCCACCACTAACAATACAGGAATTGACACAAGCCCTGATTGAGGAATGGGAAAGCATACCCCAAGAATCTCTTCGCAGACTAGGCTTATGGTAACAAGCTGTTTTTTTTTACGTTGTATGGAGACGAACTCGATTAGACAATTTGAAGAAACACTAATTAGCTACATAAACTAGATAGACGCTGGAGACTTTTGTAGTGCAAATTTTGACTTTTTTTTAGTTCTGGTTAATAATTAATAATCACCTATATACATGTTAATTCTACCTCTAACAATGCATAATATCAACTGTTTATTTTTTTGTTTTGCACGGAACGAAAAGCCGCTGCAGTACGCATATTTAATTGCCGGTATTGGCGCGGATTCCGCGGTGTAACGAGTTATTTGCTCATCAGTGCCGGACGCCCGATGCTGTCGGCCATTCAGCCGTCGTCAATTAAATATGGACTGAATAAAAACGCGAAACGAACCCTACAGGACGTATAATGCAGCCACTGAATAACACCGGCCATACGAATGCGAACCAGAGCTAGTTAGCGACGCCCCAGTAATATCAATTGGTCATTATCGCCCTTTTCTGCCATTGTGCCACCCATCCAGTCTATTGTCAGTAGATAGTCAGGAGTATTCATGGAAAAAGGCAGACCTTACGTCTTCTTTTGTGATGTAGTGTTTCTGCATCTTTAGTATCTTTGGTGGGATATTAAAAGATTGGATGTCATGCTGTTCGCATAATGAAAAAAAAGGAGTATAACCGAACCTTAACGAACACAACTACAGACTGGGGAAGTTTAAAATAGAGCTTGAAAACACTACCCAGCTAGATATTCAGCGTAAAACAAGGATCAGCTGTTACATCCAGAAAGCAGCCTGGAACAATACTACACAAATTACCCGCAGAACTATTGGAAATAATTATCATATGGAGATTATGGATATGGTCAAACAGAAAAGACGTGCTAGAAGAAAATGGTAGCAATCAGGAGACCCAGCTGACAAAACAATACTGAACAATATATCGCAACAATGGCGAGATACAGAAACTAAAAGAAGCACCATTAGAATCTTTTTTGAGGACGCTATAACCTATGAAGAAAAAGCCATCCAGTTAGTAATCCAAAGGCAGTCTCCAAATAAATCAAAACAAACCTGAATCCAAACAAGCCACCTGGATATGATCTGATCACAGGGGAACTCCTTAAAGAATTGCCTAAGAAAGGTATTGTAATGTTGAAGTATCTGATAAATGGATTGTTCACATTACAATACGTCCCCTATGCCTGGAAAGTAGCAGAAGTTATCATGATAACAAAACTAGGCATATCACCAAATGAGGGGAAATTATATCGCCCCATATTACTGGTAGCAATAACATTGAAGCTCTTTGAGAAGATGCTTCTAAAAATATCTATAAATGAGAGAAAGAAACTAATTCTAAATCACCAATTTGGTTTTAGAAGAAAGCATTCCACTACAGTGCTCAACAATCATTCTTGATGTGACACCCATTTGTCAGGAAAAGTAGTAAATATCCTTAATACAGGGTATTTATATAAACAAATATAATGTAATATGCTTTGCAAATATTTAACGAGTAAAAGTAACAAAAATCTTCATTTTCAGTACTTCATTTTTTTTTATTTTTAAGGTGTCTATCAACAAAGATACAAATGTCAATTGTCTGGCATTCTGTTAACTTGGCCATTGGATGGCTATTTTGTCTGGTTATCTAACAAATTACTGAAATTTGTAAACCCCCACAATTATGGCTTGTTTTCATAATTTACGAAAACATGTAACGGGTGTTTTTTTGAGGTATAGAACTTCCACTTTTAATTGAATATGATTTCTGGCATATGGCCACCGCGGCTGGCTCGGATCCAATCGAGAGGTCCAATTTTGGATTACTCTCTGCAGCATTTGGGGCCGTATAATAAGTTTTTGTTGCCGATATTTTACTAAAACTCTTATAATAACACGGCAAATATAAATTTTATAAATGAGTTTATAATATATTATTATTTTATTTTATTATTATATTTAGTAGTAAATTAAAAAAAAAAACATGGGAACTGAAACGGTATTTTATTATATTTTATTATTCGGGCCAACGCGAGAGCAGTATTTACGCCTAAGTGCCGAAACAGTTAAGGGTCTGTAAATCTCTATTTTATCTCCATTGTGTCTATTTTATGCGGTTATTAGATGTTTAAAAATCATCAATAAATAGAAGTAATTAAAATGAGATGTTCTTTAACAATCTTGCCAATTCAGATATTAATTTAATTGTCTCTAACCAACGCCTTCTACATATTGATTTTACTTGATTTCTGTGTGCTTAATCAGTTGCCGACCCTTAAGGCAGCCCGCTTACCAACCAACCGCTGCACGATGTAGGCGGAGTCAATTTACGTGGTGCCGTGGTGGTTAACAGAATGCTTATATGCTGCCCGGTGGTCTTGCGTCTTCAATTCTTGCACGAGTTGCATTTTGTAAGCCCGCAAACCAAGATCTTTCCGCAAAATTTTCCATAAAGTGGATGGACACAGATCCAATTGTTGTGCACGATGGCGGATGGACTCATTCGGGTCTTCCGCGATGCTGCGTTCTACAGCAGCATTAGCTTCTTCGGTACGCACTGTACGACGTCTCAGAGGATGCGTGTTATCATATTAGAGTAAACGTGGTGCGAAACCGATGCATTGTTAATCGAATTAATTGCTCTGATGGACGATTGTTTCGATCATAGAATGGACGTAGTGCGCGATGCGTTTCACGAACAGAACCGTGTTTTTCGAAATAAATATACCTCTAAAAAAACCCGTTATTTCCTTTTGCTACAGTTCTGAATGTTTTATATTTCATAATTTCACTACGCTAAAAATTCAGCAAATTTTAAAATCGTCTCACTGGCATAAATTTACGAAACTTGACTCGACCGTAGAGCTAAACAGCAGACCTTTCAGAAGCGCTGCAAGTTAGTCTTGGTGCCAGCCAGTGGACACGCCACTGGTTTTTTGATTAATGCCGTGGTCATTATCGCGTCAAACCGAATCGGTACGCATTTAGACCGGGCGACCACATGGCAATCGCACAATGCGCTCTAAACGCGTAAATAACGCTCCCGTGGAAGCCAACGACGGGCCAGACCTTTCTTCGATACCGTGGTCGTCCGTTTTCTCACCCGTGGCGACGGCTTCCACCCGTGAGCCTCCAGGTTTCCATCTGAAACTCATTTTTCACGCGTTATTTGCGATTAGCGTCACGCGGTTCCATGGTAGCGCTGAAAAAGGCGAGCCATTGTCTCGCGGTGGACGTAATTGCGGCCATTGTTGCTCTTTCACAGTTAAATCGAAATGGTGGCCATTACATAGTAAACATGTTGAAACGTGGTAAATTAAATTCTGAATTGCGTTTTCCTGCCGTTTCTCTGTTCGGTCGCTGGTCCGGTCATTGGTTGATGCACCATGGTTATATCAAGGGGTAATGCCACTCCAGCGCGAGAAAAAATAGCCGATTTTGTAGGTATATTTTTTTACAATATAGTAAATGAATTACAAAATCTCTTTAAAGCCGCTTATTGTTCATATTTTGAGGAATATTCCCAATAAAAAAAAAACAAAAATAAATAAAAAATACCAGCGTTAGAGGACATCAAAGGAAACCTCTTCCGTCGGACAGGGTTGCACGGCCGGAAAGATTTTGCACGCAGTTTTTCACTTAGCCATAAAAACAAAAAAAGAATTGATTCTATATAAGATTATGTCGGGAAGTACGTACGGAAATTAGAAAATTCCGCTTTAAAACAAAATGGCGCACGTTTGAACACAAAATATCACTTTTAGGTACAAAATTAGGTTAAAAATTGTTTATAACAAAAAAAGTTTCGAACTTATCGTAAAATCCGTACGTACTTCTCTAGATAATATTGTTCTGAAGCTGCATATAAAATTTCAAGTGAATTGACGAAGATCAGTCGAAGTTATCTTTCCGGCCAGTTTGAAAAATGCGGTTTTGAGAAAACACCGTTTAAAATATTGTGTAACTTTGATGTATAGAATTGTTATATTTTACTATAGTCGGCGAAGCCTGGACCATATAATTATCTTTTTAAATTAACATTTTCCTCCTCTTGTTTCTTTCTGTTTGATTTTGACGACAGACGGGCCTGTTTTGCAGCATCAGTCAGGGATGACTCTGAAAACATGATGCGCCGTGCGTCAGCCTTCGCGCAGATATTATTGCAGTTTGGCTAGATGCACATCCATAATACCTCCATAATCTTCATAAGGCTGGATAATGCATCATTGGATAACATATACAGCTATACTTGCTGCAATATCCACAATTACTTTGCCACTTGAAAGTGAAAATGAATATGAAATCACCAGGTGGCATTTCATCGGTCAGAATTTATGATACAGTGGCGCCCAGATTTATTTTCTTCATTTTATCAATTGAATCATGATTATGACGAATGGCTAGTCCATCATAAATTGAAAGCTCATTTATAGGCTTCTGGGTTAACTTCCCT
Source organism: Aphodius sticticus (assembly GCA_963966075.1). Taxonomy (NCBI): domain Eukaryota; kingdom Metazoa; phylum Arthropoda; class Insecta; order Coleoptera; family Scarabaeidae; genus Aphodius; species Aphodius sticticus. The sequence continues at coordinate 36,249,435 of OZ014511.1, forward strand.
TTTTCTTCGAGGCCCTAACTAATTTTTGTCAAATGGCGGGGACGAGTGCCATTAGTTTTTTCACGTGATCTATGCATTCCTTTTCTTATTTCCTTTTCTTATTCCAAAATTTGCAAGCTTTGCAGTAAGTATTTAGATTTTATGAGAATGTCAACAACATTTCTCCAGCTGATAAGCGCCACCAATCATACAGAGAAGAAAAGCTATGTTTTCTCTATGTTCCATCGTCCGAGACAGTTACGCCATTCTTTTTTTACTACTTTCAATTGACTTTTAGCCCTTCCTTCTTCTGCTGCTTTCTGCATACTTTGTTGACAATGCTTCTGTTTCCACAAAAATGGTGCGAACAACTTTATCGTAAAATGAGTGAAAAATCTGACGAGGAAGGTCCTTGAATACGAAAAACTTTTCAATTACATCTACACCTATTCTTATGCGCATGACAAGGATAATTCCGCTATTCATTTCATATCCTTTTTGAACATATCGGCAACTCGGAATAAAAGTTTGTTCAAAATTCTCACAAGAAACCACGATTTGAAATCCTAAGTCACGGTTGCCACTTTCGGCCAATTTCGCATTTTATTTGCACGTTTTACACACTACAACTTGTGAAATAGCAGAAAACACAACAACAAAGTTCAAAAGATGATAATTAAACGTCATCCACTTCAACGTTGTAATAATCTTCAACCGACATTACTTTTTTACCGGTGTGGACTGTGGATACGTTATCGGGCAGAGGCGACTCTAGTTCCAAACGATTCAATGCTTGTCATATTAGTTCTATTTGAAAATATGCTGCTTTCTTGCGACTCCTTTTGATCACGATATACTCCAAGAATGTCACTAAATATTTCTGCTATTTTTTACCAACTAATCAAGAACAACACACGTTAGTTCAGACAGCTGTAACATTGTGCGGCTAGCGCCAGTTCAACGAACGTACCGAGGATATTTCCACAAAATCTTTGTGGTTTATAATATTTTATGTTATATTTCACACCACGCATGTAATTCCTCCAAATAGGATAAGAGCGTATAGGCCTCTAGGCCGTAACCTCTCACGCTAAACTTTTTGCATGTACGGTCGGCTAGACGCTTGGCCGTATGTTCATCAAATGAGCATTTAAACATTTTTTTCCAATATGAAACGTATTGTACCTTATTTCTAAGATCTCAAGACATCATTTAAGCAAAAAAAATTTTTTTGAAAATCTTCAAAAAATCTAGAGTGGCATTACCCCTTAAACTACTCCAAAGAAACGTGTTGTAAAGAAGCATTTTTCAGCAGTCTTCATACTGCTGGATAAAGAGAGATTCTTAAAAGAATACTTACAGGTGATTGGCGAGTTTTCTGTTGAGTGGTTTGGTCTCGACGTTGGTGACTTGGCCGCGGACGACGTTAGATGCTTGGGTTGGTGTACAGGTCAGGGCAAAACTGGTCACGTAATGTCCCAGATTGATCTTCTTGAAGTCGAAGATTGGCCGAAGTATGCAGGAGTAGCTGTTGTAGAATCTTGAGAATGTCGAATAAGCTGAAAAGAAAGAATAATCGCTTTAAATATCTTACGCAAAACTAGAAATAAGTCTGAGTGTAAGAATGGATCTGCCAAAACAATGTGTGCAACCGTGTTGTTTATGGAAACATATATTAAACTTGTTCACAATTTTCAGAATTATTTGTCCGATTTTTTACTGTGTCATCACCAGAGTGCGGATTCTAAGCATTTTGCTTGGACAGTTTTAGTGTAAGCAGTTTAAAAATCTTAAGTATCTCCACGAATTCAGAAAAAATAAAGCATTTGGCGCTATTTTTATTTTGCTTATTTTGCTTTTTTTCCCGGATTTTGCAGATATGTGCTTATTTTAACTTTTTACGGATTTTTTGGGGTGTTATACTCGTTTTTAGGAGGCTTAGAACTACGACTTCTGCGCATTTGCGTCGCACAAAACGCAAAAATCACTAAAAAATACCTCTACTGCATTGTGATATACCAGCTATAACCACAACACAACAGTTTTTCGACTTTTTTTAGTGTATTTGAAATGCTATTAAGGTAAATGGCTGTCTGCCACATAGATAAAAAAAATCCCGAATTAATTATTCAAAACAATAAAATATTCTGCAGAATGTGCATGAAAACAGTAAGTTACAATTATGTATTTTACGATTTGTCTCTTGGTAGTGATTGTTTTGATTTTAGGCCTATTTTGTTATATCTTGTCGGTTTATTTCACAGTATGAGAATGAAAATATTTAAGTTTAACATACACTTCTTAGCCATACTACATTTATACATTGTTTCAGTAATACATATTAACTTCTTTTCTTTTTTTTGTTCAATTTGTTCAACTACGTTTAAATATAGATACAATTTGGACTAAGAAGAATGTGTCACGTGGTTAAATCTGCACCGAAAAATGCAAGCACATATGCACGCGCACAAATAGGTGGAAAACCACATGCATCTTAGTTCAATTAAGTCCCTCAGAAGTAAACAGTGTTAAGTTACATTGAAATCCTATGTATTTTACACAGTATACCTCTGAGGTGCTCTATTTGTCACTACCCGCATATAATAAGCGAATACATTTTTTTATTAATAAAATATAAAGCGTTTACTTGTTCTGTATAGTTTACTTCTATTGTTAAGTATAAATTTCCTCCGTTATAACAATGTTTTGTATGATGTGTATGTGCTAACAAATACATATATACAAAAATAATACAAGGTATACGTATTCTTATAACGCTTTTTCGTCTGCTTTTTTTCTCATTTTTGTTGCTTATTTTCCAAAAATAAATGCTTATAATTCCGCAGACTAGTCATCACGATATATCCTAGGACTCAGCCCAACTGGGAACTTTGCATAAATTTTTGGACATTTGCAACGCCAACTCGTTTGATTCAATAGAGATTTTTCGGCCCACTTTCATTTGTGCTGCATAGTTGCCGTTAGATCAATCGGTTTTGAATTGTTGTCCTATTAGTTATCTATAAATCTACAGAGTGTCCCACTTTGTTTACCGCAATTTTTGTTTAAAAAAATAAAAGTTTCAGAATTGTCAGTAAAATATTTGCACCGCTTGAGATATTTACAAATAGACCAGGCAATAGAGACTTTTTCGTGACAAAAATAGTATCAGCAAGCCGCCGGTCCCAGGTCACGTGGAACAGTCCGTAGATATATTGTGATGTGTTTTCGACTAGCAAATATCATTACTTAATTTTTAGAAGAAATAAAACTCCTTGTTCTTCTCTGTTCAGAATAATTTAATACGTATTAGTGACCGGTTTCGCCCAGCAATCTGGGCATTAACGAACTAACGAGTCAGGAGTATTGGTAGAATTAAGCGACAACTAGTGCTCCTTGTCCAGCATAGTTGTCGCACTAGCACTAGTTGTCGCTTAATTCTACCAATACTCCTGACTCGTTAGTTCGTTAATGCCCAGATTGCTGGGCGAAACCGGTCACTAATACGTATTAAATTATTCTGAACAGAGAAGAACAAGGAGTTTTATTTCTTCTAATTATTATTGACACCTGTTCCACAAAAGCGTTACATCAATTCAATTACTTAATTTGTTATAAACAAAAAACCTAAAAAAATCGTGCTTTTCTTTCGTTGTTCGCTTGTAAAAGCTGAACCGATGCAGCAATCTTGATACTGTCGAAGACGAATTGTAGAGAATGAAAAGACGAAAAAATGAACCCTACACGGACCCGATCGGATTAATATTAACGGAGCAAATTCGGAAGAACCGGAGAAATCTGCGTTTTTTTCAAAAATTCATAACTCCACCATTTTCAAAGTTGTAACGCAGGCTTTTTGCGAGAAAGTAGCGATTGATGGGTACTTTAAGTGTGCACAAGCAAGGCGTTGTCCGATGATTAGTTTTTGCACAATTGCGATTTGAATTTTGTTTATGCAATATGGTTCGGCGAGCCTGGATGCGTTGGAGGTGGTCCGATTTTAATTTTTTTAACGTATTTCGAAAGTAGAAGTATTGTGCTACAAAACGTCTATTCTGATTTTGCGTTAAAATGTTGCGAAATAGGTTAAGTTAATTAAGTTTGGCTGCAGGAGCAGATTCAAATTGAGATCGGTCGTGTCGGCCTTAAAACTACTAGCCAGGATTTTAATTCTAATGACAGAACTGTGACAGAACTAATGACAGACAGTGTCATACGGTGATGTTTTGACAATAGCTTTGCGCCGGAACCACCTGACCAGCCTGGGGACAAGCACGAAGGCAAAGCGGATGCAGGACCTCTGCAAATAGATGCTGAGCGGGACGTCAGCGATGAAGATGACGTTGAGCCCGATCAACCAAGGAGACGGCGAAGGCGGTGGCGGTAGCTGCGTGTGCGTGCTGTGTGTGTCCATGTTTTATTCAATAATATTTAGATCAAAACGTTTTACGTTATTTTAAATATTTTAGTAAAGCACTTTTATTCTTTTATCGTTGTTTGTTTTCAAAAATATACCCGCCAAGCTATTCACTCACTGGCGGGTAAATCGTAAAGATTTCAAATTTGTAAATACAATTTCGGATAAGCGCCCACGGCGCAAGGCACCGTTTGTTTTATATCATTTGAAATTGTGTTAATTCATAATGTGTATTTTCTTTAATTAATATATTTGTGTTAATGGTTAATAGAATCGCATGCAGCTAAACCATTAATTTTATATATAGTATGATAAAGTCATGTGCCCCGTCAGCCCCGTCAGCCACCCCGTGTATTTTCTTATGAAGAAGGGCGCGCTATTTTTAGTAGGACGGCACTGCAAATAGGGTTTCTCAACATCCCTTAAAATTTAACCGGCATCCGCAAACACAATAAATCACCAGCGCTCAGCAGCGTGTTTGTGGACGCAAATCTAAAGTAAAATAGCCGGTCATATTTCTGCGCGCGGCTTGTACAAGGTCGCCGTCGGCGTCGGGTGACCGCCGAAGTGGCGTCGAATTGTCGATAGGTTTTCTTTTGAGCGTTCGAGAGTCGTATCGACGACACATAATGCCACCTACAAAACTGGTGTTTAGGATGCATAATGGGCTGTGCCCGATACGCGGTCGGCGTAGGGCGTGGGCGGCGTCGCCCCCCGGCGAACCGTGACCGACGCAGACGTCGGTCTGACATCCTTCCAAGTGGCTTTCTGTGTCCGTTCATATCAACACTTAACTTATTGCTGCGGTCTGACCGCATTGACCGAGCTTTACACCCGGACGATCAACAAGACCACCGCCGTGATGGATGTACTAATTTGGACCACTTTCTCCCGGAAAAAGTGGCGTTATTAATAGCTATTTTCAGGGGCGGGGGGGGGGGTGAAGGCACGAACGGCTGAGAAAAGTGGCAGGCCACCTCTGTAACATAGTTGTTACGTAGCAAGTGGTTAAATTACTTAGCAACGTTGTTAAAATATAAAATGGTATTCTGTAACATATCCAGTGGATAAATAGTTTGCCACCAGTTGAGTGGCGAATTGAGTGACTACGAACTACGTAGCAACCGATAGGGAGAGGGACGTGCTGTTAAACACTCTTCAAGCCTTCAACCTTAAAATGAAAACAAATTGTTTGGTTTATGGTATGTGCATGTACCGTAAATAAACAAGTGGTAAATGAAATAGAAGATTTACATGAAAGATGATTGATTTTGTTTTTACTATTAAATAAGTATGGTGAGGTGAATGCAGTCTTTGAAGATGCACAAAAAGAATTGAACACTATTACCAGTTGGACTAACAAAAATAGAATTAAGCTAAACCGTGATAAATGTGTATATATAGTCTTTAATAAACCAATAAGTGATAATATATACGACCTAAAAATCTGTGATACTAGCTTAAGAGAACTTAGTCATGGGCGTTACTTAGGGTTAATAAATAATCGATAATCGTCTGAACTTTGAGCGTCATGTAGACAGTTTGCAGAGTAGGATTAATATTCTATGTTGCCACCTAAGACGTAATGCCCAATATTTCAATACTCGTACTATACCCTATTTACGATAAGAACATAGTAGTGGGGGGTGCAAACTGAGCCCCATTTACACTGGAGCAATATGCTGTCAATAGCGGCAAATTGAAAGGTTATGTCATGGTTATGTCACGACAATGGTGTGCCATAGGTCGCACCGCTGATTTGTCAATTAGCCACCGTTATGTAATGCAGTGCGTTATATTAAGTGTGCTATCTTTTATTAAATATTAGTACACAATAAACACTTAATGATATCAATAAAGAATAACAAACAAAGAAAGACACAAAGAAAGCAATAAAATATCATTGTTTATTCTCGTATATCTCTACGAGCAGCAATTTGCTCCAACAGCAGTTCTCAAAGCGTCCTCACACGTCTTTCGTTATATTGCTGTTTAAAAAAGTAAAAGAAAACACGAAAAGTTTGTCATTTGATAAATAGGAATTCCTTATTTCATTCGCTTGTAGATGGTTCAGTATCAGACCACAAATCAGATGATGATCCTGTATTGGTTGTTATAATAAACTCTTCTATAATATCTTCAACAATATTGTCCAGTTGATATAATTTGGCTTCTTCGCTGACTACATGTTTGATGCAAGCTTTCCAACGTTCCGCAATTGCAACTTCCAAACCCTCAAGAAGCAGAGTTTTTACCTCCGGCAACTTAAATGTTTTATTGTTTGCGGCGACATGATGTTTAACTTGGGCCCAAATTAATTCAATTGGGTTTAAATCGCAGTGATATGGAGGCAATCGTAAGATTTTGCGACCACTTTCCTCCACTAATTGATCGATTACATAGTTGACTGGGTTATCACTTGTATACTTGTTTGCCATATCTAGAAGTTCTACTTTCAACATACTGTTATCTACGGTTACGCCTTTTGACATAAGCCATTCTATTAATGCCCCTTTTCGCCGAGAGTTGTTTGGTACTTTATCCATCTTCACGGAATGGTAAGGAGCATTTTCCATTACAATTACACATCCAGGCTCAAGTCGTGGCAACATATTTCTCATCCATTCCGTGAAGACGCTGTTCATGTCTTCGTGGTAGTCGCCAGTCTTTTTTGATTCAAATAACAGAAGGCCGTTATTTACAAAACCTGCTTCCGAGCCGATGTGTAGAACAACAAGACGTTTTTCTTTTCCAGAAGGATATGTTATACCTCGTGATAACCCACGAACAAATGCTTGTCGAGCGCTTGTTATAGTAGTATCTTTCCAGACCTTTGGTTTTGTGTGACCAGCATTAACCCATGTCTCATCTAAGTAATAGATTTCTTTCCCCATTGAGCGGTACTGTCTAATACTGGTCAAATATCTTCGTCTCCATAAAACAATATCCTGTCTTTCAATTAAAATACTTTTTCTGCTTCGGTTCTTCCATTTAAATCCCAGCATACGCAATATTTTCCACAAAGTTGTTCGCTTCACCGTAGGTATGAAATCATCTGCTTCAATAGCCTATACAAATTTCCCTTAATTTCAATATTATATAAATAATCATATCATCACCGTTAATACTTTGGAAATAGTTGGTAATTCATTGTTAAAATAGAAAGAATGAACATGTAGCCTAATTGCATTTTTCTGTAATTCATCCAATTTGTCGTAAGTGTTTTTCCGTTTACATTTTTTGGTTGGAGAACGTAATACTCCAGAAGTGCCCGTTTCCTTTACAATGGCCCACATTGTTGATTCTCCAATATCTACAAGCTTCGAAGCTAATTTTACAGAATCTGATTTCGAATTTCCAGGTTCACGACTGTACTCGAGATATGCATTGTAGGCCATCAGCCGTTGTCCACTGCGAATGGGCTTTCCTTGCGGATTTTTTGATGAACCAGCCTGCATTCTCTCATCCATATTAGCACTATTAAATATCATCGTAAAACATGAACAACAAATATTATTGGCAATATTAAGATTACCTGTTGCAATGTTAATATTGTGTGGAGTTCTAAAAAGAACTGAGTATTTGAATCGATTGTTGAAAATAAATTCGAAAGACTGCAAAATATTCCGAACACAACAACTAGAACACAACGAAAGCTTGAATCTGACGCAAATGACATGACGTTTCAAAATTCAAGTGACATACGCGCGTTGGCTGGTGTAAATTTGGTTCAACTTTCAGCCAATCACAAGCCACAAATTATATCCCTATCTTATCCAACGCTTTATTCTTAAAGTGAATAGAGTATAGATATATGGTGTACTATTCATATTTTTATTCTATTTTAAGTTATTTGTGCGCTTTCTGGGGTCAAACCTGGAAAATAGACATAGATTCAATTCAGGTCACTCAGAACCGTGTTTTAAAGATTTTGTTTTGTAAACCACATAGAACACATACAACCGAACTATGCAATGCTCTGCAATAGGGTATTCCGGTCATGTCAAAATTTAAGCAGATATTCGGTTTAACCTATTGTACAATTTATGAGGATTCATATAGTTAAGCTATGAGCTTTTTGATTTAGTTTTTCTATAAGATAATTGCAATTAAAAGTGCATTTCGTTTGAATTCACCGACCACCCTCGGAAATACACGATGATTACCGATCCCTAGTAGCGGTGGCAACAGCGGAGAGCTCTCGAACAGCTGATCGGCCAAGTTGACGGTTGGCGACCCTGTTGTTTGACAACGAATAAAGGTACCTTTTTTGAGAGATAATTTGATCATTGAAACTTGAAGCCAAACATCTCTCATCTCGCTAGTCGGCAATGTAAAGAAAATCTTATCAGAAGTTACTATTCTACTGCTGTTATAGCCCGGCACAGAACAATGTCGGCGTTGGAGTTTATACATTTTGAACAAGTGTTTGATATAACCTCAATAACCAAAGCAGGTGTCAACAAACGAGCGATTCTAAACGTTGACACAACAGAAGACAAAAATTTACTACGTGCACCCTAGATATAGCAACGTTGTCAAGTCGCTCACTTTGAGCGGTCTTTGTGACGTCACAAAGACCAATCCTAATTCAAACTTCAAACAACGATTTCTCTTAATTTAAAACAATGTTTGATATTTTACTTGTGAAGTAGCAAACAGTAGCACCCATACTTTGTAAAAAATGACAATTTCAAAAACACCGGAATATCCCATTACTGACAATACGAGAAATGATAAAATTAGACACTATAATGTAAATATATAAAATAAAACATAAACTGATTGAGACTGATGTCAACTTGATAATCAACTGTGATATTCATACTCATGATACTAGAAGCAATCAAAACTTCTACATTCTACCACATCTTCTAATGTAGGCAATAAGCGCGTAACCACCTATGCAGTTCATTTATTTAACGATCTTCCAAACTGCATTAAAAAAAATTAAAAATGTTACCAGTTTCAAAAATGCTGTGAAAACCCATTTAATTCAAATGAGATCTCTGTGAATATTTGTATTGTATGGCATGTATGTATAGTTATATTGTTAAAGTTACATGACGTTGTTATGTATTATTATCTTATCCTGTTATGGACTTGTAGTCTTTTTGGGAAAATAAATAATTAAAAAAAAAGTATGATAGGCATTTCGATTTAATTCATATTTTTATTTTAGAGGTTACCTAACAATTGCCAGAAGGAACTGAGAGGATACTTTCTTTGGCTTTTACCTAGGATGTATATCTATACAAGTAAAAATATAATGTTATAGTCAAATACAATTTTGTATTCGTCGACTATTAAAACAAGTTTATCTACGACTCACATAGAATAAGTTCATTGCATACGAATCTATGACTATATAATCCCCACCATTATTACACGCCAATGATTATAATGACACTAGCGTTGTATAATAATGACAGTTCGTTCAAATAATGACTTCATAATTTGAACGAACTGTCATCGTTATATGACGCTAGTGTCAAAGTCTGTCAAAACCTACGTAGATGACAGTTATGTGACAGTTCGCTTCGCCATCATTGACAAATACCTTTAAAATATTTAATATAAAATGGAATTTATGAGTCGTAGATAAAACGTCGTATTCGACTCGCACACAACGGATATAAATCGCTCGCATGTTTATACGCTCGCCTACGGCTCGCGTATAAACTTCATGCTCGCGATTTATATCCTTAGTTATGTGCTCGTCAAATAATATACTATTATTAAATTTATTAAATGTACAGTGGAAATATTACCACAGTTAAATTAAATGATCATTCGTAAAGAATTAAATTAGCATCCAATAAACGAGAAAACCTTTAAAACTTTTAACCACAACTACTAGAATTTAACCAGTTGTCGTATTAATGAACCGCTTCAATTGAAACTTGTAGTTATACATATCCGAATAACCTAACCTCACAATTCAGAAATGCACTCAGACGCGAAGTCTCAGAAGAATAAGAATAACAACAAGAATTTCATTTTACGCGATTTTACTGATCTTGGAGTTGAGTGCGTCGCAAAAGGCCAGAACATTTTTGTGAATAAAATTAACCATGATGGCATAAATATGGATGTTGTGTAGTTCTACTCTCGCAGATACTCCTATTCATTATTAATTTGTATATTTTTAACTTCTGTGTTTAGTCGATTTCGAAAATAAAAGTAGATTTGTTAATTTTCTAAAACGTAAATAGCGGTTAAAATTTGTAATCACATAAAAACGATGTAGTTAAATTAAAAACTTACAGTTTACTAACACTTGAAAAACTTTCATAATCGTTTTTATTGTAGTACAAGTGTAGTACCTACTACATTGGTAGTAGTGTAAAATACATTCTTCTTAAACCAATAAAGACCTGAAAGGCACACCAAACAATATAAATTATAGGTATAAAGAGTAAAATACGCAAATATTTTTTATAAACAAATTTATATTGATCAGAAAAACTCAAGTAAAAAAAAACCATTAAAACTTTCCAAATGCGAGACAAAATTCGGGACACTTTATCTCAAAACCACATTCAAATGATATTTACGGACTTGGTTAAACGGGAAATTTTCCTTTCAATTATTTAATATTGTTTAAGTTTTATTTTCATCAACTTTGGATTTTGAATCATACATCTGTACAGAATAGAAAAGGCTTTGTAATATGTAGTGTAGAAGAGAACCTGACAAGGGTCATTCTTTTACAAATCGTACACCTTTTATGAAGTCACATTTTAGATTTGGCTGAAACTTTTTTTATAAGTTGTATGCACTAAATAAGGATATATCTGTATCAGGATTTAGTCGAAAAAAAAATTATTTTCAGAGATATGAAAGTTTTAAGTTTGGATATTTACGATAATTTGCCAAATCTGGCCATATTCAAAATTCAATATCTTTGGTTCTAGTAATCGTACTGGACCCATTTTTGTTTTATTTTAAAGGTTGAAATATTTGCTAGATAACTGCGTATGATCATTATTTTAATTTATATACGTAAAAAAATTAAAAACAATTGAATTGTTTAAATAATTATTACATCGTCGCCCCCACAATGGATATAATCGCAAAAATATACATAATATCCGCTACCCTTTTACCTACAAAACCCATTTTTTCCTAGGATGGAGTCTCTTATAGTTCAAAAGATATTAAATTTTATCTAAAGTGACTCACGCGCGGCGTGTCGAAACTCGATAAAAAACGCAGCAAGCGACTACTTCAGGCGTGTACGCGACGTTCTTGAAAGTCTCGCAGACAGCAGGCTGGTCCAACATGCTAGTGCAGTTTTTTTTAAGAACCGTGTGAGTGGAAGTGCTTATTTATTAGGTGCTAAAAATATTTATTTATTAAACACCTTTAAAAAATGTCGAACCGTATCAAACGTTCTAAATTTCGACCCGACAGATGTTTCAATCCATTCAATTTGTCTCCACATCCAAATATAAAAAGAATGAGGCGCTCAGAAAAGTAATAAAATACCAATTATTGGCATTAAATATACTAAAACTATAACATCTTGGTCACTTCAACAAATAATTTATAACTCATGTCGGCTTAAATTATCTAAAATCAAGAAAGATAAATCAGATACCCAATTGAATGAGGTTTGTATATAGTTATTTAACCAACAAGTATATTAAAAAGAGCGATTGTTGATCGAGACTGTTTAACGCACGAGCGATGAGCGAGTGCGTTGTCGAGATCATTAATCGCCGTTTAATATTCGAGTTGGTTACAAATTCTTTTCGTCGATCGTATTCTTCTGGCGGCGTCTACATAGATTTTATTCGTCGATGTCTTTTGAGATTATATGAACATTTATGTCAGTCGTTTGTTTGGCTATAACAAATCATGCATTAAAAAAAATAATTGCCAATGAAAATAAAATCACAAAAAGAGCTTAAAACATTCACATTTATTCCTATACTTATATCAACTATCATTAGAAAATCTTAATTATTTTAGTATTTTAGTATTTATTATTTTAAATGTTCAAACGCCTCTCGATTTTCACGTACAAATCGTGTGTGCGCAGCTAACCATCGTGTGCGACGCTAGTAGCGAATCAGTTTGTGTATTATATTTTCATTATTTTCAGTGCTTTGCTTGCAAACACACGCAAAAGCAAAAATGGTGCTTGACTCACGTCAGATAAAATTTAATATCTTTTGAACTATAAGAGACTCCATCCTAGAAGAAAATGGATTTTGTAGGTAAAAGTGTGGCGGATATTATATATATTTTTTCGATTATATCCATTGTGGGGGCGACTATGAAATAATTATTTAAAGAATTCAATTGTTTTTAATTTTTTTTACATACATAAATTAAAATAATAATTGTACGCAGTTATTTAGCAAATATTTCAACCTTTAAAAGAAAAAAAAAATTTGTCCGATACGATTACTAGAACCAAAGATATTGAATTTTGAATATGGCAAGGTTTGGCAAATAATCGTAAATCGTCCAAACTTTAAGCCTTCATATCTCTGAAAATAAATTTTTTTCCACTAAATCCTGATACAGGTATCGACTGAAATTCCGAGAAAACGCCATAAAAAAAGTTTGGTGTAATTTAAAAAAGTGAATTTTATTTTTTTGGCGAAATAATAATAATAATAATAATCCGTACGATTTGTAAAAGAACGACCCATAAGTGTTCAATAAATTATTCCAAAGTGTGTCTTAAACTTCGATCATCATATTGGATATAATGGGTATAATGAGCATTAGGACTTTTTTGAAATTTCAAGTTTGCTTGAACAAAACGGCGACTAAACATCAAAATCGATCAGAGGCACAAGTTTTTGAACATAAAAGCTAAATTTGCAAAGTTTTACTTGTAACTATGTATCTTTTCAAACATTCCGATATTGGGATTAATCAATAAAAAAAAATGTTGGGTTGGGTTGGGGTGGCTATTTAACAAATTACCTGAACCCAAGATCCTTAATTACTGTACAAGGTGTGTCGACCTTAAACCACCAAAACATCATATGTTGGTTCTCCAGAAATAATAAAGAATGACCATCTATGTTTTCCAAAACTAAATTGCATATGATAATCGTGATAATTTCTTTACGATGTACCGAAATCATCATCAACATTACAACATTACAAAAGATTACAAAACTAATGACACATCAAAGTTTTGACTTACCGAAACAGGCGGATTTATGCAGATCCTTATCCTTCGCCACTCTGTGCTCGTAGTGACGTTGCAGCGCAGTGGCGGCCTCTTCAAAATGCGGTTCCTCCATGATGTGCGTGAGATGGAACAGGAATTCTTTGGGATCCTTCTGTTTCAGGCTATCGAATTAAGCAGACCATGTTGTATCTTTGATCAAGTCAGAAATTCAGGAAAACTTACAATACTTTGTGATCCCTCATATGCGAGATGTACTCCTGCTCCTCGTGAGTTAGGAAAATAATTGCGGTCCCAGATTTCCCAGCCCTCCCCGTCCTTCCAACCCTGTGAAGGTAGTCCTTATCGGTCTGCGGAGGCGTATACTGGATGATGCAGTCAGCTTCGGGAACATCTAATCCACGAGCAGCTACATCCTGTGTTTGGACAATGGGTTATTGCAAAAATCCACGCAAGACAATACGATATTTTGAAAATTGATGGCAAAATGTGACAAAATGGCGTGAGAAGCTTTGATTCAAATGGCTCGTTTTTGTACAAAGCTTCGAAATAGAAAAATTACCAGATGTAGATGACGCCAATATAACCAAATCTGAATTTATTTCGTATTTACTACATTTGACGATTTAACGCATAGTTTAACGTATGTTTGCGGCGTAGTAGGGAAACCCCGTGTAAGTGCTACTACTATAATTGACAGTTCACGTTTCGGTCTTTGTTTTTGATTTATAGAGGAGTTTTAGTGTTCTTAGAGTTATAAAGTATGTGGGAGTTTGTAGTATATGTTTGTATTATCTTATTTTTGATTAGTGATTATATAGTTTACAGTTTTAATAGTTATAGGTTAGGTTAGGTTGTAAATAACAAGTTTCGATAAGTTGTTACATATTAGTGATAAGTGTTCATAGTTTTATAGTTTGTGGCAGATTATTTTTCCCTTTAATATTTATTTGTGTGACGTTCAGTTAAATTTCGAAAAGGTAGGATTTGGTAAACAACAAATACATATATTTTCAGCCCACAAATTCACGAAGTGCGGCAGAAAAACTAAGGTGGGTAAGATTTCAAGAGGTTTTACGGTATGTTTTATTTTATACAAATAGGTACCTATGCTATAAATTTAAATATTATTATTTTAGATATGGTGATGTACAGCCGAACTCTCCGGAACCGTTGTCACTGGATTCTCTGGAAGATTCTGCTGTGGAGATGCCAGAAAGCAGTGTGAATTTGACTATTGATAATGCGTGGGGAGCAAACGAGGATGTTGAAATGTTTGTTTCTTATTAATCTTATTATACACATGCATATCACTGCAAACGGTGGAAGACTACAGTGACACCTTCCGAAGGGAATTGCTTATAAGAAGACTTTGTCAAATATGTTGTACAGTTTCTGCGGGGAATAATGTCATGTCATTGTAATAAGTGTCAAGTTTTTGCCCTTTTTCCAAAAAGTTCATCATGAGTTTTCATTCTGTTAACATGTAGAATGGACACTAAACGTTCGTCTGTTATAGGTATGACATAACTGTTCCACTATACCCCGCGGAAATTATATGTGATGGATGTATGATATATAATTTATATACAGGTGTCCCATTTTTTTCCCACAAAATTATTTTTCAAGTTTATTTTTCAAGTAGTAATTGTCATACTGAGTAAAAAGTTTCATGAGTTTCGTATTTTTTAAAATAATTCAAATATACGTGAGTTGTACAGTTATTGCCTAAACCCTTGTTCCTCCTTCAAAAAGCGTCAGGTAAGTATATTATGGAGTACATTAATACAACAAAATACGTACTACAAAAATAAAATTCAAATATTTTTTGAAATTTTGCACTCTTGTAATTATAACATGGTCAAAATATTACATGAGACATAAGAGGTAGTAACAATGTTACATTTAAATATATTACATTATTTGCACTCAACAATGTCAAAGAAATTTGTTGTAGACATGTTGCAGATATATTTACTTGTTTAGTTGGTTCAAAAATTTAGCAAATAATATAATTTATACTAATGTAATATTAATTTCTTAGCAAGTAGCATGCATTTTGTTTGAACGTGGTTTGAACATACTACGTACAAAAAATCGAATAGATTTATCCATTAATAACATTAAACTAACTACCAACTAACTGGAAAACCATAGCAATTTTCAAATACAGGAAACCAATTAAGTTGTCTTCCATATGTGGATATATGTAATTTGCAAATAAAAAAAATATATTATTGATAATATATTTATAATATAACATGCATAATAAATAAATAAATAAATTAATACCTATATTAAATGTATTATTGCTTTCTATTTGTACAAATATTGAAACTGGAGTCGTTTTGAGTTTTCTAATTGATGACATAGTACTTTCACAATCGACATATCACATAAAAAACGATTTAGTAAAATGCGGATTTAGGCCGCGCCATCTAGTTTTGGATATCTGAACCGTCGCTATTGTAAACATTTTTGCCAACTCACTAGAATGCACCAGAATGCATTTCTAGGGAAAAAATAACCTGTGCTCTTATAGTTAACATTTGTACTTTTATAATGTATTACAACAGGCAATAATCAGATGCCATTGCCATCGGAAAGCTTTTCTATATTTGAAGTCCAAAATTTTTTAACACTAACATTTGCATAAATAATCTGCATAAGTATTGAAATCCTTTCCGATGGCAGCAGCATCGCAGGCCTACAGAATCGAATGGTAGCGAGCATTTCACGATTGACGCAATAATTATAGCGTGGGTTACTTTGGCGTTTTGGTGGTAGGAGACGGGAGCCTTAAAATAGTTGTCATTAACGTATGTAATGAATAACAATGGACCCAGCACAGATCCTTGTGGAACACCGTATCATCCATCACATACCTACGTTTTACCTTTACGACTGCATAGTACAGACGGTTTACAATACGAGATGCTACACAACGAAACGTAAGAAAAAATCCAAATCAGTTCGAACGATTCAGATTAACAGGTAGCGACTCGGACAATGCGAGTACTTTAACGGCGACGGCCTGCCCCCTGCGGCGGCGGGAATGTGTGTTTTGTGCGCGCCGGCTAGCCGGATCCATTCAGCGACGGATGGATTCGAGTCCGCGAGAAATGAACGTTTCTTCGGTCGGGTAATCGACGGACGACGGCCCCGGTCGGGAATTAAATTCGGCCCTTTCGGCAGCGCCGCACGAGACCGGCGCGGCTTTTGCCGCGAACAGCGGGGTCGCGTAGGAGGCCCTCTATCAATTATAGACGGAATTCTTCCACCGATTCTCTGATCTGTGTTTTTTTTCTTATTTCCTTTATTGCATGTCGATGGGGTCGAGTTTAGCTCACCAAATTAATGCGGTTCTTGATAACTTTTTTGTAACTTAATTGTGCGCACCCCAACAAATTAAAAAAAAAACAAAGATTGCTCACTTTCAGGCTTAAAGGATACTCTTTTACGGATTTAGAGCCAAATCTAGCCACCACCAATTTCCCGAAATATGACCTACAGTTTGTTATTGAATTTTTGTCATTTTCTCGTTCGGTTTTATGTTTTAAACTAGCATATGTGATTTTCTTTCTTTATTTGTGGAATTGTATACATATTCTGTTGTGCGATTTATTATTACTTGGCAATATATTTCTGCTGAAAATCAGTTGATGATATTATGCAACACAATCTTGCCATATCTCTGTTGATACAGTGCTTCGTTGCATAAATTGTGTATTACATTTGCATTAAACTGTATTGTGGCCTTTTGCAACTTTATTTTTTACGTATGCCCAGATTAAGTCAATTACATTAAACTCGCAAATGGACTACAGGTAACCACAATAATTTTACTTCATTGCATCTGATTTCTTTTCTACAAAATCTAGTAGAAGTACCTTCTCTTGATGGTGATTTTTGACAGATAGCTCTGCTATAGTTAATTGAGAAAGAAATTTCTGACATTGATAATATAATTAATTGTTTTCCTTCCTTGGAATAATACTTCAGCATTTTTGCTGAAGACTGAACACGTACGCACGCAACGCAGTTACTCAAGAAACTTTATTCAAGAAATTTGTAATCAATGGACTATTTATGTATTTATATTATCTTGATTTTACCCAAACAACCTGTTATGCATATTATTGGGGACAGAAAAAATAATTTGTTTTGTTATTTTATTTGTTTGCTGCTACCTGACAATATTAAATTTGATTCCTGCTGTGATTCAAAATGCGTTAAAAAAAAAAAACATGTTTAAAGTTCTTCGCTGTTCACTTGCAAACTATTCTTTTATTAAACAAAGAGTCCATCCTTTCTAACCTGCAACTTCAATCCTGCTTAGATCAATAAATATGTACGATGTTTGTTTTAAATCTAAGTAGGGGCCTGTGGTGCAGGCTGTAAGCCGACCTCGAATCCTGAGCCGGTGACTCTGTTCGACGACGTGACGTACTTGCGCGGTATACAATTATATTGCATATTAATATCGCTTTATAAAATTAATGATTTTCAAGTACCTACCTATATAGCCCAGGAAATAGCATTGAAACGCCAATGAAAATATGCAACAGGGGTGAATTCATATTTGTGTTCCATATACAAATTAGCATTCGAAAAAGTTATATACCTACGGGAACAAAATAGATGAATGTTCTATATTCAGTAGAACATCATACATGGTCATTTATTTGCAATTTTGCTAAGACCTATTCTCAAGCATGGAAAAACTATCAAGTTTACCACATCATCGAAGACAAAACAGATTAACAAAACACAATCAAAAACTGCACTTACCGTACAAAGAAGGACACCCTTCTTGGCCGCCCTGAAAGCAGTGAAGACCTTCTTCCTCATCTTCTGGTCCATGTTCCCGTGGAGCTTGAAAAACTCCACGTCGACGACGACCTCCTCCTCTTCCTCCACCTCCTCGACGTCATCGTCGAAAGAGACCACCTGCTGACCCTTGTGGTCGTGCGTCTTCGGCTTCCCGCGACCTTTCGGCATGCTGACCAGACACTTCGTGAACAGCTCGTGATGGAACTCGACCATATGCGTACTCGCCATGAAGACGAACACCTTCGAATTCATCTTCGACTGCGCGACGATCAGCGCCGATAAGGTAAACAACCGATGCTTCACCATGGTTATTATGAATTCCTGACTGACGGTATTCGGAATTACGAAGTCATCTTCGTTCTTGGATGTAATCCCTTCGTCCAGGGCGTCTATGTACACGTGATCTTTCATGGTTAAATCAGCAAGCTCGGTCACGTCTTCGGTTAGAGTTGCCGATAGCAACACGGTTTGTCTCTCCTTGCTGTTGACGTCTTTTAATGGAGCCAGATTACCATCGGATTCCTCAATTTCTTTATCGCCTTTATCATCATCATCATCATCGTCATCAAAAGTCTTCTTTTTGTTTTGTTTGAAGATAGCCATTGGGTCATACTCAGAGCCAGTTTTTGCTTTGTCAATTTCCTCCACTAAACTAAAGGGTAAAAGTTGAGTTAATACGAAGATTTGGGTTTTTGGGAAATTACTTACGTCATTATGTCTTTCCTGAAACCCATATCCAACAATCTGTCGGCTTCGTCCAGCACTAAACACCTAACCTTACTCAAATTTAATGCTGATGTATGCAGGACGTGATCCAGGAGGCGACCAGGTGTGCCTATGAGGACATTTACTCCTTTCCGTATCTTGTCTTTCTCGGTTTTTCTGTTTTCACCGCCGCACAAGTGCCCGGTGACTATCCATTGAAATGTCTATAAATATAAGTGGCGTAGAAGGCAATGTATCTCAGAAAGTGTTACATATAGGCTAATGAAAAAGTCAGTGAATAAGCAGCAATCATAGAAATAAGCAATACTACTGTCAGTTGCAAAAGTATTGAGCACTGTGTTTGAAGTCTCGTGACTCAGAGACTATTTAATAACAAAAAATAAATAAAAAATGTTATCCTCCTGAAAATTTCTACATAACATGATGTAGTAAAGGCTGTAAACGAGGGTTTTATGGATGCGGATATCTAATGTAACGAATGATAGCAGGACAACCAGGTTGCAGTTCAACAATACTTGTTAACCTATTATGAATATTATTGAGGTTCGAGAAACAATAAGTTTTGTTATTTTGTTTCTTTGCTGCTGCCTGATAATATTTGATTGCGTCTACTGACTTAAAGTGACAAGTAGACAATATATTGAATTATATCCAATGGCAATTGGACTTTTTTGGAGGAAAGCGGTTTAGGAGAAAAAGTCAGGTACATTTTACACTTTGCTAGCCTTCATGTTAAAACCAAGGGCCAGAAAATGTTGATTGTTATAAAAAAAATATGTATATTATGGATTGTCATATAGAAATGATTCAGGACTAAAACTCAGTTTATTTCAATTTTTGTCTTAAGTCGTTTTAGAGTCAATACTGTTGCAACCGATAATAGTACTGTTGCGTTTATTGTTTGTAGCACAATTTTTTAAATAATTATTAAATATTTAAATGCAAGTGCAAAATTTTTGATAATATATTATCATAATCAACAGTAACTGTTTATCAGTTTTTCTTCCTAGTTCAAACGCTATTAGCCTCAACAAAACATCAAGTTCATCATTCAGAAAATGTTCCTACTGTGTACAAAATACATCGGATTTTTTATATCGTACTGTATAGGAAATTGACCGAAGAAAACATTTCTCAAGTTTCTGTTGCGCTAAGTTGCACAATTTGCAAGAAAAACACAATAAAACACAAAACAATTTTTGACAAACTTACGTTAATATCGCAAAACTGCTGATGGGTTTGCAGTGCCAATTCTCTAGTGGGAACAACGATTAAAGCTTGAACCCCATCGGCCCTTTTAATTTTTGGCGTGATTCCTTGCAACGCGTCAATAATAGGTACGGCATACGCTAAGGTTTTTCCGGAGCCGGTTTGAGAACGTACCTAAAATTTTTCTTATTAAAACACGCATAACTAAAAAACAAAATAGAAAATTTACCAGAGCATTCTTTCCATCCAAAATTGCTGGAATGGCTTTCTCTTGCACATTTGTCAATACGCCGAAACTTATTTTCTCTAAGTTAGAAACTAAATGACGATGTATGCCTAAATCACTGAACTTTGTCCCTTTAGTAAACACAACTTCCGACACAGATTTACCTCCGTAGGTATTGACGTATAAATCCCGCTGTTTTTCGGAAAATAACGAGTAAGCTTGGTTATTTCCGTCGCTCTTCTTTTGTTGTCTTGGTTCAACATCGCCTCCTTGTTCTCGTAACGTCTTTGCTTCTAATTTATCTTTGCGGTGTTTCCGTTTAATATGGTTGTTGTTACGAGTAATATTTTTAACGGGTCCTTCTTTATTGGGTTCCGAGACTTGCTCAGGTGATTGATTCTGTGCAACTTTTCTCTGGAATATCGGTTTTGTGGTATTAGTATCGTTTGTAGTCACTTTTCTCTGAAATATCGGTTTTTTGACATTTGTATCGTTTGGAGTCACTTTTCTTGGGATTATCGGTTTTATTGGACTGCTTGCGTCAGACGGAATTGTACTGATTGTTTTCTTAAACACTTTTCCGGCTGTGGGTTTCTGTTTGTTGTCCCAAGCAAAACTAAAGGATGGTTTTCCAGCTGCTTCTGGTTTATTCTTTGTACCCTAAAATTACAATATATTTATACAGTTAGGATTGGGGAATTATATTTCTAGTACATACCTTTCCTTTCTTATTGAAATTTGATTTCATCTTTACCAATTTATAAACGAATTCACTCTAAGCATGTAAACCTTCAAACGTGTTGATATTTCTAAATTTCTAGGTTATAGAGGTTATGTCTCGGTGTCGCATGGTAAGCGTAAATGGCGCCATCTGTGGTATATTCTGGTAACTAATAGTAGATTCCTGTTTTCTGTTCGTGATGCAACATCATGTATTTATTAGTACCTATACTTATACATTTAATTAATTTATTATGGTTTTAGTTCCGTTTGAGAGATCTTTTAAATAATTTATACACTGTTTTCTGTATTTAATTGCATTTGTTGGTGGCGCAATGGCTATTCTTTGCCCAGAAAATGAATAAATTACCTCAACGAATATCTGTTGTCAAACTAAAACAAAGTTTTTTTTTATAATTTATCAAAACAAAAGAAGATCCAGAAATTGTGTTGTTGTTACTGAACTGAATATTGTAGCATTTATTACCTACTTATATTTAGATATCCTGGATTATTTAAATAAGATTGCTGGATAAATGGTTACTAATTACGATTACTATTGTAAAGGAATAACAAAGGATCTGTTGGTGCGTATTATTTTTTATTAATGGAAGAGTTAGTAAATTACACATGGCATCCGCCGTTCAAACGTTTAGCAGATGTAGATGTCGCCTTTACTACCAAATCTGCAATTATCATGCATATTTTTATTTGTGGCAAGAATCCACCCACCACAATATCTAACAGTATGCAAGTTTTTGTAACCGTGGACACCATATTGTGGAAATACCAAAGAGAGGTTATGTTCGTTATTGTTAACAGATTCTTCGAGGTTGATTTACGTATGTGAATGGGAGTGTTTTTTCCAGAATGAATATTGATCGATTAGTTGTAGGTATATTGATAGGTATGTACGCACATTTTTTCCAGTTGAATCAATTTGCTCTCTATACTGACTGAATTCCAACTTATATTCTGCCATCCTAAGGTACGCAACATCGTATCATGATCGTATCTACGTCAAACAAAAATCAACTACCTATACTATTTTTAAATAAAAAAGGTTCACTGTTCTTTTATTGTTTAAATGTACGTTAGTGACGCGTTTCGCCCTTCTTAAGCATCTTCGGACTAAGTCAAATTTTCCCTTCTTTAGTATGAAAACATAGGTAGATCCTAACCCCTGCTTTAAGAATCTTCACGCTGTTCATAACCTGGGTAGTTTGATTGAAATTGTGTACAGATCGTAAGGATAAAACTCACAAAACCAATTGTGCCCTCGTGTCAAATCAATGCTAATGAAGATATGTTCTAGATATGAAGATGTGTGCGCTAAAACACAACATTGCATCAAAAAAGTAATAATTTTGTGATAATTCT
Organism: Aphodius sticticus; assembly: GCA_963966075.1. Taxonomy (NCBI): domain Eukaryota; kingdom Metazoa; phylum Arthropoda; class Insecta; order Coleoptera; family Scarabaeidae; genus Aphodius; species Aphodius sticticus. Next base: position 36,272,082 of record OZ014511.1, read on the forward strand.
CAACATTCATTAGAAATCGTACCAAAATCACCAGTTAATAAAAACAATAACTTTATTCTCAAGAAATACATCAATAAGAGTCCAAAAGAATCAATATAAGCCATAATAAATTTTATTGCAGGAGTGTAAATTTAAAAATATACATTCTCTTTTTTTTTCATGACAGGTGGATGTGATTTCAAATTTGAATATAATTTTTTACTCCTAACTAGCTTTTCCAAATAACATTAGTCGGTAATAATGAAAATAAAGGCACTTTACTCTTATCATTAATTCAAATTTTCTGAACCAGCCTGTATATGTCTAATAAAACTTAAAGTTTGATAACTGAATTTTTGGTTTTAGGCCAAACAGAAAGTTTTATGAAGAATGAAATTTCTGAGAAATGAATGATAAAAAAGTTTCCCATATGGTTCCAACTTTTTGGCGCACACTATATATTTGTTTTATAAAGTCATTCCTAGTAGATTATACAGTGTGTCTCACGGGACGTTGCATTGTATGGGTACTTTTGTTATTATTAGAGATAGAAAGTCGGTTAAATGGACAAAGTGTGCATATTTATGTGCTCATAATGTGTTCAGAAAACAGTTGAACTCCAAACGGTTCCCAAGCTACAAAAACCCAAAAAATGTCATTTTTTAATTATGGTCATAACATCTTTATTTGTGATCCTATCAAAAAAGCATTTTGACATTATAAAGGCACTTTTTTGTCTACAATTTGATTATGTCAGTTTAAAAGTTTTTTCGCCAATTAATTCGTCAGACACAAAAAAAAACTTCAATCTTATCGGTTTACTGTGTTCTAAATATGGTATGTGGCCATGGGCGCCGTTACATATGGGCAGGGGGGGGGGGGCGCTTGCCCCCCCCCCCCTGGATTTCAAACCCAACTACCGCTACGCGAAAAACGAAAAAGATAGGAGTGGTCGAGAAATTTGTGATCGATCTTTGATCAAAATTGAAGACCGATAAATAGATCTGATCGATAAATCGGTTATTATCATATTAGATGGATCTTTTGATCATAGATCAGGTTGATCTTTTTCATCAGATGGATCTCGCATATCAAACCGAATTGAAAGCTATGTATTTATTTAACAGACAGGTCAGTCGCCGCCCGGCCTGTGTGTAAAATATTTTCGCGGCTAGGCTTGAAAGTTATTAATTAAACGCCTAGCGGGCAATTAGCATCTTTCGTGTCCCCACAAAGATGCAAAAATGACATTTACGTATAGTGAAGGATAAAAAAAATTACTAGATAAGTGATGACTATTCCGATTATTATCGGCTATTGTCACCAATGTCAGTTTTATTAGATATTGCGATATTGCCCTCTCGTAACAGTCGCGAAAGAGCCATAAGATGACAAGATACGGTATCCAAATTTTGCGCCGCAGTCCAAAATAAGTATTGTTGTATGCACTTTTATTTGATCGTACTTATTAGTTTCCATTACTTCGCATTTTTTGGCACTGGTGAGCAGTTTATCTTAATTTATTTAATTACACTGGGTGTTAAACTAATAAGCGTAGAATATATAGATAAGGCATAATAGTCAACTTTTGGTAGTAGATCAAATTTTGAAACGAACTCATGTCCAGATAGACGCCGTTTAGGAACTGCAGAGAGCCGGAATATTGTACCAACTTTAGAAATTGCTTTAGTAAAATAGGTTCTATAAAGTATCATAGAATAACTATTTTAAAATCAAATAATTTAAAAAGATTTATAGATAACCCATTATTGGCTAAAATTGGTACTAAAATTACAAAACTCCGGTTAATGAAAAGGGAGTTTCAAAAACGTTAAATAATAAAAAATTTCAGACAAAAGTTATTTGGTATTAAAAGGGCCATCCTATGATACATGACAATTGATTCTCTATGCTGTTTGTAATATTGGTACCATTTTCTGACTCCCTCCAGCGTTGACACAATACATTTCCGTACATGAGTTCGTTGAAAAGTTAGTAGTTGACCTAACATTGTCGCCTTACAAGTGTTCAAGTATAATAGTAAAATAAAAAAATATTATTTCGTCGTCGATTATCCTAAACACAGAATTTTGAAATTAATCCACATTTCTCTACATTTAGTCATTATTTCTCGTTAACGAGGTAAATTTTAAAATAATATTGTTGCCTTTTTATTGTTTATCAATTAGTTATTAAGATATTGTATCAGATTCTCGATGACCACGAGCTAGAAATTATTATAGGAAATTAACAACAATGTCTCCTAACGTATTAAAAAGTAACAAAAAGGCTACAATATTGGTTGAAAATCTTAAACATCTTAAATTCTAGAATAAGAGTTCAATGATTCAGAAACAAAATATATTTACAAACAATTATTAGGTAATTAAAAATATTAATCCCACATTAATAAACGATATAGAAAGACGGCAAAATGACTTGAAATTCAATGAATATCAATATATAATAAGTAAGTGTTGTCGAGCATACAGGGGATCACGACCATGGATGGCTATTAACACACAAAAATGTGAACAAAAACATTTCACTACCTTAAAGCGATAGAGATTTCTCAGAGTGTATGCAAAATAACACAAGGCGAAAATGCTGCAAAACAGTTAATGGTATAGTATTTAATACTATGTCACCATTTAATACTAAAAAAACCCCCCCTGGAACATTTTCTAACGGCGCCCATGCATGTGGCATTCCAAATTACTCAGCAAACATTCTGAAACCAAACATGTATAAAGCCAATATGGCGTCCATAAGAAACCATTTGGAATTCAATTGTTTTCTGAACAGATTATGAAAGAGCACATAAATGTGCACTACTTTGCCCATTTAACCGACTTTCTATCTCTAATAATAACAAAAGTACCCATACAATCCAACGTCCCGTGAGACACACTGTATACAAAATTAGTACAAGGTATACGTATTCTTATAACGCTTTTTTGTATGCCCCTTTTTCTAATTTTTCGTGCTTATTTTAAGCGATTACTTTCCAAAAAGAAATGCTTATAGTACTCTAGTCATAATATAGGCTTGCTGATAGCCATTCTTAGCCAAAAGTGCAACGTTTCCGCAATATTTGATCAACTGTCTGACACATGAACAGCGCATTCACTTCGGTCCGTGGTTTTCTTTAACCGATTTTCTGCTTTTAGCAGCATCAACGACTGTCCATTATTGCACTGAACGCGTACACCACCATAAATCGTCCAGAATGGCAACTGGCACAATGAGTGCGGAGTGCACACGAGTTTGGGCGTTAAATCTGAGCCACGTTCAGAAGCTGCGCGTAAGTAAATCGATTTTCCCCGAGTGGTATAAAGGGTCGTTTGTTCTTGATATTATCGGCGCATTGAATTTGTTGTGGGAGGATTTAGGGGCGCATTAGCGGTCCATTAGCGGTCAGGATCTACTTGGGCTATTAGCTTTGAAACCATGGCGAATTGGCTTAACGCCCTGAATGGCCAAAGGCCTCGATGTGATTGATACATCCACAATCCGTCTGAGCTGATCGATCGAAGTGAATGGAAATAATGTGACCAAACACTTTCCATTAACAAAGTTTTTGCCAGAGTTCTTAATATTACACAATTTCCAATTGACTTTTTTTACTTTATCATACGTAGTATGTAAAGTATTGTAATCGTGCCAAAACAAAATTTTTTGATTTTAGCGGAAATATGTCTTTTTGGGTCCCCTGAACATTTTTGACCAAGGTACAAAATAATGTCTGTGTGTGTGTGTGTGGATGTGGGTGTGTGTGTGTGTGTGTGTGTGTGTGTGTGTGTGTGTGTGTGTGTGTGTGTGTGTGTGTGTGTGTGTGTGTGTGTGTGTGTGTGTACCCGTTTTTTGTGGCGACGATTCCGGAGAAACTACTAAAGGTATCGGGACGAAACTTCATATTTAGAAGTTTCATGGCCAAACTTAGAGCTGAAAAGCTTTCTGTTAAAAAGGGTCCAAAGGAACTGGAGGTTTAGTCTTAGCAATTTTCAAAGATTTTGTAAATGAGCCGCTATTTGTGTAACGTCGTCAAAATAGTTTAATAATAAATTAAAGGAGAGGAAATTTTCTATAATTTATGTATATGACATTTTTTGGTAGAATTTATAGTTTAGCTGCATGAGCAAATTCTATTTCATCGAGATCGGTCGTACTGCTTTAAAACTAGTAGCCAGGACATGTCAAATTTTTTGATTCTAATGACAGTAGCTAGTGTCAAACGCTAAAGTTTTGAAAATACTACTGTCAATATAGGCTGCGTTCGGATATTGAACACCGTTACACTTTTTACACCCAATAACACGTAAGTGTCATTTGGACGGTGGACCCGGTGTCAACGGAGTACAATATCCGAACGCAGCTTTAATCAAAATATCTGTCTAGTTCTACTAGTTTTATTTTAATGCAGACATAGCCGATCTCGATCAAATAGAATCTCATGCAGCTAAACTATTAATTTTATATATAGTATGATAAAGTCATGTGCCTGGCCACATCAGATTTTTTATTATTGAAGTGCGAAAGAAAAGTGAAATAGTCAAACTGAGGGGAAAGGCTTAGTTAATGAAAATGTTCTTACTACGTAACTAACTATATGTAGTTACTATGTATAGTCTTCGTTGCATGGGTCGATATTTAAAAGTTTCATGACTAAACTTTGAGCGATTTTGAAAATGAGCCGCCATTTCTGCAATTTCGTCAAAATAGTTAAATAATAAGTTAAAGTAGAGGAAATTTTGTATAATTTATGTCTATGATATTTTTTGGTAAAACTAATAGTTTAGCTGCATGAGCAAATTCTATTTCATCGAGATCTCTCGTACTGCATTAAGTTGACCTACAAACAGTTGATAATCACTCAATACACTTTATTATAATCATAATTATATCAAAAGAAAAACAGGTAGGTAAATCATTTAAATTTGGAGGTTTTACTAAATATCAAGCGAAGGTGTTGGTCGCCCAATTACAACAACAAAGTCCCTTATAATAAAATTGTAAATTACGGAGACGTAACAAATTTGCAGCTGCCTCCCCGTAATTACCAAGAGCGCGTTAAACATAAAAAACGGACGTATTAAGGTTAGTCTGAGCAATAAATCATGCCTTTAACTTCATATAAATAATACGGCTATTTGGCACGATCGTTATAGCAGCGGTTGCCCAGAAAACAGGATTATCCCATAGCAAAAGCCCCGCAAGCTGCAGCACTACCATCTAGTCAGGTGCCTTGATAATATTTTTGCATCGTTTACTTTTATTAGATACGTAATTTTCAGTATGGAATGTGAAATTTAGATGCAGGCTTTTGAAAAATCGACCTGAAAATTCAAGCAGCAGCCATTTTGTCAATATACAACTTCTTTAACCAAATTTTCGTCGAACCTCCAACAAATTTCATCTAGTTTCTCAACGTTTTTGATATGTTGATTTATGATTATATTTACACAAGCTACAAGTCGTCTGCAACGCCGTATGGCATTTTTCTCAAAAACAAGTCATTTCTTAATTTCTGTCTTCAGATTTAGATTCTTTGGTAAATCAGTAATATGTCTAGCTTTTGAAAAACGCTGTTGTATAGTACAGTGAAATTAGCTAAAAGAAGGGAAATAAATCTAATACAGTAGACCTTTTGAGATCCGACGCAAAAAGAGTTCAGTTACAATAATTATGGCGTCCGTAAATTTTACTAGAGCCTGGCACACTAAAAGACACCCCTAACGTGCACGTGTAAAAAGTGTAAAAGGTATATTCCGCTTTTTTTTTTAATTCTAAACCTAGATTAGCTTTTCTAAACCTATTAGCTTTGAAACCATGGCGAATTGGCTTAACGCCCTGAATGGCCAAAGGCCTCGATGTGATTGATACATCCACAATCCGTCTGAGCTGATCGATCGAAGTGAATGGAAATAATGTGACCAAACACTTTCCATTAACAAAGTTTTTGCCAGAGTTCTTAATATTACACAATTTCCAATTGACTTTTTTTACTTTATCATACGTAGTATGTAAAGTATTGTAATCGTGCCAAAACAAAATTTTTTGATTTTAGCGGAAATATGTCTTTTTGGGTCCCCTGAACATTTTTGACCAAGGTACAAAATAATGTCTGTGTGTGTGTGTGTGGATGTGGGTGTGTGTGTGTGTGTGTGTGTGTGTGTGTGTGTGTGTGTGTGTGTGTGTGTGTGTGTGTGTGTGTGTGTGTGTGTGTGTGTGTACCCGTTTTTTGTGGCGACGATTCCGGAGAAACTACTAAAGGTATCGGGACGAAACTTCATATTTAGAAGTTTCATGGCCAAACTTAGAGCTGAAAAGCTTTCTGTTAAAAAGGGTCCAAAGGAACTGGAGGTTTAGTCTTAGCAATTTTCAAAGATTTTGTAAATGAGCCGCTATTTGTGTAACGTCGTCAAAATAGTTTAATAATAAATTAAAGGAGAGGAAATTTTCTATAATTTATGTATATGACATTTTTTGGTAGAATTTATAGTTTAGCTGCATGAGCAAATTCTATTTCATCGAGATCGGTCGTACTGCTTTAAAACTAGTAGCCAGGACATGTCAAATTTTTTGATTCTAATGACAGTAGCTAGTGTCAAACGCTAAAGTTTTGAAAATACTACTGTCAATATAGGCTGCGTTCGGATATTGAACACCGTTACACTTTTTACACCCAATAACACGTAAGTGTCATTTGGACGGTGGACCCGGTGTCAACGGAGTACAATATCCGAACGCAGCTTTAATCAAAATATCTGTCTAGTTCTACTAGTTTTATTTTAATGCAGACATAGCCGATCTCGATCAAATAGAATCTCATGCAGCTAAACTATTAATTTTATATATAGTATGATAAAGTCATGTGCCTGGCCACATCAGATTTTTTATTATTGAAGTGCGAAAGAAAAGTGAAATAGTCAAACTGAGGGGAAAGGCTTAGTTAATGAAAATGTTCTTACTACGTAACTAACTATATGTAGTTACTATGTATAGTCTTCGTTGCATGGGTCGATATTTAAAAGTTTCATGACTAAACTTTGAGCGATTTTGAAAATGAGCCGCCATTTCTGCAATTTCGTCAAAATAGTTAAATAATAAGTTAAAGTAGAGGAAATTTTGTATAATTTATGTCTATGATATTTTTTGGTAAAACTAATAGTTTAGCTGCATGAGCAAATTCTATTTCATCGAGATCTCTCGTACTGCATTAAGTTGACCTACAAACAGTTGATAATCACTCAATACACTTTATTATAATCATAATTATATCAAAAGAAAAACAGGTAGGTAAATCATTTAAATTTGGAGGTTTTACTAAATATCAAGCGAAGGTGTTGGTCGCCCAATTACAACAACAAAGTCCCTTATAATAAAATTGTAAATTACGGAGACGTAACAAATTTGCAGCTGCCTCCCCGTAATTACCAAGAGCGCGTTAAACATAAAAAACGGACGTATTAAGGTTAGTCTGAGCAATAAATCATGCCTTTAACTTCATATAAATAATACGGCTATTTGGCACGATCGTTATAGCAGCGGTTGCCCAGAAAACAGGATTATCCCATAGCAAAAGCCCCGCAAGCTGCAGCACTACCATCTAGTCAGGTGCCTTGATAATATTTTTGCATCGTTTACTTTTATTAGATACGTAATTTTCAGTATGGAATGTGAAATTTAGATGCAGGCTTTTGAAAAATCGACCTGAAAATTCAAGCAGCAGCCATTTTGTCAATATACAACTTCTTTAACCAAATTTTCGTCGAACCTCCAACAAATTTCATCTAGTTTCTCAACGTTTTTGATATGTTGATTTATGATTATATTTACACAAGCTACAAGTCGTCTGCAACGCCGTATGGCATTTTTCTCAAAAACAAGTCATTTCTTAATTTCTGTCTTCAGATTTAGATTCTTTGGTAAATCAGTAATATGTCTAGCTTTTGAAAAACGCTGTTGTATAGTACAGTGAAATTAGCTAAAAGAAGGGAAATAAATCTAATACAGTAGACCTTTTGAGATCCGACGCAAAAAGAGTTCAGTTACAATAATTATGGCGTCCGTAAATTTTACTAGAGCCTGGCACACTAAAAGACACCCCTAACGTGCACGTGTAAAAAGTGTAAAAGGTATATTCCGCTTTTTTTTTTAATTCTAAACCTAGATTAATAACCAAAAAGTTATTCTTCCCTTGCCTTGATGATAAAAATTGACAATCGATATGCTTTTGTGTTCAGAACGTCATCCTGATTGAACATAGCACAAATAATATAGGTTGCCATTTAAGATTTCACTGATGCCGTAATTTCCGGAAAAAACGGAAGTCCAACTAACCTCAAGAGTGTCCCAAACATTGCACTTTTTTTCTATTAGCACTTAGTAAACGGCAGTACCTGGCGTGGGTCACCCTGTATAGGGAAACACCTGGGAAAAAAATTAAAAATACAAAGAAAAAGAAATACAAGAAGAAAAAACCTACCCCAGGAAGCGGGGTTGTTATTGGTTACCTTCCCAGGTGCCTTTCTTCATTATTTTCATCTCTATATAAAAAATCTGCACACAGAAAAGTGATTCTTTGGAACGAGAAAACATAATTACTTGAATTTATTTACTAGATTCAAATGCATATTTACTTGGATGTAGAAAGTTAGGTATATACAAGAAATGCCACATACTCAATATAAGCAAAATAATTTCTCAGATAAATGCTGTCAACAAATAAATTCTTTATTTATAAGACCCAATATTGTATTGAAAGAAGTAATTGAATTTTTCGTCTCAAAAATGTTAATTTCTCCAACGAAGTAATAGTAAATCCATCCAAGTGCGTAGTTACTTGATCCAAGAAAATATAAGACATTTAATATAATTAAGTATTGTTTACTGAATAAAAACCGACCAATTATTTAACTGAAGTGAGTCCCACTTCTTTCAAGTAATCCCTTTCTCTGGAATAAATATGCGCACCGTGATTTTGTCAAGGCTCGCGCGCCCGCGCGTGGTGCTGGCACGTGCTGGCGCCGCGGAACCTTACCTAGTACGACAACAACGAAGTACGCGTAGAGGATGTGCCTTGTGATTTATTGGGGATGTGTATTGTGATTTATAGTGTACAATAAACGATTCAACACGGAGTAGTTTGATGTATGCACGCAACAGTTTAGAACGAGTAAGTAAATATAACATACCTATCTTGTTAATTAGCAATAGAAAACGTATTTGTGCCAAATCTTTAAAATTCTTACATTAAGTAGCTAAAAATATTTACCGGGAATAAAAATATACACTTCATTGAAGACTGTTTACTTACTTCACCAGAGTAACCCTTTCTTAAATCTAGTAATTATTCCAAGAAATAAAATTTCTTTTTTTTTACCTTTTTACCCCAGGAAGCGGGGTTGGTTATTGGTTAACTTCCCAGGTGCCTTTCTTCATTATTTTCATCTCTATATAAAAAATCTGCACACAGAAAAGTGATTATTTGGAACGAGAAAACATAATTACTTGAATTTATTTACTAGATTCAAATGCATATTTACTTGGATGTAGAAAGTTAGGTATATACAAGAAATGCCACATACTCAATATAAGCAAAATAATTTCTCAGATAAATGCTGTCAACAAATAAATTCTTTCTTTATAAGACCCAATATTGTATTGAAAGAAGTAATTGAATTTTTCGTCTCAAAAATGTTAATTTCTCCAACGAAGTAATAGTAAATCCATCCAAGTGCGTAGTTACTTGATCCAAGAAAATATAAGACATTTAATATAAGTAAGTATTGTTTACTGAATAAAAACCCACCAATTATTTAACTGAAGTGATTCCCACTTCTTTCAAGTAATCCCTTTCTCTGGAATAAATATGCGCACCGTGATTTTGTCAAGGCTCGCGCGCCCGCGCGTGGTGCTGGCACGTGCTGGCGCCACGGAACCTAACCTAGTACGAAAACAACGAAGTACTCGTAGGGGATGTGCCTTGTGATTTATTGGGGATGTGTATTGTGATTTATAGTGTACAATAAACGATTCAACACGGAGTAGTTTGATGTAACGCACGCAACAGTTTAGAACGAGTAAGTAAATATAACATACCTATCTTGGTAATTAGCAATAGAAAACGTATTTGTGCCAAATCTTTAAAATTCTTACATTAAGTAGCTAAAAATATTTACCGGGAATAAAAATATACACTTCATTCAAGACTGTTTAGTTACTTCACCAGAGTAACCACTTTCTTAAATCTAGTAATTATTCCAAAAAATAAAATTTCTTGGTTGAAGTCAATAATCTCTCGCGTATATACGAACCTACCAACTACTTCAGCCAAGTAATTCTCTCTTCGTTCGAGAGATCACACAAAATATCTGACAAAACCTGGCTAACTAGTTTTAACGTGCGTTTTTTCATGGGAGTGAGCTTTCTGGCAGAAATGACAGGCATATTAAAAAAAATATCGTTTTATATATCGTATCTGTTTCTATCGATCCAAACCTGCTATCTCAAATCTGTCCACATCAGCAGTAAATACAGATACATTATGTGCATAGCATATACATAGGATCGACCCGGGAAACTCAATAATAAAACTTTTCAAACTCCATTTTGCGTTTTACAGCGCTTCAACGGCACACATAGGCTGGTTCGTGGATGTGTGCGTTCTGTAGCCGGTTCTCGCAGTTCGTACATTCTCCATTTGGACTAAATCCAATTTTTGCCGATGGCGATTATTCAAATGCCGAGATTTATGGGTCGGACTGTTCGCCGCAATAAATCCCACAGAAAATACGAGAAAACGGTTCGACTCGCTGCTAATTTATTACATGGAACGCTTGGGTGCCAACCAAATTGTTACAAAACTCCCCGCTTCAGGAACGAATTAAGTTTGCCCTCTCTCTCTTTCTCCAAATCCGTTCCTCTTCGTGTATGTGCGGTCAAAATATAAAAAAAGTTTTTGAGAGGTTGGCATCAGCTTACTCGGCGGTGACCTTGAACCAATATTTACTATTTTGAACTGGTTTATTGTAGTTATTAGCAAGCTTAATCATGGTATTTTTATTGTTTGTGTTGTCAAAATGTTGTATTTTTCCATGGAAAGATAGTATCCCATCCGTTTGTTAGTCGATAAGATTGATTCTTCGGTAGATATCTTTGCGCTGAATGAGAATTCACAGTCAAACGTTTCCTATTACGTATGTTTTTTTAAAATTAGTGAGGTCAAAATGGTTTTTTCTCGAATGTATACATGCTGAACCCATTGTGCAAAAGTTTTATAACAACACTTGTAATTCTTTTATTTACATACCATAATTATCATAATTTTTCAATTTCAGTATGAGCCAGAGATGGTCAAGTAAGGACAAGTGAAGAGGAGCTGTACACAGGGAAAGACTTCAACGCAGAGGAAGCTTCAGATATGAAGACATCGAAAGGTAGGTCCCAGAGATGACAACCATCGATGGAGGCGATGAAGACATTATAAGGTAGGATTTAAATGATTCTATATTTGCAGTTTTGTCGTCTTTATACTTTAGAGACTTCCTTTCGAGTTCTCTTGATCACAGCACATTACAACAAAAGAGCGTGTTTATTTTGGTTACGTCCGTAAACGACTTTTAGTGTGGTCACTAAAACGGATTATGGTTTCTTTGGGAGCCATATGATTTAAAACCATTTCTTACAAACCAGTGGTGTTTCTTATTAAAATATCTATCCAATAATACCAGACACGACCAATGTTCTGGTTTGAAATTCCACCACAATGCAGTTATCACTACTTTCGAAATATTCTGGAAACCAATACTATTAAATACATCAGATTGGTTTATGTTATGACAATTGTTTTCCTGAGCCTCTATGACTTAATATAACCAAGGAAGAAAGCATCTATACATACAGAAAAGTGATCTCTTGGACGAAGAGAGAATTACTTGGATGAAGTGGTTGGTAGGTTCGTATATACGCGAGAGATTGTCGACGTCAATTAGGAAATTTTGTTTCTTGGAATAATTACTAGATTTAAAAAAGTTGTTACTATAATACAATAAGCAATTAGGAAAATTTTGCAATTCTTGCATAGTTATTGCAAAGAACTATCCTCAGACAATTCGGCCATATTAAAGTTTACACCAACAATAATCACTTGGTAACAAAATATTCAACACAACAATCGAGAATTGATGCGGAAGATAATAAATAACTATAACTAGATATAAATATACGGACATACCGTATCTTCCCGGACTTATCGTAATGATGAATGTATACATATACAGGGTGTCCGGAAAGTAATGGGACCCAGCTTAACCGTATATTCTTTATGTCAAATGGGACCGATTGAACCAAAAAATCCCATAGTAAAAGGTGCTTCCTTAAGAAGTTATAAGGTGTTAAAGATAGAAAATATATTTCTTGTTTTGCGTATATTTCAGAAAAGACACGGCCGATTAAGCTGAAAAGTGGTACCCTTAGGCTTTTGGAGACGCCAAACATGATAACAGTATTAGGACATTGCATATTGTAGAGGGAGCTGTCGGCAGCTTTTCTGGGGGAATAATAGTATGATACTTTTATTATTATTATTACTTTGGGCGGGACGACTAAAAATTATGATACGGACGTTAATTTTACATAAAAAATGTTTACCTATTCTATGGCGATAAAATCCACCGTTTTCAAGAAAAACGCAATTAAACATTTTGTGAATTTGCTAGAAGCTATCCATGCCGCCACACTAATGTGCAGGCGTTGCTACCAAATGATTTGCCACAAAGACTGAAACTTTGGACAACGTTCTACCTACCTTATTAGAAGACCTCCCTTTAAACCTGCGTGGAAGTGTATGGTTTATGCACGATGGTGCTCCCGCTCATTTCCTGCAAACTGTGCGAAACTATTTAGACAAACACTTTCCGCACCGCTGGAGTGATTATCCTTGGCCACCGAGAAGCCCAGACGTCAACCCATTAGATTTTTTTATATGGAGCTATATGAAATCTATTGTATACCGGCAAGTCTACTAATACTAGGCAAGATTTGCAAAGAACGATTATTGACGCAGGAAATGAAATTAGAAATAACTTTGAGTCATTTTTTAGAGTACGACAAAACTTAGGAAAACGTTGTGAAAGATATGTTGAACTAAACGGTGGGCATTTTGAAAACCTTATAAATTTATAAATAAAGAATAAGTGAAAATTAAATTTAATTTTTTATAATGACAGCTTTCAGCAAATACACAAAATGTTTAATTGCGTTTTTCTTGAAAACGGTGGATTTTATCGGCATAAAATAGGTAAACATTTTTTATGTGAAATTAACGTCCGTATCATAATTTTTAGTCATACCGCCCAAAATCATAATAATAATGAAAATATCATAATAATACTACCCCAGAAAAGCTGCCGACAGCTCCCTCTACAATATGCAAATGTCCTAATACTCTTATCTTGTTTGGCTTCTCCAAAAACCTAAGGGTACCAATTTTCAGCTTGATCGGCCGTTTCTTTTCTGAAATATACGCAAAACAAGAAATATATTTTCTATCTTTAACACCTTATAACTTCTTAAGGAAGCCCTTTTTACTATGGGATTTTTGGTTTAATCGGTCCCATTTGACATCAAGAATATACGGTTAAGCTGGGTGGGATTTGAACCAGGGACCTTTGTGTCGCTAGCACAAATTTACACCCATTTACTATATACATATACAGGGTTAGCCAAAATTACCGAAACGCCTAAATAATTCTCCAACCGTAAGAACTTTCCAAAAATTGTTCAAACAAAAGTGTTTTGGCTTTAAACAAGCTATCTTTTAAATATATTTTCAATATACAAGGTGCTCATTTTATTATAGAAATTTGGTAACATATCCTTTTTTTAAATAGAACACCCTATATATTATTACATTTTTTTAATTCTAATATTAATTCTAAGAACTTTGTATACGAATCATTTTTGTATAAAGTGCATTATTTTTTAATTAGAAGCTATTAACAAAAAATAGTCAAAATTACCAGAACACGTAAATAATTCTCCAACCGCAAACAAATTCGTAAACATTTTCATTCGAAAATGTTTATTCATACGTTTTTTGGGCTTAAACAACCTCTCTTTTAAATATAGTTTTAATATACAGTGTGTTTGTTTTATTATGGAAATTTGCAAACCATTCTATTTTCTAATAGACTACCCTGTAAATTTTTGTTTTTTTAATTCTAAGATTAATTTTAAGAATATTTTATAAAAATATCATTCCTATAAAAAATTCTTAGAATTAATCTTAGAATTAAAAAATGTAATAACATATAGGGTATTCTATTTAAAGAAGGATAGGTTACCCAATTTCTATAATAAAATGAGCACTTTGTATATTGAAAATATATTTTGACGATAGCTTGTTTAAATCCAAAAAAATTTTGTTTGAACAATTTTTGGAAATTTCTTACGGTTGGAGAATTATTTAATACAATTGCGGCGCAAATATTTGTGCAAAATTTTAAAAACATAACGAAATTCGCGAAATTCATATTATCTCTAACAGACGCTTTGTACATTTTTAATTGGCAAGATTTCAGTGTGTGGTGCGCTTAGCGCAAAAAATGTGAAGGGAAGGTGTTGGTGTTGGTTCAAGTGGGGGGTTTATAAATTATAATACACCCAACTCGAATATACATTATTCGGAAATATGCAGAATCATTGTAAACGATGAATAGCAAAGTCAAATATGATGTTCACGGTAACTGTATAAATTTATCATCAGGGGCTCATTGTGGGGTGGAACGTGATGAAAGGCTACCGACTGGGTAACTTTTAAAAGGGAAGCGTTGTACGAGAACCTCTTCACAATCAAGGACCATGAAAAATAATTAATTGTCCTTCAAAATCGTAGTTTTTATTTGTGTGCGAGCGTAAGTGTTTGCGCTCGCCCCGTTCCGGCGAGCTTTTCCACAAAGTCATCGTGACTGAACTTTATCAAATACGAGTTTACAGTCATTACTGTGTATACAGACTGAAGCGATGATTTATTGTCCGCAAAACTGTTTGGATCCGTATCTTATGGTGTGAACTACCGTTCACACAAAACCGTTTTTTTATGTACCGAACCAGTGGACCAATCTTTTATCTTTTATTAGAGTATATTTAGTCTGCCGTAAAACTGTGTTTATACCTAAGATAAATCAAGAAATATGGAACAGTAAAGAAAACTCATAACGTAAAATTTAGAATTAGTAATTTTATACATGTTACTTTAACATTGCTGTCCCATTATAACATAATCATTGGTCTACACATAAACTGAAGTTTACACATAAAAAGGCAAGGCATGCATTTATACAGAGTGAGTTATTAGTATCCCGGCGGTCGATAGTTAATAAATCGTATGAGAAAGAAATAAATATTTTATACAAAAGTTGTTTGACTCGCTATTTTTTATAACGTAACGTAACGTATTTTTCATTCGTACAGAGTGTTGCATTTAGGTGTGACGGAAAGTGTATGTACATTCGTTTAAATGGAACGTCCTGTATATTTTATTATATTATGAATACTACTAAATTTGTTTATCCAGCCGTGGGTGTTGCTGTCACAGCGTTAATAGTTCTAGAAATATTCAACTGTTTTTCTAAAATCTGCCTGTTCTTTTTAAAAACTCTGTAACAACGAGTTTTTTGCCTATTTTGCAAATTAAAAACCCATTCAAACACTTCCAAATAACCCATGTTTCCACTCACGTTATCAATATTACTCATTATATCATTTATATTATCTCAATCTTAAATTGTCTCTCCAGAAAAATAACCTATTTTAAATCAATTTACAATGGTTAGGAGATGTTGTTGGTTGTTTTTTGTACTGAATACAAATCCGTTCTCAAACGTAGTTCATCAAGCCAGCACATACCATTACAATGAAACGTCTCCGTACAATTTTCACAAGTGAAGTCACGATAGTCCCCTAAAATTACAACTTAAGTTACTAGGTGTTCGTGTTCGTTCGCTGTACGTTTGCAAAAATGGCAAAACACACTTATAAAATTGTGTAATATATTGAGAACTGTAATACTATTAAATAGGTTTTAAATGGCTTCTTCTATAACCCTTTAAATAATTTATATCATACTACCCAACACAGTGTATACAGAGCAATATTAAGATACCTACTAAATAGCATACTGCTCTTTAAATTGCAAATATCACAAAACTTAGTAAAAATAAATATACGACATAGTGAATATAAATTAAAAAGAACTTAAGGGGCATTTCAATTAGCAAAAAATATACAGGGCTGTTCCGTTTAAAAATCTCAAGAAAGAGCCATTTAAAAAAGTTTAAAAATTACTGCATGCTACTATCACCCTGTATATCGCATCTAATTTTTCATGACATCATCATCATTTTTTGACAAACAAGTTGAATATCTCAGAAACTATGTACTTTACATAGGTATGTACTTAGTATTCATGATATGGTATGATATACAGGGCGATCCATTTAAAAAAAATTACATACGTCACGCCTAAAAACAAGAGTCAAACGACTCATGTATAAAACATTTTTTCTTTCTGAAACGATTTGAAAGCTATCGACCGCGGGGGTACTAATAACTCACCCTGTATATGAAACAAAATAAAACGATGTTATTAGGATAGACATTTGACTTACCCACTCGATTTATATTTAGTTCTGCTGATTTCACTGAAGTCAAGAATAGCACCAAACAAGCATGCAAATCGTTTTGAAAATTTAAAAATTTTCTTTTGTCAAAGTTTTGTCCTTGTTTTGTGCTGTTTTGTGCCGCACTATCAAATATCTGTGATAACTATTTATTTGTTAAGTTATAATTTCTCAATGATTATTTATTGTAGCGACGAGATTTGGCATGGTGAGATGTGAGAATGCATAATATTAAAAAATAATATTAAATCTTTGTGACGTTATAACTAAAAAACTACCCAATATTTAATGGGAATTCCACGTGTCCTTTATTCCAGTACAAAGAAGAGTTCAGCGAAACTCCAATAAAAAAATGTTGAATAGTTTTAAAGTTATATAGCCACAAACAGTGCAGTTAAACTCATGCACAAAACTAGCACAATACTTTAGCATCGGAAAAAGTCTGATTTTATTTCAAATTTTAAAGTTAGGTCAGACATGTCCAATATAACTCGGAAACGAAACAAGCACAAAACTCTAAAGTGGGGGGGCTGGCATGTCCTCACCCCCCCCCCTTCAGAAAAATGCTTATAACTCGGAAACGAATGGAGCACAAAACTTCTAGTTTGCGGCACAAAACAGCACAAAACTAGCACAAAACTTTGGCATTAGAAAAAAATCGAAATTCGGAAGTGGGGGGGGCTGGCATATCCACAGCCCCCCTTCAGAAAATTGCTTATAACTAAGAAACGAAAGGAACACAAAACTTTTGGCTTGCGGCACAAAACAGCACAAAACAAGCACAAACCTTTGACATAAGAACATTTTTAAATTTCGATTGGGGGGGCTGAGGACCCAGCGCCATATCGTAAGCTTGTCTGCTGTAAAATACTCTGGGATCCAGTCAACCAGGGGTGAGGTCATTCTAGTGACAAATTTGAAATATTCTACATGGTTATTAAATAGACTATAGCAACTACATGGTAACTCCTTCATTCTATATCAGTAACAAACTTTTAATTGTTCGAAGTAACGCAACAAACCCCCATCAACGAAAATTGCACGGTGAACGTAATGAATCCGTAGCATATAGTCTATTGAAAATGTCGTATCGGTTGTTACACGCGTGTTTATTACTGTAACGACCGGTACGCAGAGTAGCCATTAGCGTTTTAAGTGAAGGGTTGGCTGCTCGATCAAGCCGCCATGCTAAGGTACCGGCTTCCACACAACAATGGCACGGTGGTGCTCACGTAACAGGCCATCAACTGGCTAATGATAGCGGAAACGCCAGGCGAACTCATAAATGCCACCTTCGATTCACTAATTAGATTATATGCGACAACCCATCACATCAGAGGAATGGAAAGACCTATGTACGAGTCCAACCATCCAATGCATGCACGATTACGAGATAGTTGTAATTTTTCGTTCCGCGAATCCGTGGAAGGGGGTAATTATACCAGTCTGGACAAGGACTGTGACAAGCATGCGTTTCGTGTGCAATCACTAGTTGTTTTTTTCTTGGATTATTAGTGCACACTGAAGCGGAAGGATTATAATCTATATTAATATTTCAAACGCTAAGGGCGAGTTGTTTAATGAGTCCAGTGGCCGGACAAAAATGTATGTCTCGCAGAAGTTAGAAGTCGCCCAGCTATGAGTGTGCGTAGCGGGCACGCATGAGTCAATGACGACTTATGCGGTCGATTGGATTGATATCCATAGGCGCGAAGCGCCTGGCGGTCGGTAGTAAACCGAGTGAATTTTTTGTCGTAACTATATGCAACACGTGCCCACTGAAATATTTTACTCATTTCTTGGATATGCATTGAACGATTGTATTACTGCATATTTTTCTAAATTATCTTCAGTAAAATTATTTCGCTTAGATGTTAAAATGTCTTTAAACCTTGAAAATGATCTTTCTACATCGCAGGTAGTCACAGGCGCAAAAGAATAAACCAACACCAAATTGGAATATTCTTGAGAAATTTCTTCATCCGTAAATGAATTCGTAGAGATTTGTTTTAAAATATTAAAATACGGATTTCTATGTACTACCGCATCAAGTTTCTTTTTGTAATTTTAAACTGATTGGTGCTTCAATGCTTCGTAACCTTTTGTACAGAGATTCAATCCTTTGAAAACTGCTTGCAAGTTCAACATTTTGTTGTTCTAGAAACTTTATGGTTGGCAATACTTGCGCATTTGTATCAATAAATTTTAATTGTTCATGCAAATCTTGTAATGATAGTACTTTTTTGCAGTCTTTAATACTAACTGCTTCATCAGGCAAATTTAAGACGAAGGGTTTGATGATATCAAAGTTTCTTGCACACAAAATTGCCGCTTCTAACCATGTACCCCATCTCGCAATAACTGGTTGTGGTGGCAAAGGTAGATTAGGGCACTTTTCCTTGTAAAGAGACAATCTGGAAGGAGCTTTCAATAAAATTTTTTGCATGTGCTTATTATCGTATTCATGTCTGGAAATTCTTCCCGAATAAATTCACAAATTCTATAATTAGCGTGTGCAAAACATGTCAAATGAAGAATATTTGAAAAATGTTGTTTAAGTAATTTTCCAACTTTTAACATAATCGCAGCAGCGTCAGAAACAAACAGTAATTACTTTGGTAGCGTCTGTGGTTCCTACTTTTTTTATGGCGTCATTTACTATTGTACATATCTCTTCAGCTTTGACGGTACAGCGAAACTGAGTAGATATTAAATAGGGTTTATATAGGTCTTGCGGGTCCAACAATCCGACAACGACGTTGACCACACATCTACCCTTCATATCCGTAGTTTCATCTGCAGAAACCCAAATATATTTATCGGATAGTTTTGACTTTATTTTAGAAATTGTTTTGTCATATTTCCCTTGTACGTAATTTTTTCTAATCGTGGCTTCATCGGGTAAGTCTCGTCCAGTATACTTCTTGAAAAATTTTTTAAAAAGGGATTATTAATTTTTGTGAAAGGTATATTAGCAGAAATAAATGTTTCACATAAATCATCAAAAAAGTTTTTAGTTGACGTTCCTGATACATTTTCCATGTGTTTTTTTGTTTTTACATGAGCCCGAAGGCATTGCTTACTACGAATAATTAAATTTCGTGAGCAGAAATTGCAAACCACTTCCCCTTTCTTAACGAACGTGAAAGTATTGCCAAACTCAGCTAGCAAACGATTCATTGCAGGATTTTCACACTAAGTACAACTATAAAATAAAACAATAATTCAACTCAAAGTATAAAACAGAAGAACAAATTCGAAATGGAAAATAAAAACAGATATTCACACAAAATTTCAAGAAACAACACAATTGAAAGAAACTGATCAAATTATCTATCGACGAAGCGGAAATTTAAACTAGGCAAGCGACTGTACTCGATCAACGCCAAAGCAGGTGTAGTGGTATGTACACCATGAGCCGAAGCCAGACCGGCTAGCCGGTTGCGTGCCCACCAGCACGTGTCCCATGCACGACACTGGAAAATATACATTTTTGTCCGGCCGACAGTTTAAACCTGGGTTGTCGTCAGACTTGTTGACGAAAAAAAATTAAACTGACATAATCTAGTTGTAAATAAAATCAAAAAGATTTGTTGATCGGACCACAAAGTTATTACGATATTAAAAAAAAATAATCCTTTTTTATTTTTCTAAATATCTCTAAATCATTAGAAATTTACCTGTTTTCTCCATAGAGAGCGCACAATTCTGAACTATTTTGTCCATTTTACCAGTTTCTATCATTAATAATACCAAAAGTAATGACTAATCACTGTATAGAACAAAGTAAAATTCATTCAAATGAATACAAAATTAAGTGCAAAATACGCTCAAAATAATCTCAACTCTTACTTCGGTTAGTGGCAATGACGTCACAATTCTGACTGCACACGTATGATTTGCATTCATGGATATTCCTACATTCAACTTAATAAACAGTTCTATTTCACAATCTCATTAACCATTTCAGAGGGGCGTTTATCCATATACCAGTTACATGCAAAACACGGGCGCATAAAAAGCAGATCAGAGTCGAAACAATTGTACTGATGTGTAAAAGAAACGTACTGTTGGAATGTGTATGCATAGCGCATTGTTCCGGGATAAATATAAAATTCAACCGCGCCTGCTTTAATCATGAACTTAATTAGAGAAAAGAAGACAATATACTGGTTGATTTAATATGCTTTCATGATGATTAAACCAATAGCATTAACCCCGGAACAGGAGCTAATTTATAAGTGACATTTTAAGACATAGCCCTTTAAAATTGACCCAGCCGTTGTCAAGTTGATCTGCTTTTTATGCAATTGTGTCGAATTACTACGAACTGTCAGCGCGGACCTCTGTAAAGAAGGTTTCTGTAATAAAGTCCACAGACCAAGACACAGGAGAAGAGTACTAACAGCTAAGATGAATAATAACTAACAGTTGACAACAACTACAGTAGCTGCCTACTGGCAAAGGGCAGAACTCGGCTGAACAAATTAACTAAGTATGTTTGTTTATAGACAAAGACTTGAGTGCAACGGTTCACCGTTAGATGGAACCACATTCTGGGCGTACTACAGACTCAAAGCCGACGTCGATTTCACAAAAAAGTTTGTGCGTGTTCTTGAGTAGCAGTTTAACATTGTTCTTGAGTGTGGTTGCCGTTTAACATTGTTTTATTGATGATTTGATTCCAAAACCTGGCTAAATTCAATTTCCAAAATGTTAAACCCAAAATATGAGTGCAGTTTATGGAATAGGCCGATGTAATTTGGGGCGGTCATGAAAACGGTTGGAAAAGAGCACTTTCTGTTATATATTGTTTAAAACAAAGTATGTACTTTAAACAAAGTATGTACTTTCTTACAATATGCTTTCCAATTACTTCAATTTAGTTAATTGTAGGGCCGATAACATGAATACTTATCTTACAAAGCAACATTATTATGCAAAATTTAAGATTTGTCAATTATATTTTATCTGCCATTCTGTACGTATATTTTGCCATGTTTGATGATGTATAGCGGGCAACCAAGATGACCAAGATACTACTCGAACATAAACTAAAACAAACCTGTTTTTACGTCCTGGTACGAACCTCATGAGCACGGATTCATATTCAGCGCAAGAAAATCGACCGAAAACGCCTACTCACATTCATAGATCATTGTTAAAATCTTGGTTATTTTTGTGGAGAGACAATTGTGAGTTTGTGAATAGGAGCATGCATTTTATTGCAGAAAATAATACCTTGTCAATTATTTCCAACAAAATTGGCTTGTTAATTCTTAGAATATAACATTTCTGGTGAAACGTATGTCATATAAATGGTACAATAGGCGTACTAGATTTTGTTGTATTTTTTCTTGTTACTCATTAAAAATGAGATTAAGACACTTTAAAAAACTATCTTTTTTATGATAACCAAAAACTAGGAAACAAAAAAAGATTCAAAGTAATATAGTTGTTTTGTGACAAACTTTTGTTTTATATCATTTTTTGAAACATGGGGCATTACTAAAATTTTGGGTATAGATATTATTGCTCGACAATTTTGTCGTCTATTTCTTATAATAAAGGAAACACTTAGTTGCTTGAACACACCATTTACTAACTAAAAATAAACTAAACCAAAATCTTCTTAACTTCTTTTAGTTGTTGTTTTAGATGTAAAAAAATATTCGTAAATAAATGCTGCAATTTTTAACTTATTTTGTTTAAAATACAACATTTCGGATAATTTACATAATTTTTCAGTTAATCTTATATTTATAAGTCTGCTTAATCAATGAAAAATCTGATGTGGCCAGGCACATGACTTTATCATACTATATATAAAGTTAATAGTTTAGCTGCATGAGACTCTATTTGATCGAGATCGGCCATGTCTGCATTAAAATAAAACTTCTAGAACTAGACAGATATGTCGATTAAAGCTGCGTTCGGATATTGTACTCCGTTGACACCGGGTACACCGTCCAAATGACACTTACGTGTTATTGGGCGTAAAAATGTAATGCAATATGCGAACGCAGCTTATATTGACAGAAGTTATTGTCGAAACATTAGCGTTTGACACCAAGACTACCTACTGTCATTAGAATCAAAAAATCTGACAAATCCTGGCTACTAGTTTTCAGGCAGTACGACCGATCTCGTAGAAATAGAATTTGCTCATGCAGCTAAACTATTGATTGTACCAAAAAATGTCATAGTGATAAATTATTCAGAATTTCCTCATCTTTAATTTATTATTTAACTATTCCGACGAAATTCCAGAAATGGCGGCTTATTTGCCAAATCTTTCAAAAATGCTAAGACTAAACCTTCAGTTCCTTTGGACCCTCTTCAACAGAAAGCTTTTCAGCTCTAAGTTTGGTTATGAAACTCTAAATATGAAGTTTCGTCCCAATACCTTTAGTAGTTTCTCCGGAATCGTCGCCACAAAAAACGGGTACACACATACACACACACACACACACAGACATTTTTTTGTACCTTGGTCAAAAATGTTCAGGGGACCCAAAAAGACATATTTCCGTTAAAATCTCAAATTTTTTTTGGCATGATTACAATACTTTACATACTGCGTATGATAAAGTAAAAATCGTTTATGGAATACTCTATAAATGTACGATTGCTATTAATAAACGATTTGTTATAGCCTTCGGAACTTCAGATAGAAGAATTTCAATATAGCCCATCGGACATACGTGAAATTAAACCATCCAATCAAAATATCCGTCTCCAGAACTGTCAGTGTCAAATTACCTAAATTGTCATATAACCTCAAATTACATCGACGAAAAAAATCTATGTAGTGTTTGTAACCAATAGGGATATTAAACGGCGATTAACGGTCTCGACAATTAATGCACTCGTTATCGCTCGTGCGTTAAAAAGTCTCGATCATTAATATTTTGTTTCTATATTATACTTGTTGGTTAAATAACTATAAATCTAGTTTAAAAACAAACGTGTGACTTTGTCTAGTCTCAGCCTAGAAGGGTCTATTTAGTCTCCATTTAGTTTTTGAAATAAAACTTTGAAATTACTGCTATAGAATTCAAAAATGTATATGAACGTGTCGCCTATTAATTATATATTACGTAATGTTTGTGAATATGTATTGTAACAAACATTTTGTGAAAAGAGTCGATGTACAGTCTGATTAAGATTTAGATTTACCATCTATCAACTTTTTTTCTGGTACATCTTCCCCGACTGTCGACAATTTGCATCGAAATTACCTTCTTTTTCCAATTTTCGCGTGAGAGATTTTCAAATCAGCTCGAACTTGGAGACGCTCCGTTCGGTTCGCTCATTTCCAATCTTTTAAGCTGAAAAAGCTTTAAATTTCCAGTTCGGCGTGTACACGGCCAATCTATCTGCTCGGCTGGGCTCGGCCGCTTTCAAAGAAACCGACTGAAAAGAAACGAAAAGTGTAATTTGTTAAAATGGCACTCGCTAACTTTTAAAACACTAGTTAGGACTTTTTAAATTTGTCGTCGACGGCTTCGCCCTCACGGGCGGGCGGCCCTTGGGGGAGCGAAGCTGGGGGTCGCCTTTTTTAACCGAACGGGAAAGATGTAATCGAATTGGCCGTGCATTCGTTAAAAATAAAATAAAAGTTTTCGCCCCCCGTCTCTAAAAGCCTCCTTTGCTTTTAAATGGAGACGCCATTTTTAGGGGCGACCACTGCACAATTTAATTTTACACAGTTTTCTATCTCGGAAAAATTCTGTTAACCGTGGTATTTCCACATGAATTTCTAATTTTAACTTACTGATTAGTATCGAAGCTTGTAGATACCTATATGATAACACAACATCTTCTGCAAGTGACGTTAATAGTCTGGACACTGAATTAACCCTGAAGGAGGAAATTTATTTAGTACAGTGTTATGACGGTACTGGTGAATCTTGTTTTCGTGTGAAAATAGAAATTAGTAAATCCCGTATGTCCAGAATTATAAAGAAAATAAAAAAGAACATTTAGACCACGAGACTTTGGATGCCAAAAGTTTGGATTTCAGTCTTGAAATTGGTAAGGAAATATTAAATAAACGAGATTTTCAATAAACTTATTGTATACTGCTTAAAAGAAATAGGGGGACACTTTTTTCGAAACCTGTCACTTTTTAAATAATAGTTCTAGGCATATCAAGTTTGGTATACTTCAACGGCATATATTTAACTTACTGAAACAATGTTACAACTCTTGGTTACTTCTAAGTTACACTAAAAAATGTAAATTAATAGCGCAAAACATAATGGAAATGACCGTCATAGTATCGATGACAGTCGGGTTTTATGTGGATTGGTGAGGTTTAATACAGTGTATGCACTCCACGAGCACGAATCACTTCCTCACACCTTCGTGGCATGCTTCGCACTAGTCCGTGAAGAGATTGTTGGGGTATGCTTTCCCATTCCTCAATCAGGGCTTGTGTCAGTTCCTGTATGGTTAGTGGTTGATTAGGGCGCTTACTAACACGTCGGTCAAGCTGATCCCACACGTGTTCAATAGTATTCAGGTCAGGACTAAACGCCGGCCATTCCATGACCTGAATTCCACGTTCGTGTAAAGAGTTTCTGGTGATGCCGGCGGTATGTGGCTTTGCATTGTCCTGCAGTAGGATGAAATTTCCACCGACGCCATATGCAGCAGGCACCACATGGCCCTCCAAGATGTTTACCATGTAATTCATGGCATTTAGTCTACCAGGAACCACAACAAGATCAGTTGTCTATACTAATGTCTATACTGATTCCAGCCCAAACCATCACACATCTACGACCAAATCTATCCACTTCCTGTATAGTAGCGGCTGCATAGCGTTCAACAGGACGTCTATATACACGTACTCGACCGTCGCAACGAGTTAAACGAAATCTGGACCAGTCTGTAAACAGTACAGGCGTCCAGTGACGAAGTTGTCAATCTCTGTGATCCAGAGCTAACCTCATTCGCGCTGCTTTGTGATGCTGCGTATGGCGTGGCGCGCTGACAGGTCTTCTTGGTTTCAAATTCGCTTCTTTTAATCTGTTTCTAGCAGTTCGATGAGAAATTTCTATTGCAATGGCTCGTCTTAGGTCGTTTAGGAGGTCTCGTGCTGTGGCAGGACGCTGAGGTAGAGAGAAAAGGATAAGTAATCGGTCTTGATTTTGAGTAGTTTTTCGATTTCGCCCTTGCCCAGCTCTTCTAACATATTGGCCAGTCTCCCGAAACCGATTCCTTATACGTTGAATAACAGAAGGGGAAACTCGAAGCTCCCTGCTAACATGTCGAATAGAGTGGCCATGCTGAAGAAGGGCGACAGCACGAGAATGCACTTCACCCAGATGCCTCATTTTACTTCTAGTCAACGAAAATTGACTACTGAATTCATTTGTCATCTTTAGTAGGCTTTCATACGTGAATTCAAAGCATACTTGACATTTTTTCCTTTTTGTTTTGCGTTATTTATCTACATTTTTAAGTGTAACTTAGAACTAACGAAAAGTTGTAACGTTGTCTTTGTAATTTTCTTGATCGAAATATATGCCCTTATAGCATACTAAATTTGATTTGCCTAGAACTATTATTTAAAAAGTTACAGGATTAAAAAAAGGTGTTTTTGTTGGAGCAGTGTATGTGTTGTATGTGTCCAATGTCCAATTTCTACATAAAAGATGGAATTATTAATTAATTCTTATAGAGTACAAATTTTGCGCGATTTAGGGGGTATTATGCTGTAACTTGATCCGGGGACATACCTATAAGGAATCAAGCAAAACTAACCGGCCTGTTCTAACGTAGTAAATTACAATTAATAATTTATATAATTAATAGCAATTTGCATCAACGTTGGGTAACGTAAGGTAATTTTTTAAATTGCCCTCATCCTCAAAGTAGTAATTCGCTTTTTATTAATTAAGATAATAACTCAATAACTAATAACGCAGGGTGCACAAGCTTAAATAGTGTGTAATGAGAAAAATTGTTGAAAGCTTAAAAATGAATTGCACCTACTTTGTTTGCTAATTGATGGTTACACAATAATTGTATAAAGTGTGCGCATAACCGCAGATGTATACAGGGGATTCAAAAAATATGCGGGGTTAGTAATTATTAGGGATTACAGATGCGTCTACAAGTGCGATTTTTTGCACCTTCCGATTATTAGATACTGTACTTAATGTGTACAGTGTGTGTGAAAAAATTATTTATTTTTATCTAAAAATTATTATTGCACATTAAACAGTTGTATATAATTTGAAATTTGAAAAGATCTGGATGAAAGCGGGTGAGTATTTTCATAATCACCTTTTCAACGAAATATTTATAAGAAGAAAGCTACATCAGTCCAGTTTTGGAGAACCACTGATATATATTCAGAAATAATTGTTGTATTCGTTTTCATGGAAATACGTCTTTCAAAACCTTTTTACCTAACCTGATTACTTGGATTAATTATTCCCTAAACAATAATCATATCGATATATTCCTCGTTACTGTAATTAGGCATGTTATCCAAAGATCGTGTAACAATACTAGCAGCTACTATCAGTACCAGGTATCGGTCCTTAAAATGTGTCATATTCAATTGTTCTTGATTTTAAATTGAACTTTTTATATAACAATTAGGTCTAGCTGTAACTTCCTAGTTTAAGTGTTTATTTTAAAAGATTGCTAAGAAAATATACTTATTTTGGTCTTCTCTTGCTATACACACCCTGCAAATAAAACTAACTATACGTATAATAATTCCTTTATAAACAGTTTTGCTCTAATAAGTTAACAAATGCAATTTTGTCCTATTTTTTATAACCCCCACAGTTAATGTGGTGAGGGTGTATTGAGTTTGGTACAACATTTGTAACACCCTTAAGGAGGCGTGGCAGATATAGACTTGATCAGAATTGAAAACTGAATCGATTTAGCTATGTCCGTCTGTGTGTCCGTCTGTCCGTCTGTCCGACTGTCCGTCTGTATACAAGATAACTGCCGTAATTTTGAAGTAATTGATCTGAAATTTGGTATACAAGCTTATCGCTTAAAAAGGAAGGACAAGTTCGTGAATGGGCAAAATCGGTTAACTTGTTTTTTTTTTTATTTTTTGCTGAGGGGGTATTTTAACTTCAGCACCGCTAAAGATAATGTTCTTACTAGTTTTTATTTACATTTTGCATGTGATGTCACAACCTATGAACTTAATTTTTTAAAACGGAACTAATTAATTCGATTAACTTAAAAGGTAGGTACTGTTTTTTTTTAAACTCCGCATATTTAGTCTCAAGACTGTTTTTCACAGGTATTTATTTATTCACAGAATCGTAAAGCCAATACATCAAATTAATGGTAAAGAATGTGTACAATGTTTCATATTAAAGTGGTTGTCTGATATTTTTACTGTATTGGTAAAATTAGTAGGGAAATGTGGTTATTATAATTATTATGATCCTGTTAACACTAGCAATAACACTGCGCAATAACAACAAAAAATCCTGTATGCTTATGATTTTAAAACTTTGTCATCACATCACAATTTTGAGACATTTTACATAAAATAGCAAAAATATGGAATAAATTCATTAAAATTTAAGCTGTTGACTATTTTAAAAGAATCCTCAAACACGGCAGTTTTTAATTATCAAACATATACATTTTTTCATATAAAAGTTAATTTCCGACCACCAATTAATAAAGAAAATGTTTGAGAAATAGGCAATTGAAAATTAGGGAAATTTAGATCACTCTGGGGAGCCTGGATTTTATACATGTCAAAATAAGCATTGTCGATAGATTTTTACGCGTTGAATATGAATTCGGGCTCGTAAGTTTTCACAATGTTTAGTGGAAAAATTGTTATATTTTATGAATTTTGTTATATCGGCTCAAAATAACACTTAAAATTTGGATTTATCTTAAATCCTGTAAATTAATCCACAAAACACCCATTCATGTCCTTGTTTTGCATTTCTTTAGGATGTAAATATCATTCTGAGTTTCATGTGTTTTCTTTTTCAATTTATGAAAAACTTGCAGCCGGGTGAAATATTAACATAACAAAGGTAGTAGAAAAAGAAAACACTGTCAAAATGAAATAAGAAAACAAACAATACGCATTTCAGTATTAAAAAGTAAACAAATATTAATAATTAAAAATATATTGAATAAAGCACAAAGAAACAAATAAATCTACGTGCAACTTTTTCTGTGTTTTTTAAGTAAATGTTAGACGTAAGAAGTTTCATGCGATCTTAATGTTTTTATTTTCAATTCCTTAAGAAATTCGAGTCTTTTAAAATACGATTTTCTTAACATTTCAAACGATTGTAACTTTTTAGGTAATTGGAAAAATAAATAAGTCTAGAGAAAACATTTTTTTCTCAGAATGACATCAGCTTTCTGAAAAAGAGAAAATCCAGAAAATAGGTGCGACAGCCTGTATCTTCTGCGGGTTGTGCGGTTATATTGGGGGTTTGCCTTAATAGGAACAAAAGTCACTGGAAATTCCAATGATTTGGCTACAACACACAAACCATTCAACTGATTGTTACTTTTGGATCAGGAAAACATTGGAGTTTCATGCAAAACATAAAAACAAAATTAGTTACTCAAATTTATTATGAACTAATGGCACAATTGTCAAGCTCTACACACAGAAAAGTGATTATTTGGAACGAGAAAACATAATTTCTTGAATTTATTTACTAGATTCAAATGCATATTTATTTGGACGTAGAAAGTTAGGTATATACAAGAAATGGAACATACTCAATATAAGTAAAATAATTTCTCAGATCAATGCTGTCAACAAATAAATTCTTTCTTTATAAGAACCAATATTGTATTGAAAGAAGTAATTGAAATTTTCGTCCCAAAAATGTTAATTTCTCCAACGAAGTAATATTAAATCCATCCAAGTGCGTAGTTACTTCATCCAAGAAAATATAAGACATTTAATATAAGTAAGTATTGTTTACTGAATAAAACCCACCAATTATTTAACTGAAGTGAGTCTCACTTCTTTCAAGTAATTCCTTTCTCTGGAATAAATATGCGCACCGTGATTTTGTCAAGGCTCGCGCGCCCGCACGTGGTGGTGGCGCCACGGACCGTACCCTAGTACGCAAAACAACAACTCACGAAGTAACCGTAGGGGATGTGCCTTATGATTTATTGGGGATGTGTATTGTGATTTATAGTGTACATTACCGTTTCAACGCGGAATAGTTTGATGTAACGCACGCAACAGTTTAGAACGAGTAAGTAAATATAACATACCTATCTTGTTAATTAGTAATAGAAAACGTATTTGTGCCCAATCTTTAAAATTCTTACATTAAGTAGCTAAACATATTTACCGGGAATAAAAATATACACTTCATTGAAGACGGTTTACTTACTTCACCAGAGTTACCACTTTCTTAAATCTAGTAATTATTCCAAGAAATAAAATTTCTTGGTTGAAGTCAATAATCTCTCGCGTATATACGAACCTACCAACTACTTCAGCCAAGCAATTCTCTCTTCGTTCGAGAGATCACTTTTCTGTGTGTATTACAAGGTTTTCCAAAGACGTAGCTTTTGCAATTTGTTGCATTCTGCGAATTGTTAAATAATTTCAGCAATGAGAAAGTAACTACCGTCAGATTTTGTGTTTGGTTTTATTTATCTTCTTCGTTCCAACAATGTTGCTTGACGTTAATTGTAAGACAATCAGGAGATTGTCTTTAAAAATCAACAACAATTGCCTCAGGCTTGTCGACTTACTGATGGAAATTATACTCGTCTTATACGGTGTATTATAAAGTCACGCGATTGGCAATTATAAAATTCTTACAATCTTCTCCATCCGTAGAAGCTAGCCTACCCTATCGTGGTGATTCCTAGAACGGGTCTGAATAGATAATGATAGGCTGTCGGCTCGCTGCCATATTAGCGAGTAATTATGACGTTTTAATATCGAAATTACGTTTGGATTATTTACAAAAACCTATAATTTAATCAATTACGCTTTTTACAAACAGCATAAGATAATGCCTGCCCAGGTAATTTGGGCCTCGCGTACACGCTTCCACGAATCATTCACAGCTTGACGGGCATCTGAACAACGCCAAGTACAACCGTGTTGATTCTAATAATGAAAGCCAGCGCTTTCTACCTACTTAAGTAACTGTAACAAATTTATTGTTCGTGCGAACGGGAAGTCGATTGTAATGTGGCGCTAATTTGCATTCAACCTATTCTATTAGACTTCTATGATTATCATAATTACACAAATACGTGATGAGATACAGGAATTATTGCTTCGTACCTGGCTGACTGCTTAAGACTAGGTTAACTCCCTCCAGGTTCCATACATACGCTTCTAAAGTATGCTTCTTCTGTATCTCTAAAGTAATCTTTAATTTGGAACAATTTTGGTATCCGTTTGGTCAAGATTGTCTATAATATGTATCATTATTGATAACGTTTCAATTTTTAAAGCGAAGAATAAGCTACTACTGTCGGTTGCAAAAATATTGAGCCCTGTGTACTCATCCATTGATGTATAATAAGTTATTTAACAATTTTTAAGAGTGAAATGCATGTAATCGATTCTGTGCGCAGGATGGTTCCCCTCGGGGAAAGGGGATTACGGGCGGGAAGCGATGCAAGGCTTCGCGCGACGATTCGTTGCGACAGTGGTTCGTTGCATAAACTTCACATATTAATTTGATTTTAAATGTATTGAGGCTTTTTGCAATTTTATTTTTTACGTAAGCCCAGATTAATTCAATTGCATAAAACTCGCAATGGGTTACAGGTAACCACAATAATTTTACCTCATTGCATCTGATTTTTTTTTGCTATAAAATTTAATAGAAGTGCCTTCTCTTGATGGTGATTTTTGACAGATACAACAGCTGTGCTATAGTTAATTGAGAAAGAAATTTCTGACTGTGATAATTACTTGTTGTACTTCCTTGGAATAATACTTCAGCATTTTTGCTGAAGACTTGCAAACACGTACGCACGCTAACTGCGTTGCGTGCGTCAACAAACTTTATTCAAACATTTATTTATATTTATTATGTATTTATATAATCTTGAGTTTACCCAAACTCAACCTGTTATGCATATTATTGGGGTTTGAGAAAAAATAATTTCTTTTGTTATTTTATTTGTTTGCTGTTACCTGATAATATTAAATTTGTTTGCTGCTGTTGATTCAAAATGCGTTAAAAATAAAAAAAAAAGTGTTTACAGCCTTCGCTGTACGCTTGCAAACTATTCTTTCATTAAACAAAGAGTCTACCATTTCTAACCTGCAACTTCAATTCTGCTTACATCAATATATATATGTACGATGTTTGTTTTAAATTCTAAGTACGGGCCTGGGGTGCAGCCTGTCCGTTCGACTCCGTGACGTACTTGCGCGAAATACCAAAATTATATTGAATATTTATATCGCTTTATTAAATTAATGAACATCTGAAACGTGTTTCTATTTCAATAGTCTCATTAAACAAAATTTTACTATTGTTTTCGTTTTGATAGTCACTCATGTTATGTACAAATACTTCAGGAGTATAACACACTTTATTTCAAATTTGTTTGTTTAGTCGTTGCAGAGTTACAAGCCTCCAAACACTGGGCTCAATACCTTTGCAACCGATAGTAAGCAGATCAAATAACGATATTCAGAAATTTAGTATGAATGAGTTCAACCATCATTTGATAGTTTTTATTATTGCTGATTTTGGAAGTAATCTATCATTCTTTTTATCTGATCGATAACTATTATTGACTTCTTGTATTCTCTCTATCTAGAACAGGGATGTCTAACAGTTTGGCGTTCCCTGGTCACACTGGAACACGAAGAATTATGTTGGACTAGACATGAGCAAAAAGAATCAAATTATGCTGCATCTAACAGAGGTCCTCTTCCTTACACTGTTTCATGTTTTCTTGGATTTGGGTTGCCTTTACATGCTTATGAAGATTTTTGTCATTCATCCTTAATATTTTTTTGTATCAAAGAAATTTTGTTTTTTGTGATTATCCCTTAGTAATTTATTATGGAAAAGCTGGAGTACAGTTCTCAGTATTTGAGGCCAAGGTCTGCTATTTTCTTTATTAACGAGTTCTTTCCTTGTTGAAGATTCCTAGTTTATTCTCCAACAGTTGATCCCACTGCCATTAGAGCCGTGCCATCTGCGAAAAAACGGCGAGTGTTACATATTCCAGCTGTGGTATTTCACTTGTATATACTGGATAGAGAATTGGTCCCAAGACTAAGGTGACCAGACGTCCCGGTTTTGGCGGAACAGTCCCGACTTTTCACATTTAGTCCCGCGTTCCGCAGAGTTTTAAAATAGTCCCGTTTTTTAGGAAATATTATTTTACTGAATTTTTACAGAATTACTAAAAAAAACTTTTTTCAAATCGTTCATTAATATTTTTATAATTTGAAAACAATGTTGTGGGATCGCCACCGGTTTTCCAAATTAGTATTTTTTACAAAAAATTATGAATTACCCATTCTGTCTAATAGTGTAATTTGATATATTTGTACGTTTATGAATAATATTAATTGTTAGGTGCATAAGGCATTTATGGATGTTTGATTTTTTTGACAAAATTGAATTGATATAGATAACCAACCTTGCTGGAATCAATGAATTTTGTATTCTTTGACCAATTTCCACTATTTTGTCAGAACATGTAAAGTAAACTTACCTACTTTTGAAAGATAAAGAAAATAATGTTCCAGCTTGTTAAAAAAATGGTGTTTTTCGACTAAGTTTAAGACATCCTGTGGGGTAACTAACGCAGTAGTTCTCTCGCATGTTCTCAAGTGCTCAGTTACAAAAACCATATCAATTCTCAACATCTTATTTTGTAATTCATCCCAATATCTGAATTTTTGTAGGAGATACACATTTCTAAGTGAAATATTGCATTGTTTTTGGATCAGAAACACTGGCAAATCTGGCAGGCTGAATATGCTGCAAGGATCAAAACCGAACTTTGAAACGTATCATTTAGATTCCATGTCGAGTTGCTGTTATTTTAACAAGTGCTGTTATTTCATCACACATTATTAAAGTATCACATACATGTTGAGTTTCGCTTAGTATAATTTAGTCTTTAAATTAATTCGTTGTTGGTACTAAAAACAATAGTAAAAACACTTTCGCTGCAAGGTTGAACAGCATTTTAAATTGCAACGATTTACTTTAAATTATGTATCTTCTAAAAAATTTAGATATGGGAATGAACCAAAAACAAAATGTTGAGAATATCGAAACTTTCCTTATAGTTTACTCGGTGTAATCGGATGTAAAATATGAATAAAACTTTATGAAAGTTGTCAAAGATAACAAAAGCTACTTAACATCAAAGTTTAACAAAATAATCCTTTAATCTAGGCTGGTAAGTTTTTCGTAAAAACGTACTCCTAAATTTGGAATATTTTCTTGTATTGTACAGGGTGGGCCAAATTCGATGTTACTATAGGAGATCTCGGTAACTATAACAGATATCGAAAAATGAGTAAGGTGGTTGTGTCGTCTTTTTTTGAGAGAAACTCAATGGTGAAAACCAAAATTAGCTATCGTCTTTTGTTTTCGAGTTGTAACACAAAACTCGATTTTTCGCTATTTTGATACATGTCGATATCTTTGTTGTTTGTTAAATCAGACGAATGATATTTGCACGTTCTTCAGGCACTTTTTCGATTAGAATTCAGTGGAATTCACAGATTTTAAATATCTCTAATAGTTTTGTAGATATAACATAAAGTTGTGTTTTTTTAAATGGAAACCATAGCTGGCTCTGACTGAAATAAATAGAGTGTTTTTTTCCCTTTTCAACGATATATCACATGCCGGTCCAAAATATTTCAAAAGTAATGTTTTATTGAATAACATGAAATTAGTATATATCAGAGAAATTATAATTATTGTCTTCAAGATTTCTCCGAGTAAGCGTATGTCACTAGTAGTTTGACACTACTAATCAGTGAAATTAGTAAAATTTCATTCTTTTATTTTAATTGAAAATTACGGAATGCCGTTTGAATAGTATGAAAGATGCGCAATAATCGAATGCTTTATTCAAAGTAATAACAATAATTGTGATATAACATCCGAAACAATTCAATCTTTATCCAGGTAGTGCACGACCGCACAAACTTGTTTTTGGGATTAAAAGACCATCCCATCAATTACGGGTTGATTAATATGCCAAAAGCCGAACATTGTGGTATGGATTGGTATGCTGAAGATTCAGTTTCTATTTCACGACTTGAAGTTGAGGAATTTGCAACTGCGGCTGCAACTATGTTGGTGGCAGCTTCTTCAACATTTTCAATATGGTAATGTTTGCGTCATGGCATACTAAATGACCCGTGATTGATGAGATTTTCTTTTAATCTCTCAAAAATAGATTTGTGAGGTTGTGTTCTTTCTAGATAACGATTGAAGTATGTTTTGGATGCAATTTCAGCATTGTTATTACTTTGAATAAAGCATTCGATCATTGCGCATTTTTGATATGATTCATACGGCATTTCGTAACTTTTAATTGAAATAAATATTCAAAAGAATGCAAATTCAATACTTAAGTCACTAATTAGTAGTGTCAAACTACTAGTGACATACGCCTACTCAAAGAAATCTCGAAGACAATAATCATAATGCCTGTGATATGTACTAATTTCATGTTATTCAATAAAACGTTACTTTTTGAATATTTTGGACCAGCATGTTATATATCGTTAAAAAGAGGAAAAAAGGCTCTATTTATTTCAGTCATAGCCATGGTTTCCATTTAAAAAAACACAAGTTTATGTTATATCTACAAAACTATTAGAGATATTTAAAATCTGTGAATTCCACTGAATTCTAATCGAAAAAGTGCCTGAAGAACGTGCAAATATCATTCGTCTGATTTAACAAACAACAAAGATATCGACAAGTATCAAAATAGCGAAAAATCGACTTTTGTGTTATAACTCGAAAACAAAAGACGATAGCTAATTTTGGTTTTCATCATTGAGTTTCTCTCAAAAAAAGACGGCACAACAACCTTACTCATTTTTCGATATCTCTTGTAGTTACTGAGATCTCCTATAGTAACATCGAATTTGGCCCACCCTGTACAGGGTCGTTAGATTAGAACATTTGTTTCGTATCTTCTTTGAACGTAAGATTTGTTTTATTAACCATAAGAATGTAATTAATCTTTCTTAGTCCTCTTAATATTATTTATTGGTTGATGAAAATCTATTTATTTCGTGCAAAAGACATATATTTGAAAAATCTATGCTAAGGAAACGGTTAATATTTACAACTTCAATTCCAATCAGAAACGATAGCGAAGTACACTTTTTCTTGTACAAAACTATAAAATATTTATTTATTTTAAATGTGTATCGCAAAACAATTAATCACTAATAATGCAAATAATATCGAGTACTTATACAGTGAAGTACATATATTTTGTTTAAACAAGTATGTTTTGATCAAAAGTACAAAAACTTAAAGGAATATGTGATAATGTGGAAAAAATCTGTATAAAATCTATAATTTGTGTGTTAAATTTGTCGTTTTGCGCCTTTTGCAAAGACGAATACGTACTATAATATAAATATTTCATTTATCAGTACGATCTTATCTTTTAGACAAATAACTAAATGATAAAATATAGCTAAATTTACTGGAGATAAATTGATATCCATGATCGAATAACTCTGTAAAAAAGAAAAATCATTTGACATTTGTGACCAATCATAATAATAAATAATAAATCTCACCAAAACGTCCACATTTCGTAATAATTTCTTTCAAAATCAATACACGCTCGTAATATGTAAAGAGTGACGTTCCGGACGCGAGCTTTTAGCTTTGAAAATATATGCTGAAACTGGAGGGGTGGTCGGATGCGAAAGATGGCAAGGGGTTGGAGATAGGGGTTGACTGGGACCGGATATATGCAGGCAATAAAAGTGCGAGCTGAACAAGCCGAATGCGGGGAACAAGATAAATATGTAGGATCGATGTGGAACCGATGCCGATGTTGTTGACTGAACTTACGTATGAATGGAAAATGCGCGGGCTAAGAGATTTCCGCGCCTAACTTTCCACCCTTTCCCCGAATACAGGATGCTTTCGAGAATTTTCAGAGCTCATTTCACAAAAGACCAAGTTTTCTTTTCTGACATTCTGCCATCGATTTATTTTGTACGTGCTTTTCAGAAATTTGGTTAATTGAAATAATAGTATATTATTTAACGAGCACATAACTAAGGATATAAATCGCGAGCATGAAGTTTATATCAGTTGTGTGCGAGTCTAATACGACGTTTTATCTACGACTCATAAATTTCATTATATATCAAATCTTTTAAATGTATTTGTCAATGGTGGCGAGGTAAAATGTCAAATAACTGTCATCCACGTAGGTTTAGACTGACTTTGACAGTACATTCGTATAATGATGACAGTTCCTACAAATAATGAAGTCATTATTTGAACGAACTGTCATTATTATACACCGCTAGTGTCATTATAATCATTGGCGCGTATCATGATGGGGATTATATAGTCATAGATACGTATGCAATGACCTTATTATATGTGAGTCGTAGATAAATTATTGTTTGAACAATGTTTAATTGAGTCAAAAATATTCTACTTTGCCCCAAATTAATGTTTCTTGAAGTTCAAATAAACATTTATATATTATTTACCTATATATTATTAGACAAATTATTGCCAATGATATTTAATTCATATTTTCTAGGTTATTAGACAGTTTGTTTTGAATGATTGACGCTGCATTGATTAATAACCTTAAGAAGTATCTTAATGTCTTAACACAAAAAAGCTACATTTGAGAAATTAATGGATTAATTGATTAATTAATGGAATTAATGTCTTTAGTTTTTACGTAAGTTTAGTATATTGTCGAACTTTGCATGCAAAAATAGACAAGTCATTGAACAAAACCAATCACTAGCAATGATAATTAAAGGATTTAGTTAATGAAGTCAATGAACTCTTTATTTTGTATAGCAACTTTTGGCGATGTTTCGCCAATAATCTTTGGTTTCATCGGGGCTTGAGTTAAGACTAAAGAAATTTTTCACAAGTGGTTTTCATGGCTATTTATTTTTGATGTTTAAAAAAAAAACACTGTTTTTCTTGTTGCTTTTGATAGATCCTTTAATAACACAAATTTAATGATTCTAGCGTGTAAACTATGAAAACATGTGAAAACCTCGGGGACGGTTCGTGTTTTTAAAAAATCCTCGAAGACGACGATTTTTGCTGGTTTTAAATTTTTTTCTTGCTAATTGTGACAGATCTTTTACTTTTCTAAACGGTAGCGGAAACATTTTATGTCCTTACATCAGAAGATCTTTAAGAAAAAGACAATTGAAAATTGTAAAATATAGCCAAACTAAGTTTTGGGTCGAATTATTTGCCCTGAAGACGAATCCGAGTTCAAAAACTTTCTATCGCGTAAGGTTTAAGAAAAAAGTAAGGCAAATTTGTCTTATAGGAAACCTAAATGTTTGTAGTTTTACCCAAAATCATAAAAGTGTTTTCATAACAAACAAAAGTTATCAATATTACCCTCATTATATCCCCACATTTACTGTGGTGAGTTAGCCACAACATTTGTAACGCTCTTAAGGAGGCGTGGCAGATATAGACTTATATATTATATGTATTATATGTATTTGATCAGCATTAAAAACTGAATCGATTTAGCTATGTCCGTCTGTCTCTCCGTTTGTCCGTCTCTGTACACGATAACTGCCGTAATTTTGAAGTAATTGATCTGAAATTTGGTATACAAGCTTATCTCGAAAAGTAAGGACAAGTTCGTGAATGGGCAAAACCGTTTCACTTGTTTTTCTTTTTCTTTAATGTTTTACGGTGGGGGTATTTTAACTTCAGCACGGCTGAAGATAACGTTCTTACTAGTTTTCAACTGTCTTATGTAAGGCCATCAGCTTTGTATATTACCATTAAGACAATTGAGAGATCTATCAAAATCACAATAAGAGATAGGGTTGATGATGTCAAAAACAATTAAAAGTTGAAAATAAAAATTGATATATGCGTATTTTGATAATTTATAATCGCAGGTGTCCAAGGATTTTTACTTTATTATACGTAGTATGACAAAGTATTGTAATCGTGCCGAAAAAAATGTTTTAGCGGAAATATGTCCTTTTGGGTGCCCTGAACATTTTTGACCAAGGTACAAAAAAATGTCTGTGTGTATCCGTTTTTTTTTGTGGCGACGATTCCTTAGAAACTACTAAATGTATCGAGACGAAACTTCATATTTAGAAGGTTCATGACTAAACTTAAAGCTGAAAAACTTTTTGATCAAATGGGTCTTTCGACCCTTTTGAACTTTGAGTAGAGTAAACATCCAGTTCCTCCATCCTGTTTACTCTTAGCATTTTTCAATGATTTGGCAAATGAGCCGCCATTTCTGTAATTTCGTCAAAAGCATTAAATCGTAAATTAAAGTAGATGCAATTTTGAATATTTTATGTCTATAACATTCTTTGGAAAAATTAATTATCGCAATTATAAAGTTTGGGTTAAAATTGTACTTAAAATTAGGTTTCATCCAGCCGAACTCGTTATTTATCATATAAGAAGTACGTATAAGAAGTTACTGAAAATTTTGAAAACTTTGAACAATAAATAACGTTTTTATTTGAAAACGAGTTTCAGGAGAGGGAGAACTGGGTCTTAAAACTAGTTAGCCAGGATTTGACTGATATTTTGATACTATTGACTACTAAAAGTTATGTGCCTGGCCACGTCAGATTTTTCTAATATAAAACCGTTTCAGAGATTTTGTCATTTTTCCATACTTTGCGAGCGCTCTGTATACATTTTATGGCCTTACATAAAAACATTCAGCCAAAAGCATGTATATGAAAATTAGGAAATATTGATACTTACACAAATTGTACTATTTTATTGAATTCAAATAAATATGCGTTGACTCAAAGAAATCTGTTGCTTCAATAGAGGCGAATAAAAATGTATTTGTGTCAATGTTTTTATGTTGATATTTAAAATTTGCTATTTATATATTCTACAGAACGAGATTTATTAAGTTCATATTATTATTATGTTTGAGTTAAAGAATTATGATTTTTAAATTACGAAATTTTTGTTTGAGTTAAAATGCAGTAGTCTAATGTTAAGGCAGTGTTTATTGATATAGACTTTTTATTGACAAAAACTTTTCGGAGAGTATAGTAGGCAAAATCTCCACATTTCGCACATTTCAAGGTTAGGGTAGATGCAAAGTGTACGCTGTTTCGTAATTGGAACTTCATACTGCCGAATGCATGGCCTCGTTTTTAGGAATTTCGCCAGTCCCACGGCGTCAACTGAGCGGCGGGCTTTCACAAGTCCCTTATATATTAAGTAAATACGTAGGCTTTCACGGCCAGAATCATTTAGAAAATAAACTGCTTCCGGGTTATGCCGTGTGTGAAGATTTTTAAATGCTGACGTTTTGCGAACCATGGTGCTCGCTTCTTCAAAGCTAACTGAAATCAGTATTCAATTCAATTCAATTCAATATTCAATTCAATTCAATCAATTCAATTCAATCAATTCAATTCAATCAATTCAATTCAATCAATTCAATTCAATCAATTCAATTCAATCAATTCAATTCAATCAATTCAATTCAATCAATTCAATTCAATCAATTCAATTCAATCAATTCAATTCAATCAATTCAATTCAATCAATTCAATTCAATCAATTCAATTCAATCAATTCAATTCAATCAATTCAATTCAATCAATTCAATTCAATCAATTCAATTCAATCAATTCAATTCAATCAATTCAATTCAATCAATTCAATTCAATCAATTCAATTCAATCAATTCAATTCAATCAATTCAATTCAATCAATTCAATTCAATCAATTCAATTCAATCAATTCAATTCAATCAATTCAATTCAATCAATTCAATTCAATCAATTCAATTCAGTTTAGTATTCAGTATTCCGGCCGTGAAAGCCTACGTATTTACTTAAATCTCTATGTATTACATATAGTTACTATATATAGTCACCGTTTCTATAAATTTCCGAGCCTTCGACAATCATCATTATCAATCAGTGGTTATTGTTTCGATTGGAGGTGGATGCCTTTGGTGAAATAATTCATGTAAGCAGTGGCGTTACGGCGACCGCCCCGTCGCAAACTAATCATGAAAGGCTATTGAGACCCGAAAGTTAGAGTCTGATTCAATTAGGCAATATCCGGCTCCGTCTGGCAATTAATACGTATAAAAGCGAGGAGACCAGTCGGACGGCGAAACGTCTCCGCGTCTCCCGCTCCGTATAATAACTAGATTCGACTGGTATCGCCTTAATTAACTGGATCGCAAGTTTGCTAATTACGTTCGAAGGCGTCTGCACGGATCCCTTTACCTATTGCTAACTTAATTAAAATCTCCGCAAATCGATTTCAATTTCGTTTCGCGCCCCAGAGCGCCATCTATATTGACTGATTGAAAATTTCTCTTTGCCCCGCCCTCAGGTTTAACTGGTCTTGTTGGCATAATTTCGCCAGAATGTCTAGTACAAACTGAAATTTTGAAAAAAATATGCAAAAACATTGCACAGGCACGAGAAATTTAATTGTGTACTTTAGTTATCTTTAAAGATTGTGGAGAAACCATTGCACCACAACTGTGGTGGAGTGTTGTCGATTTTCTTGCGCTGAGCTGAGACGGACTCCGTCTTTCTTTATTAATTTTCTCTAGAATGGCTTACAAATTGATATCACACGTATTTAAGTTATTAAATAGGTTACTCTATATAAATAAACTACTCAAATAATTTAATTTGCTCTGCCCTAAAGAATTTGTAGTAGCATTACTAAAAATGCGCAGTGCGTAGTGCTGTGGCCACGTTAGGAAATGTCGACGCAATTTTTGAGTCAATTATTTATTATCCTTGAAAAATTACCAAAAGCTTTATGTTGAAACATTTGATTAGATTTGCCATCAAATATAAAATAATTTTAGAAAAACATATATCGGCAGTTCCTGTACTGCGGGAATTCCTACAAATTTCCTTTAGAAGAAATACATTGGGAATAAATTGGCTTTTAAACCAATCTTTCATATAATAAATTGTCAGCCTAGTTTGTACGAAAATAGTCCAAATACTCAATTTTTGCCAACATAGCTTTTGTGTTACATAATTCGATAAGCAAATTTCACATCGATTAAAGGATGCAATAAGTATCATAATAATTTATTGTATATATAGTACGTCTTTACATCCCTAATAATAAAGCAGCTGGCCTCCGTCTGGTTCTATACAAATCTGAACCGCTTTTTCTCTACTGTAAATGGTATTGTTTTGGATTTAAGCCCTTTAAATATTAGGACGACACTGTTCAACATTTTAATGGAAGTTGTTATTTTCATATTTATGGTATGTAGACATTGAGCGCGTTTAAAGTATGAAAGTATGAGAAAATCTAAATGAGGGTTAGTTATTGTACAAAATTCTCGAACACGTTGATTTTAACTCTTGGGAACATGGATATTCCGAATAGAATATGAAAATGCGTTTTGGGTAAAATTAGTTGCACTGTGTATCTTACGGACTCTTCCGTAAGATTCTTGAAACAAGTGAGATAAAAATGTCAAAAACCTGAACCCAATGTTCTAGAAACCGCAAAAGGGTCTCATAGTAAATTTTAAACTTTGTACGTTCACCTGAAATCCTGAAAGTTTGTTCACAATATATTTCAATTATTTACAGCCATTCTAAGTAGTGTGCTGATGGTTCAATTCCTATTGCAAACATATCTACCTAAAACGGCTATTCGCTTTTCATTCACAAACAAAATCCTTAATTTTTAAACTTTTTCTCGTAAATTTTCTGATGTAAGGTCATATAATTTGTATGTTACCATGAAGACATTTGTCATTTGTCGATGACGTCATAAGTACAAAACGGGAAATTGAATTTGTTATAAATATGTGTATAATTTATAATCGGCGTGTTCAAGAATTTTTGTAGTTAACAAACAGTTTCCGAGATTTGGTCATGCTTCCTACTTGGCGCGCTCAGTGAATGTTTCTTAAAAAATAACAAAAAAATCAATAAGTAAGAACAGTTCATAATTGAGTAATAAGTTTAATTAACTGTAATTAACATTTCTAAAAAATAACACCTCATAACAAGCCCATATAAAACAAAAGCACAGTAAATTTGGAAATTAAAAGATGCAGTTATCATTATTAACAATGAACAACAATGAAACCATGATCAAGCAGATCAGTATCTCATATATTTTTCATGATCTCATACATTTTTACTACATGTCTCATGTTTACTAGATGTCTCATGTTTTTTATTGATACTAGAGGCTATTTGGTTGATTTTGTCATGAAAAGATTTATAATAAAATCAAATAACAAAATAACTAATAATAACATAAACTATAAAACCAATAAAAATTGCCGCCCCCAAAAGGTTGGCGCCCCAGGGCAATAGCCCATTTAGCCCTGTGGTTAGGGTGGCCCTGCCTATAATGGACGTAATTTTTAATTTCTCGAGAAAAAGTCATCCCGATATACCAAATCAATTGTTTCTTCATTTATTTGGTCTACTGCTTCCCTAATTATTAATTTTAGAATGTCTACATTATCATGAAAATTATTCGCATACACCTTCTGTTTTAAATAACCCCACAGAAAAAAATCAAGCGGCGTTAAATCAGGTGAACGTGGTGGACATCCTATAGGGCCGAATCGTCCAATCCACTTACTTGGAAAATGTCAACCAATCTGACTTGATATGCGCTATGAGCAGGACAATCGTCGTGTGGATAGTGTAGTGAACACCTGAGCTATAAGTTGATTTCGTACAAAGTAGGTAGCAAAAATTTTACCAACACATCAAAATGTTTTGGTTTACAGTACCGTCAAAAAAGTATGGTCAAATTATTTTCTTGTAATAAATCCCACACCAAACATTCACTTTTTTATATTTTTGAGAATTGGTTGTAATACGGAAATTTGGACTTTCTTGAGACCAATATCTGCAGTTCTGTGAACTAACAACTCCATTTGTGGTAAACGTCGCTTCGTCAGAGAAAATAATTTTTCTGTAGAAAAATCGACCATAATTCGACGAGCATCATCTCCTTCTACAAAAGTGTGTATCAGTACTGGTTTACAAGGATGAAATTTTTGATTTGAAAAGATCCTTTGCAGGTGGCTTTTACTGATGTTCAAGTCTCGAGATCTTTGCCTCAACGATTTTCTTCGGCAAGTGTTCACGGAATCAATAGCTAACATAGCTACTGCATCATCTTCGCCATTTTGCTTTTTTTCTTGATATTTTTCACGTCTCCTGTAGCATGAAATTTTTTAACTAATTCACGAACACAATTGACAGTAACGTATACCTCAGGGTATTTTTCTGTTAAAAACTTCAATAGCACAGCGGTACGATACCTCACCAATGTCGTAACAAAGAACTAAATATACCTTTTGCTCTAAAGTCAACATACTTTCAATCAGCTTCTATCAACAATACGCTGTTACTACTGTCAACTGATCAATCCTGTATGTTAAATCAAAATATTAACAATGGCTTTCGACTTTTTAGGATATTCAAAACTCTTTATAAAGAATGACTTTTTCTCGAGAAATTAAAAATTACGTCCTTTGTAGGTATAGTTAGGTCTACACACTGTATATTATACACGCTACAAAAGAAATATACACTGTACTGCTCTATTAATAAAATAAATAATTCATTAACTCAATAGTTTTGTGTTTCA
Source organism: Aphodius sticticus (assembly GCA_963966075.1). Lineage (NCBI taxonomy): Eukaryota > Metazoa > Arthropoda > Insecta > Coleoptera > Scarabaeidae > Aphodius > Aphodius sticticus. Next base: position 36,316,588 of record OZ014511.1, read on the forward strand.
AAATGGGGGACCCAGGCGCACCCTGGATATAGTGAGTTGGCAGAATACGAATGGAAGAGTGATTTATACATGTTTACACGTTCGTTTAAAGTTTAAGCGAGCAGTTTTGAAATTTTGCCAATCATCGCTGAACAATGGCTCCTCTACACCGCGATTAAAGGAATACTTTGCGAACTCCCCTTTAGAATTTAGGGATGGCAACGATCCAATCTTCCAGTGGTGTTCGACGCCAGCTGTTTGTTATCCCGATTGTATTATGTGCATTAAATTCTAATTTATTAAAATTTGATGTCTGGTAATGAATTTTTTATTATGCTTGAAGCTATGTTATACAATGTCGATTTTGTAATGGTCGGAGGAATCATGATGTTTAGTATTCTAGAAATTACATTATGTCTCTGGAGAACAGATGTCTACTATATCTGAAAATGTTAAAAAGTGTTTTATCTGCATGGAAAAATAACTATGTTGCAGTTCAGTTTCTATTTTAACATCCCTTGATCTATGATCTTTGATCTAATATGATGCAAATTTGGATCTAATGATGTAACTAAACATCAAATGCGAAACATCACTAAACATCAAAACCTACATCATATCACGATTTCAATTACTGTCGTTGCAGAGTACGTGCGCAACTTATTTACTGAATATGAACATACATGTAGCAAGCTATTGCCGATCTAAAGGATTTCTATGTTTTTGTGTGTATGTAAGTGTATGTGTGTGTACCTACTATATATACATATATATATATATATATATATATATATATATATATATATATATATATAGTATGATAAAGTCATGTGCCTGGCCACATAAGATCTTTTTCTTTAAACTTCGTAATGGAAGTTGAGTTAGTTGGGCTGGTAGGTGATTATACAACTGCAATACTTGTACAACGAAGCTTTTATTATTTCTTCCAAGGTCGATAGCGGGATTTTCAGATAGGATTTTGTATTTGTTCTAGTTCGATATGGATGTCTTGTCTGATAAATTTGAAAAAGCTCTGTGTAGTGTTTCACAAAGCAACAGCATTCTCTGACCTAAATGGATGGAAGTGTAAGTATATTTTGATTCTAAAGACATCTCTACATGAGTCCCTGTGTCTGAGGTGCTAAATACTTCTTAGACAGGATTTTGTTAACTTGAAAATTCGCCAACCTCTGTAGTTTCCCTGAAAATAATTCCGAAGTATAATAGGCGAATATATGAAGATGCTGCCTCTTTTTAATTATCATGGAAAGAGATTTTTCGAATAAGGTTTGTAAAGTAGCTTAATCTCTTGACAAGTTCTTGAATATGTTTCTTCCAGGATAGACAAGAATCCAATTCTCTTGACCAAGAAAGAATGGTCATACGATGTAAAAATGGCTTCCCTGTAGTCAAGGAGAAAATGTTCTGTTCCTCTAACGCTAAACTTAATCATCATGGTTTTCTCGACATTATACCCTGCCACGATCAAAACCACTTAAGGTAAACGCCCAAAATTCAGACAGGTTAAGGAATTTTTGTTACTATTGTAACTGTAGAATTTATATTTATGTGGTGCTAATGACTATGTCAAATTTTTTAAACAAATATTTCCTTCAAAGATATCTGGCTATTCATTTTTAAAGAAAATTGATAATAGTTATGTAATTTTTATTATATTTTATAAGTTTAACAATTGCCCCTAATTCCGACACTAAGCTTATATTTTGATCCAAAATCCGACACCTCAGTGAACCTAATTCAGACAGTGGTTCTAAATCAGACACTTGTGGTACATTATTCCGACAAATATAAACATTCAAGTAAATATTAAACACTTTAAATATTTTTAAATAAGATTTATTATTAAGAAATGTTAAACATTTATGTTCTACCATTTTTTATGAAACACAGTATTAAATAAGTCCTTAGTCTTCTTCAATCTGCCCTCTTTACCTCATCTGTATTTTAATGATTCTTGCATCTGGAATTTTTAGGGTTCTCTTCTTGTTCGCGGAGCTTTTTATTCTGTTCCTTTTTCGCTTCCTTTTTTATTTCTCTAGATTGATTTTCTTTTGTACTACCTTCTTCTTTATTGACAAATATTCTTAGAAAGCATTAGATATAGTGTTGCAGAAGAATAGTTTCTTTTTACTTTATTTGGGCGTTTCAGGCCAGAATAATTATTTTTTAATGGAGATGGCATCAGTTCAACTGTTATGTCCAAAAGTGGTGTATCAATGCCAAAATCTCTACTCTCTGCTGCTAGTGTTGCATCATTCTATCTTATTTCATCATCTCCTATGATGCCTGTCGATATTTATGACGGAATTAGGGATTATTGATGATCGTAACTCAGACACCCTGTAATAATTAGGGATTATTGATGTCCGTAACTCCGACACTAGTGTCGGAATTTGGATAACATGTGTACAGTTTACCTTACTACAATAGGCGTATCGTCAGCATACATTCCGATGTGAGACAGAATCATCAAGGGAAGATCATTTGTGTACAAGATATAAAGTAGTGATTCCAAGGCGGAGCCTACTAATATTTGTTGCTGAAAAATTAAAAGGTATAAAATGTATCTTGTTCTTACACCACATGATCGCTCAGCGACGATGTTAAGGATCGATTTTTACTCGTTCTATCCGATGTACCGCAGGGATCAGTTCCTGGTCCGTTACTCTTTCCAGTGGCGGCTCGTGATCTAGAAAAATGGGGATTGCATCTTCCAGGTATATACCTAGCAGTTTTATAGGACATATACGTGTTAATAAAAAATATATTTATTTGTGCACTAAACAATGAATTTAAATTATTTTTGGCTGCTACGTACGTCCCATGGGTCTTAAATCCCTGTTATTGTTTAGCACTATCTACGGTGTCTTACTTTTTTTTCCGCAGAACTTTTTTCAGATAGTAAATGTTCATACTGAGTAAAAAGTTTCAGGTATATACCTAGCAGTTTTATAGGACATATACGTGTTAATAAAAAATATCTTTATTTGTGCACTAAACAATGAATTTAAATTATTTTTGGCTGCTACGTACGTCCCATGGGTCTTAAATCCCTGTTATTGTTTAGCACTATCTACGGTGTCTTACTTTTTTTTCCGCAGAACTTTTTTCAGATAGTAAATGTTCATACTGAGTAAAAAGTTTCATATGGACTTATAAGTTTTTTCAATTCATAAAAAGTTACAGCCGTTTGAAATATTAACAAATCGATATTTTAAACTGCTCTAACTTCTTAATTCGGTCGGTTAAATGATTTAAATCTGTAATACCTGTTTTTGTCCACCGGTCATCGCCTCCAAACAATAGACAAGGAAAACAAAAAAAAAGCATTTTTGACGTCACACCCACAAATCCATTCATTTTTGCTGTACACAACAGCATTAAATGTCCTTGTAAATGACCGAGATTTGGTCGACACGCATTGTTTTATCACTAAATTAGGGGTAAGCCTCCCAAGCCTGTTTATTTCGGTCTTATCAATGCAATTTAGACTGCTAAATGGTTGAGCTAATAAACTCTGCACTGAATTCATTACTTGTTTTTAATTAGCGCTTCACGGGCAACCAAACTACACAGCGTACGAGTGTCAAGAGTCAACTGTCCACAACCATAATGCATTAATGCACATCGCCAGTCGCGTAAGCATGACGTCGCTTCGCTTCTAGACACCAGTGGGGGCCTGGTCCAGTAGTTCTGGTGTACTGGATACTTGCAACCATTTCAGAGTAAACGAACCAATCGGGGTGGCCCAATTCGCTCGCTGGCGGGCTATAATTCAGTCGGCGATAGGCAGTGTAGCGGTAGCAGACGGTTGCGGCCTTACTGCGCTTGGAATTCTCGAGAAAATGCTCGATATTTTATTAAATTATATGTTATAGATCGTTGCGTATTGTCTATTAGACTATTATTTACATACAATTAAACTCTTTTCATTTCCTTGTTATTTTTTAGGGTTGCGCAAACCTGCAATCCAATGCACGAGCCGCCACTGACTCTTTCCTTACTGTGAGTTCCCTATCTTCTCATACTCTCAGTGTTAATGCTCCCAGAATGAAACGATCGCTTTCTCCACCCAATCCCGTTGTCCGAGTGGTGTGTTCGTCCCGCAGACGCAGATATAATGCGGACATTACGTATATTTCCTCGGGTGCGGAAACTTTTATGCACGGCCCATAAACCGAATGAATGCTAATAGCATTATCTATACCCTACTTCCTATAATAATAAAATCCGAGACCGCCCGCAGTGATTCACTGGATCGCATTTACGCGATCATTGTGAGGGCTAAAGTCGCTTTATAAAATACCATTAATCCCCGATAGAGGGAGCCCCGGCCGCTCTCGCATATTTATCAGGCGGGCGCTCGTAAAGCGACCCGACTCGCCCGCCGCCAAAATTTTACATACGTTTTATTACTTTCACGGAACTCGGCGTCGACGTCGCCTATACTACCAAACACTGACGATCCTTTGGCAATTAAATATTATGCTATTTTCGTTAGTGGGAGGCTCTGTCGCTGGATAAACATTCCTTGTATAAATATGCGTAGGGATCCCACGTCTAATGTTAGAGGATATCCAATAATTTGACACAACTACAAGCTACACTGCTCAAAAAAATTAGGGGAACACTTTTTTTCGAAACCCGAAACTTTTTAAAAAAAAAAGTCTAAATTTTGCTGTCTTGCATTCATTTTACCCATTCTGTAGAGGTCTTTATAGCATTGAACTTCTTTAGCGACAGCATTCATAACATTTCTGCTGCGGGAGAACGACAGCCGAAGCAGGTTGGGAACTGATGATGTAAACAAACGGACGAATCAAGGCAGTGTGTTCGAGGGAATCCCCGATTTATTTCGTCTGTAAAGGTGCGTTTTCATTAGTGCTAATGACAGTGGTAGCAGACGCCATTATAGGATTTCTAATAGAAAATTGCTGTGGACTCATGTTTATGTACATGCAAACTAATATGTGTCACTATCACGATTTGTGAGAAATACTATAATTTTGTCTGCGACCACCGCCATTACCTCCCATTACCACCAATCGGAACGCACCTTAAGGACGCATATCAAATCATAACAACGTAAACCAGATTTACGGTCCTACATTTTCGATCAACGCAAATCGAAAACAACGCAAATCGAGCCGACGCAAATCGAGGCCCTAGTCTATTTAACTATCGAAAATTACAAAAACAATGTTACTCAGTGACTTCTAAGTTACACTTAAACATGTAAATTAATAACCCAAAGCAAAATAGAAATCACATAGTATCGATGACAGTCGGGTTTTCTGTGGATTGGCGAGGTTTAATACAGTGTATGCCCTCGACGACCACGAACCACTTCCTCACACCTGCGTGGCATGCTTCGCGCTAGTCTGCGAAGAGATTCTTGGAGTATGCTTTCCCATTCCTCAATCATGGCTTGTGTCAGTTCCTGTATGGTTAGTGGTGGATTAGGGCGCTTGCGAACACGTCTGTCAAGCTGATCCCACACGTGTTCAATAGGATTCAGGTCAGGACTTAACGCCTGCTATTCCATCACCTGAATTCCACGTTCTTGTAAAAAGTATCTGGTGATGCCGACGGTATGTGGCTTGGCATTGTCCTGCATTAGGAAGAAATTCTGACCGACGCCATATACAGCAGGCACCACATGGTCCTCCAAGATGTTTTCGATGTAAGAGTTGTAACATTGGTTTTGTAATTTTCTTTTTAATTTTCTGTAATTTGCCTTGAACTATTATTTAAAAAGTTACAGGTTTCGAAAAAAAGGTTCCCCTAATTTTTTTGAGCAGTGTGTTTAATCATGTCTTTGTCTTGTTTGCTACTATCTTCTTCTATTCCTCATTCAACCAAGAGCCGCTGTCGTATAGCAGATAAATACTTCGGAAAAATCTGCCCCGAAACGTTGGTAATATTTAGGTATGCACTAGTAATTTTAACCCTTCTCAAGTCTGAGCGGCATTCACGTAAAGATGTAATATTTCAATATAACCTGTTTCCCATAACCATTTTAATAGACTATCGATCAACCAGAATCAACCAGCTGTCTTTTGACATACATACATAGCAACGGATTTGGGAAATCAAACAACAAATAGATCACTGTCGGAAAATTATAGGATGTCTCTTGGTCTTTGGACGTAGTTTAGTGAGATCAAAATAATAAGAAATGAATGGGAGGAGTCATGGCGAAATTTTTGTTTTGTGGTGTATTGGAACTGACCATTTAAGAAGAAGTGGCAGAATATGAACGTTATGAAGAGACATTAGTGGAGAAAGTTGAGACAAAAGGATTGAAATGGTTTAGACTCACTTGAAAAGCAGGAAAACTGATACCAGAATTCAATATTTAAGTGAAAACCACAACAAAATATGAAGAAAGGAAGACCATGATGATCGCATGGTCGTACTCATTTATTGGTTTGAGATCACATTGGCAGCGTTTTTGATAAATTTTAACTATACTGTGAAATTTCCAATGTAATTATTTTTTTATTGTCTTTTGGTCACAGGCGACCGTACTATTCTATGTTGACTTTACAGTCAACTTACGTTCTTTTGTTTTCGGCTTGTTTTATTATGTTTTGTTATTTTTTTTTTAATTTTTAGATTATAATACAATAAGTTATTTAACTACGACCGCATGTATAAATGTCCCTTACGTCACGGACTGCTTCCGTATATCGCTTATGACAAACCTGAGCTTTTGGTTGTGCCTTTGTTTTTAACGCACGACATAATGTCTTCACAACGCAAATGTAGATCCAAATTTTGCTAATTGATTATAATTTCCCTCCTGTCGCAACAGTTCAAATGCAGTTCCCCACAGTTGAAATAGATGTGCGCGAATAACTAGCAATAAATAAAATACATTTTTGTTGAACTGTCAAATATTCTAACCTAACGTAATACATCTACTTCTGCCGAAATATTTCTCCTTTATTTAAAGAAAGTGATTGGATCTGTAATTGTCGGTCGTAGGTAAATTTATGTACAATACTCGAGCTGTAACGCATATTACGTGCTCGTGAAAAATAACAAAACTCACCGCTTGGCGGCTCATATGTTCCACTCGTACGTAATATCCTAGTTACAGCTCTTGTAATGTAATATACTATATAGCATTATAATACCCGATGTCTTTTTGAAAATCCAAAATTTCTAGTTTTAGTTCTTCTGATTCTATTGCGTTTTTCGTTGTTTATTTTAGGGAAGCGCCCCATACAACCCTTAAAGAATTGATGGAAAATATTTCAAAATCTTTTATGAACAATCTTTCAGCATTTTAGGTGAAAGTACTAGGAACGTTTAAGTACTAAGTGTAATTGGCATACATTTTGCAAAAATTGCCAAAATCGCGCTTTTGGACATATTGACCTCATATTTTTGAAAACCTTACGCGAGAGGAAATTGTCCGGATTTGTATTCAGGGCATATATTCTATCCAAAACGCATTATCGTGTTCCGTTCAGATAATCTGTTTCCCAGAGTTCAATACTTTACAATTTTCCTTTTGTCCATTTCTAGAAAATTTTCTTATGTGACGCCATAAAAAAGTCTACTTATTTAAAACAATTCAACAATCTACGTAAATCAGTCAGCAAAATATATAAACTCTATTATAAATTTATTAAATTACATACTTATAAAGAATGATATTTATATGTATTGTAAGAATATTTATACCTATCATGACGCCTTACAGAGATCCATATAAAAACACGACTTTACAGTAGAATTAATTAGTTTAGCACTAGAAAATGTTCTCCCTTTGACGTGTTAACAAGTAAAAAACAAGCACGTAGCGCTTCCGTGTCGCGTACTACCCACCTCGGCGAATTACGAATGCAAATGTATCATTTTCGCCGGCCGTAAGGTTAAAAGCAAGTCGGAGTGTTTTGGCACGTTTAAAAATTCCACGTAAGTTCACGTTAACGTCATGTTAACACGTGTCCTTCGCATAAAGGCGAAGCGGAGGTGTGTATCCCCCTCGACCCTCGCCTATTACGTGAACCGAGGCGCGGCGCGGAGCCCCAGCTTGAAAAGCACGACCCCAAACGCTCCGGCGCCGTCAACCGAGGTGTCGTTAATTTGTCTAAAGTGCAAATTTTATCCCGATCCAATTTGGAAGGCGCGGGAAAAGTGAGGAGACGAGTTGGAACGCGTTTGAGAGAGCATCTCGCGCATTAAGCGTCCTGCTTTAATATTTAATGTCGGTTGCATATTTATGAGCCAGACGGTTTCCTTTTTTATATTTCGTTTCCGTGGAGTGCGGAGGTGACGATTCGCAGCGCCATCTCCCGGAGGAATACAAAATGAGGGATTCTTTGTCCCTCTTCTGGAATATGTTGTATTGCTACAGTCATTTTTGCAATTACTTTTCAAGTGTAAAGATAAAGAGACAAAATTGCATCATATTGAAGTATCCATCATCAGTTTACTGATGTTGACAATAAAATTTCTTCTGGAGTCAAGAGGCTGCTGTCTGTACAAATGTGGTAGTCGAACATGGATTAGTGATGGCAGTCAGATGTCAGTCGTAGGCATGTGATCAATGTATAGGTTCAAGATCAGAGGGATCAATACTGGACCTTGGGGAAGACCATTGTTGATTTTTAATTGCTTGTTTTTGAGATCTAGCAGTTTGAACGGTAGTTGATGTGCTTTATAGATTCTGATTACCTAGATGTTTAACATACCAACTCTGGCTGAAAATCTTTACATTAGTGTCATTAATAAGTAGGTAAATAAAAATATCAATTATTAAATTATCTTGAGGAAATTGACAAATCATTCATTCATTGTGGCACCAGCTGGCATGATGAAAGTATTTTTCTGTGGAGCATTGACGGTAAGAGTATGTTTTCGTCAAATATTCGAGCAACATTCGGCGTAGTTATTTTACAGCCATAATAGAACACGTTTTTGTCCAGCCGGCCGGTCCGCTTCGAGAATTTGAAACGTGTTTTGTAAGCGCACATATGCGATGTTTCGAATCGAAATAACATTTTTATACTCTAGGAATTTTTAAGCGTTGACGTACTTATAAAATATCAATCTGTTTAATTTGCTTAGACGACTAATATACTGGGTATTAAAACAACTTAATTTTTTTTTATTTCTGCAACGAATTAAATTAAAAATTCTAATACTTCTAGTACTGTTGTTGGACTAAAATTCTTTGTTTTTTTTTTTAATTATGGATTATATTATCTAAATAGACACCAGATCTAACGATGCTATTAACTTAACAAAACCGGATACCCAACGAATTTTTAAATGAAGATTTGCAAACAAAAACTTCTTCTTGATTTATCAAATGAATCGGTCGGTTCGAAAACACTACGCCAAAAAGTGAGTTCTGAGAAAATTAACGAAATAATTTTGTTGGTGCAATATCTTGAAAAGTATAGCAGTTAGCTATTTTGTGCCAATAGACAAAATATAAAGTAGTTCACAGAGAATTAAATGTACTACATATTTTATTTATATTTGATTAAAAGCAGAGCTATGATTAAAACAATCATCATGGACATGTACTGTCTTGGAACTCGACGGAAAAACAGCTTATATTTTTAACAATACTTGTTTATTTAAAGCATTTAAATAATATTTTTATTGTGATGTAGGTATATATGATGTAGGATTTGCATGAAACTTATTTCCCGTAATATTTGAAGATTGATAATTAAAAATGTCCTGTCAGATTTTTAAAATAAATTCAAAATGGCGAATTATACATGATTAGTCAAAATTACCGGAACACCTTAGTAATTCTTTAACCGTAAAGAATTTCAAAGAAAAATTCAAACAAAAGTTGTTTGGTTTTAAACAAGCTATATATTTTCAATATACGGATGTTCATTTTATTCTGAAAATTTTCTTTTTTTTTCTAATAGAGCACCCTGTATATTTAAATAAAATAATTCTAAGCGTTTGTAAGAATCATTTTTTTATAAAATGCATCATCTTTGACTAAACTATGAAATAGCATAATAAATTAAATATTCAAGCTGGCGAATTATATAAATGTGTATGTATGTGGTAAAATATTCTTAATTTGAAGTTCAGGAATTTTGATTAATTGCTTATAACTAAAAAATGACCGAATTGTATTTAAAAAAAAATGATTTCTATAAAAGAATTAATCCTAGAATTGTTACCAAATTTGCAGAATAAACAATAGTTTGTTTAAACACAAATTCTTTTCTCAGTTAGAGAATTATTTAGGTTTTCGGTAATTTCGTCTATTCTTGATTAATTGATCATAACTCCAAAATAAGGCATTTTATAAAAGAATCATACAAAAGATTCAAAATCTTAGAATTAACAAATGTAAAGTTATACAGGATGTTCTATTTGAAAAGGGAAGGTTACGAGATATCCAGAATATAATGAACACCCTGAATAATAAAACTATATTTAAACGATAGAACACAAAACAACTTTTACTTGAAAAATTTTTTGAATTGTTTACAGTTGCAAATTTATTTAGGTGTTCCGGTAATTTTGACTAACCCTATACATATATGGCGATATGATAGAGTATGATACCTATAGAGTTTGATGATTATATACATAATAGTATTAAATTTCCTCTTCTACGGTGGTAGTCGGTCCGGAAGTCACGTGGTAGTAAAATTCTAAATTTTCACCAGTTACTTTATATTTCACTTTATATCGAAAACTTAATAGGTGATATAAAAAAAATAGTTTTTAGCATATCTTTTGCGTATCTACTACCCATAGCTTGCGGGAGTGCTACGCCTATGACAACAGGTCGATCGCGGCATATTTTAAAGATAAAAGGTAGATTTTAAGCAGACAAAAGTTGGCCACCCCTGGTCATACTATAAATATTTTCAACTTGGGTGTTTATTCCCACACTTTCTTTCTCAGAACGTAATTATTGTTCTGACTAAAATGTTTCATAAGGACCTTAAAAAATACTAAAATATTAATAAAACAGTATTTTAAATGGCTCTAACTTCTTAAGGAATATTTACTTGAAGGAACTAAAAAGAACAAATAAATTTGTACCTAGAGAGAAATATCTGCAATGTTACAGAAAATGAATCTAATAATCTACCAAAAAAACTGTAAAAGAAGAATTAACTGTAACATCGCTGGTTATTGGATACCAGCTGAATTTCTGCGTTGTTCTTACAGAATTCGCATATTCCACAAACATATTCCTGTGAAATTAGCGAGTATCACCTTAATTTGACAGGGCATTTTTTAAATTTTACTGGAAAAGTACTTTAATTTCACAGTAGTAAGTAATATTCAATCATTGAACTGCGTTTCTTTACCGACTTGTATCTGGTTACTTGAAATACGTTACACGTTTTTCTGTACGCAAAAGATACTCGAAATGCCTTGGAAAGGACATTGTATATTTTTTTGTTGGGGTTTCGCCAGGTTCCAACCCTATTTAAAGGGTTCCGCAAGAGTAAAAATGTTGAGAAACGCTGCACTACACAGCATAAACTTAATCCAATCAAAATCAAATAACATCATTACCTTGTATCGCACCCATTGTATAATCCTGAAAGTAGGCGGCATAGTGGTAGCGTTAGTAAATTTTGAATTTCGATTTAATTTCCATTAATTACACCGGTCTGTCGGGGTGGGGGGTGGTGCGGGGTGGCACGGAAATAAGTCATCGGGGCCGGCTTTTGTGCGCTCCTGCTCCAATATTAGGGGTATAAGTTTACCCGATCTGTATTCAGTCGACAAATTAAGAGGGTGCTGACATATATATACACACGCACGCACAGAGTTCAGGATAGAAGGGGCGGGTAGCATTAGACGCGCTCTGGCGCGCACCACCGTCGCCCTGCCCGTCATGTTTTATTCATCGCCGGCCTGCCAAATTATCAACTTAGTTCTCGCTAATTTTCGCTAAAGCTCTCCTCTTTCGTACAGTAAATGACGTCGCCCTAAAGTGATACACCTTTATGTGGAGAGTTGACGGAAGTAATGTCTAAGGAGAGGGTGATTATTAAAGGGGTAATTGGATGAAGGAGTTTATTTGAAATACTGTTGTATTTTTGTATGGTTCAAGGCGTTATGTCTTTCTACTAATTGATCGATTGTCGATTGCCATTGAGATGATTGTGTTGTAGGCCGAAACAATCCCATTTGGATAATTCTTTTTTTGTGCTGTCACACTCGAAAACAGCTGATTTCGTTCGAGGTTTGAGAACCGCTATGGAACTTTGCCGCTCTAGTGCGGCAAAGTACAAAATACATATTTCAAATAATAATAATAATAATAAATAGTCTTTATTCATAGTTTGTAGAAATACAAAATCAAAAAATCATACAAACAAGAAATAGCGTCACAAAGGAAAACAACAAAAAATGCATTCGAAATCGACGAGAAACAGAATATAAACAAAAATCAAAAATCATAACATATTCTGTAACACAATCAAAAAAAATCTTTGACGGAGTGGGGCTCCAAGTTACACAAATAATCAAACAAAGCTCTGCGCATCAAACGCGGCGTGTTAATTTGTTTAATTTCGTATGGAATTCTGTTCCAAAGTTTAACACAGGAGTAAACAGCACCCCTCTCGTACCTGGCAAGCCTGTGCCTGGGTATTCTAAAATCCTGTCCGTCTCTGCAGTTATAAACATGATCACTCCTATATTCAGTAAAATACTCCGGGTGTTTAATAACAAAAGAAATGCTTTCGTAGATATATATTGCGGGGACCGTCAGCATACGCTCATCCCTGAACAAACCTCGGCATGAGTCCGAGAAACCCATTCCCCGCAAAGTACGAAGGGCGCGCTTCTGGGCAATAAAAGCCCGCCCAGCATACGGTGCCGATCCCCAGAAAATAATGGCATATCGCAAATGACACTGAATATTAGCAAAGTAGAAGGTTTTTGCTATATTTTTATTCGTATTTTTCACGAGAATTCGAAGACCGTATATGTTTCTGTGGACTTTGTTGCATACTTGATCAATGTGCGGTCTGAAAGAAAGGCTGTCGTCAACAGTTAGACCCAAAAGAGTAGCAGATGCACTTCTATCGATATTCACTCCATCGTAAGTCATATTGGAGGTGTTAATTTGAATATTGTAAAACAATATAAACTTAGTCTTCTTTGTATTTAAACTTAGACAATTGGACGAAAACCATTTTCCAATAGTACCCAAACATCGGCCAGTGGTTTGTACTAGTTGTTCTACTTCATGAGACTGATTAACTATCGTAGTGTCAGCCGCATAACAGACAATCTTAGCACTAGCGAGTGACAAAGAAATATCATTGATGTAAATTATAAAGAGAAGTGGCCCAAGTATGCTTCCCTGTGGTACCCCAACATTTATTGACAATACATCTGACAACTACGTTTTACTGTTCATGTTCCTTAATTTGCAACAATGCGTTCTTCCTGTAATATGACTCTATTAAATTTTTTACTGGTCCCCTAAGTCCATATCTATCAAGTTTAGCTATTAGAAGATCAATGTTGACGCAGTCGAAAGCTTTTTCAAGATCTAACATATCACTGGCAGCCACTTCCCCTTTCTCCAGAACTCTTAAAATTAATTGAATTCAGTAAACTCGAGTAATGCCGTATTAATACTTTTCCCTTTCACAAACCCGTGTTGGTTTTGATTTAAAATGTTATGTTTTTTTCAAGAAACTTACTATACGGCAAGATATCAGTTTTTCAAAAATTTTAGAAAAACACGAAATAACACTGATAGGCCTGTAATTATTAGTTAGATTAGGATCACCCTTTTTAAATATATGACTAATCACCGAGTGTTTTAGTGAACTGGGAAACACACCTTGTAGAAAACACGTATTAATAACCTCTGACAACGGCTTTGCAATCAGGTGAATACAAACTTTAACAATTCTTACAGAAACTTCATCATAACCTACACTACTGGTTGAATTTAACGATGCAACAATTTCAAATATCTCCTGTTCAGTTACAGGTAACAAATACATTGAATTCCCGTTAATTGGTGTTCTGTCAATAGTGAGATTAGGTGTTTGATAAATTGTCGTCAATATAGTGCTGGCAATCGAGTTGAAAAAATGATTAAATTCATTAGCCCGTTCAAACGAAACATCATTAAAATTAGCATCAGCTCCTTTACTTCTGTTTATATTTCCTGATATAACAGTCCACAGGTACTTAGAGTGATTCTTTTGTGATACTAAGGCATTTTCAATTTCAAAATTTTTTTGGGCAATTAGAATAAACTAGGATCACCAATTTGGTTGTTTGTTGATAAATAATAGCAACCCGTCGTTATATCTAATTCTAAAAAGGATAAATTGAGATAATTGTAAATAAAGTATAGCGACGAGTGTAGTTTTATTTTAGTATGTTGGTACGCATGTGACATCTACAGTGTAATGACCAAATATAAATCTGTTAGAATTTAAATTAGTTTTTTATTCCTGACGTTTCGTCGACGTGGTACCAACCTAACATTTCTTATACGGAAATATAACCATATATAACTCGCTCACATGCTACGCTCCGCCTTCGGCGTCGCGCCGCATTACCGCTCGTCGTGCTATTCCGTACTTTCTGCACTTGTAACATAAATAACTATTCCATGTCACACTTTTAAATTTGTTTAAGACTAAACTATCAATATTTTACATTCAAATTAAAAATGACTTAGGGAATAGTTGTTTTTAATGAAATTTTATCCTCAAATCTCAGATCTCGGATATCAGAATCAATTTACTACAATATCCAGTCTAAAAATTACTAAAAATATTTTTCTAGTTCATAGTAAGAATTCACATGTGATAACCGTTATGTATATAATCTTGTATGTTAAATCTACATATTCTTACTATGGGTGTGGCATTCTCATTACAACAGCCAACATTTTTATGAAGTTTGACGTTCTCTCAAGAAATAAAAATGTTGGTCCATTATTAACGATATAGTCTACCGGAAGTGTACCGTAGGTTCGAAATCTTAGCGTTAATACGCATTATTTATCATTTTTACGTGATTTCGAACCCGCGATTTAGAAAAAAATTGGTTTTTCTAAGACACCTTTGACGTTAGCGTTTGTTTCATGCGTTTTTCTACGTCCTATATCACCTGTGGTTAGTTTCCATTGCAAATAGTTTGTCTCAAAACACTAACAAAAATTTTCATTAGTGGGGTATACTTGCCAAAAAACGGTATATATTTTCAATTACTCATATTTCCAATGATATTACGTAAAGTCAAGCGTTCTTTGAAAAACTGCTCTTATGGTCGATTTATTCATCTCCCGTTAAGTGTCTGATAGCTTAGGTATACATATATAGCTATGCAACACTGTATAGGTAGGTGAATATACTGCCCCTTCTTGTGAAGATTAAAAACATCATATTCGCAATAATTGAACGTTTCAATCCGTTCAATCAATGTTATGTTGATTTACGTGTCAATTGTGTGTTACGCAACTTTTCTGATAATCAGGCCGATTCTGTAACGCAGTTCTTACGTAGCAAGTTGCTACGCTTACGTAGCAAGTTGCCACATAGCAACACTAGCAACTCCGTTAGCAACTTTCGTTAAATACCTTGTTAACAACTTTAATAAGATTTCGCATTATATATTGGAAAAATTAACCACTTGTTAAGAATCATGCGGCTAGCTACAGTGGTTAAGTGTTGATGGTCATGCGTAATTTAAAAATGACTTACAAAATAAGAAAAGAAGACTACGTTTGAAGTGATGTGACATGAAACTGAAGAAACGAAAAGACCACCTAAAATGTTAAAACCAAACATGCCACTCAAAACAAGACCAAAATCAGATTTTTCGTGCCGTTGCAGTTTTTGTTGTAAACGTCCAATGCCGCTGTTTTTTTTAGTAAAAACAATAAAAAAACGTTTAAGGTTTTTACCCTGTATAAAAAAATACCCTGTATACGATACTATAAAATCTCTACTGTCCCTTTTGATCAAATCAAGACAAATGTCATTACCTACTGATTTTAGCCGAACATAAAGTAACATAACATTGGATTGAAACGTTCTGTTTTACGAATATGGTATGGTTTCAATCTTCACACTACAAGCAATTCGTTTATAGTGAAATAGAAATATTTGAAATATTTTATATTCCTCAGCAGACTGTAGATTTTATTCATAATTAGGGACTTCTTTTGACCTCTTTTGGCCTCTTTTGGCCATCTTCTTCATATATATTTCCCAGAAAGGTTTAAGAATAGCTGGAATAGTTGGAATATAATATACTGTAACAAATTCACATTGATATACCGAACCTGTAGTTTCAAAATAGATGTAGACAGGGAACTGTATTCATATCAAGCTTCCTTCTTCAAATCTCTTATACCTCTTCCAGACTCTTGCGAGACATAGCGAGAGACCACGAATCGGGAGAGTGTGGATGCTACATTGCTACTTTTACCCAAAGAAGAAGTCTCTACGGATGCAGATAGTCGGATAAAAATCCCGCGTTCGACGAGTGGCTGGCTTCTTTTCTACGCATTCGCTTCCATCCATTCAATCTGGATTTTTGACGAGGCTTGCGCAGTTTTTGTGTGTACCCGAAGGTATTATTTACGACAGGGGTCTGATTTATAACATCTAACACGAGCATCAATGCACCCGAAAAGTAGGTAACGAATGGAATAAATATTTACTATTGAAATAAAAAGATTAGAAAAATATTGAACACAATAGATTTATATGCAAAATACAAATAGTTTACATTGATATAAAATTGAATATCCGATAGTATTTTTTCGCTATTTATGACGTCCCCATTACTATAATTTGTTAGGATAAAAATCGCATACGCAAAGTTAAAATGGAAAATATACCAGATAATGCTATTTATTTCTGTAATTATTGAAGAAATGCAAATGCATATCAATAAAGTAACCATCCGTATTATAAGATTACTAATGAAAATTAAAATTAATAGCAATATTATATCAGTAATTAATTAAATCTAAAGAATATATTATTTATATCTTTCAAATAAATCTTATCAGTTTCAAGTTATTTCCAGTCTTATTTTTCTATGATGTCTGAGAATCTATTGTATCGTTTTGGTACAGTTCTTTGATTACTTGGGCCAGCTGAGAACTACCTGGTAAGTAGGTATAATGTTACCCTCATTAATGGGGTATGTCGCACAGGTGTTTCTCGTACATTGGGGACAAAATATTTATTCACTGTCGACAGACATTCAACAGTCATTCTTGTTTTATCTTTCTCGACAATCGCAAATTACGACTGCGATCTACATAGGGCAATTACTAGTTATTGAACGCCGAGAATGTGGATGGCCTTCTTTGACCGCTATGTCTCACCCAGCCTCGCCGAACTTTTCGCCGATTTATTCGGGCTGAGTCTGGAGCTAGCATTAGAATTAAATTCTTACTCCGGATCTGCGATACGAATCTACTCAATTCGCAAACAGTAACAACTCCCTTCCAGCAATTCCAACAGCTTTACCCTTCCTCCGTTCACACTTATTCCCATCTCCATTCCCATCTCCACTACTTATTATATTCCATCACCGTCATCGCGCACCTTTTCCATAAACTCGGAGACAAACGAGTTCCCTTTGTGCAATCTAAATGTATGTAAATATGCACCAGGGCGCTCTGCATCCATAACACCGCTCCGGTTGCAATAACTCCGGCACTCCGGCGTGGATGTAGTATGCAGACGTCGGCGGGCGCGCCGATTGGTGTAAGGTCGGCGTCTGGCCCACGCCCGTGTACCATTTATTGGTCGATGGCACCTCTTCTACGCTCCACCGCTTCGCAGATGCTGGACGAGGCTGTCTCAGCATTGCGCCTCTCATCAGCGCCTCCGTCCCCCACCTTGTCTTCGCCGGAGTTGTCTTATCTCGGTTGCCGAGTCGCCTATGAGATTGCCGTCGGTTCTTGGGCCTTTGTTTTGTACCGCTGGAATAAATTATTGGCCTGGAGGAGGAGGGGTTCTTTGGTGTGTTGGTAGATGGCGTAGTATGCTTGGATTTGCGTGTTTGAAGGTCTATGAGATCGGTGGGTTAGAAGTCTCCGGTGTTCTTTCAGTGTAACTAATGCGATGAAGATAACATATTAATGACCAGTTTTTTAATCTTAGATTAATTTTGTGTTTCTCAATATTATTTAAGTACGCAAACTTTAGATTATGTCAAACGGCGTACATCCGCTGTTTAAACTGTAAACTGAACATAACCTCGGATTTGATGGGCTTATTTTTAATATCCAGTGTGTCCCCCGATGGACCTAACTATACCTATAATGGACGTAATTTTTAATTTCTCGAGAAAAAGTCATTCCCTTGGATGTCCTAAAAAGTCGAAAGCCATTGTTAATATTTTGATTTAACATACAGGATGGTTAGAAACCACGAAAATGTTAAATTGGCCGAAGAGTACTATCGAAGAGTACTATTGGTTTTTCGGAATTAGATAATAGTATATTATTAGAAGTTTTATAAGACGTCAAATTGGCGCACGAGTTGCCCAAATGGAACGAGTGCACCAATACGTCTTATAAAACGAGTGTAATATACTATTTTTTCTACTTTGCGTCATTAATTTTATATAAGTTTAGAAATTGTGGTTACTATATCGCGCTAAATTAGAATCTAGGGTATTTTGCGGGTACCACGTGGTAGCACTGTAGTAACTGTCAACTTCGTTAAGGATGATATCGATGAGATAAAATCATGACAAAAGCTAATTGTGAATAATTTTACTCTACTTTAGCCTACAAGTTTGAATAAATATTCAGCGAGGTCGCAACGATGATCATAATGGAGCTTGGGGCAACACTTTTAACCCTACTGTGATAAAAACATGAAACTTAACCTAAAAAGTTAACTTTAAAATAGTGGTTTCATAAGTATAATAATCAGAATAGAAGTGTTTGGCGGTGACTGATTAGTTACTTCGAAGAACAAGACCTTACTAAAGAATTGTTATAACGCTTAATGTTTAATAGCGGTGTCTACCTAATTCCGCTACGTAGCCGTTGTGGCTTATATATTTACAAGCACTTGTAATTGAAACCCAATTCTAATTTCGGCAAAGTAGTTTATTAGAATAAGTTATACTTAGTAAAATTACATGTGATGGCGGTAATACAAATACGTTGCACACAACCAGAACTAAGACGAAGTCGAAAGCGACGGACAAAAACGAATATGAATTGAACCGAGCATTCAAGCGTCCAAAATATTACCGAAAACTTATACGTTACATAAACTAAGAAATCCTCTACACTTTAAATGTACTATAGCTTCGTACGTGTATGCTGATAAACCATTTATTGCGCATATACAATCTCGCAGCAGTAATTAAAATCGTTCGTATCTACGATGGAGGTTTGAACTTCGCATAATACCTTATTAAAGTAAATGTGGTCCTTGAATTATATCTGAAAAGGGGATTTGATGTTTAGTTGAAAAGAATGATAACGATCACTTACTAGAGTCGTAAAACATCACCGTAAACGTCATGCTGGCGTATTTTGATGAACACAGCAAAACTAAGAAAGCCCCAATCCTTTGGCCATACTATAGCAGGCTACACCCATGTTTAAATATGTATAGAATATTGATATTTCGCAGTTTATGCCATTGCAAGCGATTAAGAAGATGCAGTGTGTGGTTATGTTGGATTATGTATTGTACATTTGACTTATGGCAGTTGATATCACTGTGTACCATTTAGACAAAAATGTTACTGTTTTCGGCATTACAATGTGTTAATTGTAACACTGAAAACAGTGTCACAATGTGTGCATTGTGAATGCAAAGTAGAAAAAAAATGTTATAGGTAAACGTTAGTTTGTATTAATTTTATGCTCAAATATCAAACTTGAATGTTCTATTTCAAATTTTACATCTCGGACCAGTGAAAAGACAATACATAAAGGTGAACAAAAAATTTAGAGAACACAATATTATGCTTGATCAGTTGACAGTAGTAACAGTGTATCCAAGCAGTTTGTTGATAAAAGCTGATTGAAAGTATGTTGAGTTTAGAGCAAAGGGTTTATTTAGTTCTTTGTTACGGCATAGGTGAGGTATCGTTCCGCCGTGCTATTGAAGTTTTTAACTGAAAATACGTTTCTATCAATTGTGTTCGTGAATTGGTTAAAAAATTTCATGCAACAGGAGACGTGAAAAATATCAAGAAAAAAAAGCGAAATGGCGAAGATGATGCAGGGGCTATGTTAGCTATTGATTCCGTGAACACTTGCCCAAAGAAATTGTCGAGGCAAAGATCTCGATCTCGATCTCGATTTCGAAACTTGAACATCAGTAAAAGCCACCTGCAAAGGATCTTTTCATATAAAAAATTTCATCCTTATAAACCAGTACTGATACACACTTTAATAGAAGGAGATGATGCTCGTCGATTTGAATTTTGCTTATTACGGTCGATAGATTTTTTTACAGAAAAATTATTTCCTCTGACGAAGCAACGTTTACCACAAATGGAATTACAGATATTGATCTCAAGAAAATCCAAATTTCCGTGTTACAACCAATTCTCAAAAAGATAAAAAAGTGAATGTTTGTAGTGGGATTTAATTATAAGAAAATAATTGGACCATACTTTTTTGACGGTACTGTAAACCAAAATCCTTTTTTTGATATGACGGAAAATTTTTTGCTACCTACTTTGGACGAAATCAACTGACAGCTCAGGTGTTCACTACACTATCAACACGACGGTTGTCCTGCTCATAGCGCATATCAAGTCAGGGATTGGCTGAACAGACATTTTCCAAATAAGTGGATTGGACGATTCGGCCCTATAGAATGGCCACCACGTTCACCTGATTTAACGCCGCTTGATTTTTTTCTGTGGGGTTATTTAAAACAGAAGGTGTGTGCGAATAATTTTCATGTTAATGTAGACATTCTAAAATTATAAATTAGAGAAGCAGTAGACGAAATAAATGAAGAAACAATTGATTTGGTATATCGGGAGTTTAGAAGAAGATTAGTAAAATATGTAGCTGTAGTAGGGGAACATGTGGAGTAATGTTTTGTTAAATTACTTTGTTAAAAATAAATAAAATATAAAACTTAGAATACTACATTGAAATTTGATATAAATATAAAACAACTTTTACCTATAACATTTTTGTTCTAATTCCGAACAACCGATAGTTTACTCTTCGGCCAATTTAACATTTTCGTGTTTTCTAACCAGCCTGTATGTTAAATCAAAATATTAACAATGGCTTTCGGCTGTTTAGGACATCCAAAACCCTTTATAAAAAATTATATTATAGGTATCGTTAGGTCCATCGGGGGACACATTGTATTATCAATACAGTCGAACTGAAAAAGTAGGCCATTATTATAGGATTATGAAGTGATGATGAAGATTACATCAACTATATCTACAGCCCTAGAATTTATCGACTAAGACCAGCATCAATCATTTTTAACTTTGGCAGAATGTTGGATTTTTAATAGATTCAGGTTATCAAAGACCACAGTGAGATTAGTTTTCGTGCTTATTGAAGATGAAATTGCTACTAAAGCATCAGGGAAACAATTCAACCAAACTTATAAATACATTACACATTATTCGCATTGTTGTTGTTTGTCGTGTTTGAAATAAAAGTTGTTGAGACGAGCACTAGCTCGTCTCCAACCCCTGTAAAATGTAAATATGCAACAAAATGGCTTGTGACACCCATAGCATTTTCATAATATAATATAACTATATTACAATAAAAGTAAGTAATAAAATGAATATAAATATATGTAAAAAGATTTGAAAACCAAACGAAAGATATACTGACATTACGCGGTGAATCCTAGTTAATGAAGTTAATTAATCCTAGTTAATTAAACTTGAATTGAAAATTTAATCCGCCGTTTAATCATCAGTTTTCAGTTTAAGTAAACTTCAATTTCAACGAATATGGAAAGACCGGCCAAAGACGGATGACAAGCTACTTTCGATGATACAAAAAGAAAATAAAGAGGAATGTTGCTGACAGAAAGGTATCTGTGTTTTATGGTAAAATTTGCAACACCTACAATAAATTGATACTCCTTTAAAAAATTAAATAAACATCTTTTCAATTTTCAACAATGAAAAAGTATGCAAGAAATCAATTTTCAGCTATCACCTCCGCTTCCGGAGCCATGTCGCGTTAATTCCACATGAATCATCTACAAAAACATTAATTGATTTTTTATATTGAAAAAGTAAAAAAGCTATTTGTTCAAAAGGGTCCAAAGGAACTGGATGTCAAGCCTTTTTCAAGGACTTTGCAAATGAGCCGTCATTTCTGTAATTTCGTCAAAATAATACATTAAAGTTGAGGAAATTTTGTATAATTATGCTTATTATTATGTCTATGACATTTTTTGGTAAAATTAATGGTTTAGCTGCATGAGCAAATTGCATTTGATTGAGTACGGTCGTGTCTGCATTAATATAAGACTAGTTAGTCTTATATAAGATAAGACTAGTTAGTGATATTTTCATTTTAATGACCTACTGTCATAAAATAATCAAAGCTGTATGATACTTATTAAAATTAATCTTTAAAACATTATGGGAGAAAGCCCGGGGTCCCTAGGCACGTGCCTCATTGCCTTATGGGTAATCCGCCACTGTCCTTGATGCCGGAGTTTTCTAGATTTCTTTTTATTTTCCTTTCTTTCGTGTACCAATAGGGTGTCCAAACTGCTATGTTCAATAATAACCAAGATATCAAATTTGAGACTACACCGCAGAAATCAACAAAAAAGTAGGAAATTCAAAATAACTCAAACATTGTGGCATTAAGATATAGGGAAACCTGATCAAGTCGATGTATTTTGATACGTGGGAACAAAAAAATTAAATAATTATAAAAAAGAAAATTATGGTTCCATTTACAATAACACAGTTGATATCAACTTCTGGTAGACCAGAAGCAGCATCTTGAGGGTTTTCATTCTGAACATCAGATCAAGTATATCCGTCAAATCTGTATCGAGTCCAAACTTTCAAGTTTATACAAATAGTGGAATTTCAAAAACTTCTGAAACTAAAAATTTAAATATTTATTATTTAATTAACTAAAATTACTTGTTTAAGATATTCAGCTACATTTCTCGTGAACTATGCAAGAGCCATTACTCTTTTTTAACTGTGCAATAAATGCGAAAGCGCCTTATATCTCGCAACGGTTGTAAACCATATCACCAACTGTAACACGACACCTACATACAAATCCTTTGTATGCCAGATGCAAAATCGATGCGACCGCTGCATATTAGCGTAATAAAATGTGCATTTTGTAATTTGCTACGCGGCCTTTATCTTAACTCGTTCGCCGCATCGATAAAACATGCAACAATGCCATTTGGTCCCATTGTGAGCGTGCCGTATTAGTTCGAAGTGCACGGGTAAGCGGCTGTTTGTAATTCCCCTCTTCTACATGTGAAGTGAGTGGGCAATTTAAAAATCTGCCGATAAAATTCGCTGATTTTATCGAATCAGATAGGACCGGGTGGAGAATGGACTCGTGTACGTGTGCATTATACGTGTGCCCTTAATGCGTTATTGAATACAATTAAACTACTGGTGTTACAGGCCGTAGTTACCATATGGACTACGAATAATAATGAGCGGTTTTGTACGTATTTTTTTTTTGTTTTATTTGGGCTCCGATTGCTGCAAAACGTATTACTTAATTATCGGTGTATATCTCCTGTCCACCCAGTCGATTTGTACGTTAAAATTGCAACTGATAACTTTATGTCTGCACACAAAAAAGTGATCTCTCGAACGAAGAGAGAATTACTTGGCTAAAGTAGTTGGTAGGTTCGTATATACGCGAGAGATTATTGACTTCAACCAAGAAATTTTATTTCTTGGAATAATTACTAGATTTAAGAAAGTGGTTACTCTGGTGAAGTAAGTAAACAGTCTTCAATGAAGTGTATATTTTTATTCCCGGTAAATATGTTTAGCTACTTAATGTGAGAATTTTAAGGATTTGGCACAAATACGTTTTCTATTGCTAATTAACAAGATAGGTATGTTATATTTACTTACTCGTTCTAAACTGTTGCGTGCGTTACATCAAACTATTCCGTGTTGAAACGTTTATTGTACACTATAAATCACAATACACATCCCCAATAAATCACAAGGCACATCCCCTACGGGTATTCCGTTGTTGTTTTCCTACTAGGTTGGCGCCGTACGGCTGGAGCCGTACGGCGCCAACGCCACGTGCGGGCGCGCGAGCCTTGCCAAAATCACGGTGCGCATATTTATTCCAGGGAAAGGGATTACTTGAAAGAAGTGAGAATCACTTCAGTTAAATAATTGGTGGGTTTTTATTCAGTAAACAATACTTATAGTAAATGTCTTATATTTTCTTGGTTCAAGGAACTACGCACTTGGATGGATTTACTATTACTTCGTTAGAGAAACTAACATTTTTGAGACGAAAAAGTCAATTACTTCTTTCTATACAATATTGGTTCTTATAAAGAAAGAATTTATTTGTTGACAGCATTTATCTGAGAAATTATTTTACTTATATTGAGTATGTGGCATTTCTTGTATATACCTAACTTTCTACATCCAAGTAAATATGCATTTGAATCTAGTAAATAAATTCAAGAAATTATGTTTTCTCGTTCCAAATAATCACTTTTCTGTGTGTGTTTTGTGTTATTTTTATATCCGAATAGTCGTTTGGAATTACATCAATAATTTATTAGGTATCCTCGAATGTTAATTGCGTAATTTTAATTGAAGATGGAATAATAATAGACAGAAGATTGATTGTATGTTAATGAAGTATTTTGTATGGTACGTAATCATGTTAAAATGGAATAGTTTTTACCTTGGGAGGACCATATTATGGCTGATGATTCAGGAGATACAGGAATAAGTTTTATTATTGAAAGTTTATGAAGAACACGACTTTTATCGTTCTAGATCAATTTAATATTTATTATCGGTAGGGTTGCCAGGTCCAAAAATTGAATACGCGGAACATGGATTTACAAGAAGGACAATTCCAGGACAAATATAGATAAATGGTAAAAGTAGGTCAAAAAAATGGCCTAACTTATTTAGAAACAAGCTGATTTCTTTCTTGCACCTGCTTTATTTTGATGTTTTAAATAGTATCTCAAAAGTAGAGATTAATCCCACACTATTAGATGGTGATTATTAAAAATAATTATTAAATTAATTAAAATTAAAACGTTTTCAAAAATCCTTTATTTTTTAAGCATTCCGGTTTTTTCCGAAATGATGTCATCACTGAAATTTTAAACGGCACCCTACATTATTTGTGTGATATTTTCAATCTGAATGACATTCTGGACACGAAAAAATATCTTTTATGTTTTGTAATCTAGCTGGATATGATTACGTAAAAATAGTCGAAAATTGTCAAATAAACAATAGGGTATTCCGGTGTTTTTCAAATTGTCATTTTTTACAAACTATGGGTACTGTTTGCTACTTGACAAGTAAAATATCAAACATTGTTTTAAATTAAGAGAAATCGTTGTTTGAAGTTTGAATTAGGATTGGTCTTTGTGACGTCACAAAGACCGCTCAAAGTGAGCGACTTGACAACGTTGCTATATCTAGGGAGCACGTAGTAAATTTTTGTCTTCTGTTGTGTCAACGTTTAGAATCGCTCGTTTGTTGACACCTGCTTTGGTTATTGAGGTTACATCAAAAACTTGTTCAAAATGCAAAAATCAACTCCAACGCCGACATTGTTCTGTGCCGGGCTGTAACAGCAGTAGAACAGTAACTCCTGATAATATTTTCTTTACATTGCCGACTAGCGAGATGAGAGATGTTTGGCTTCAAGTTTCAATGATCAAATCATCTCTCAAAAAAGTTACCTTTATTCGTTGTCAAACAACAGGGTCGCCAACCGTCAACTTGGCCGATCAGCTGTTCGAGAGCTGTCCGCTGTTGCCACCGCTACTAGGGATCGGTAATCATCGTGTATTTCCGAGGGTAGTCGGTGAATTCAAACGAAATGCACTTTTAATTGCAATTATCTCATAGAAAAACCAAATCAAAAAGCTCATAGGTTAACTTTATGAATCCTCATAAATTGTACAATAGGTTAAACCGAATATCTGCTTAGATTTTGACATGACCGGAATACCCTATTGTCAAATCCATTTTGGCCGATATTGAATTATTGGCGCCCACTAGCGTGATTTCATTGGTTTTTGGCCAATGAATATTTCTTTTTCCGAGGGCTTGCTCCGTGATTGATCGTTTTATAACAATTTTTCGATTACAATGATACAAAATATTTGGTATTTTGCTGAAAATCGTATCGTGGAAAAATTGTATAAAGCAGAGAATAGGCAAAAAAATATTGGGTTAATGATCATAATCAGCGTAGTTAACTATAGATGAATGCTAACATTCGAATTTGCCAGTTCTCTGTTTGCTTATTGTTTGAGGTTACTGCCAGGTATTTTCGATTATCAATATAATAAATTATATCAATTTTACTTAGAATGACATTTTCGTTCTAAATTATAAAATCGAAATAGTTATTTATGTACCAACGGCATTAGACGGATGTTTATGCCCCGAGGGTGACAGTGCACATGCGCGTGGGCCGATAGGCCCGAGAGCTTTCTAAATCGCCCGAGGGTATAAACATCAAGTAATGCCCGAAGTACATACAAAATTGTATGTCCTACAATGGTTTTGTTCCTCCGTTTGAATAATATTAATAAATATTTTGATGTTATCGAGTTGAATAACAATACAAACAATTCGGAGTAGAGTGACAATACAGACAATTAATTGTCAAACTTATAATTTTAATCGCCAATAATTATCATTGATGAGTGACAATACAGACAATTAATTGTCAAACATAACCTTAATCGCCAATGATTGACATTGACGATTTAAAAATTACAATTTGAATGACAAATATTTGATATATTTGACATATAACCAGTGCGTAAAAAGAAGCTGTTTTCGTCCCGTTATCTAAGATGTAAAATGTCACTTTATGATCATTTAAGACATGAAATTATTTTTGCGTTCATTTCTAATTACTAACAACTGACACAGGGTTAGCAATATGTCAGGCTTTCGGTGTTATATATGCATAATTATACATTTTTTAATGATTCTAGTCGCAAAAGCCTTTTATCGTAAATAGGTATTTTTTAAATGTTGTTTTATTATTTTTTGTTTGTTTTTTTTTTTAAATAACTTTTTTTAACTTATTTGTCCAGTAACTTGAAAGTTTCATTGATTTTAGCCGCTATAACGTTTTGGCTTCTGGCTTTTGAAAACCTTGCGTAATATCCGTCTTAGTGAGAATTCGTATTCAACGCAAGAAATCTATCGAAAACTTGAATGTGTACGCAATGTACAAATGTTTTATTGTTTTTAAAAAATAATTTGTAATTCTTGAAATAAGAGATGCATACATGATCGCAAATTAAATGAGTTATGATAAAGTTTTAATCAGTTAATAAGTTTTTAAATACACTCCACTCCATATTTAGTGGTTGGTTTCTTCCGTTAGATTGAGAAAAACAATAGGCAAATGCCTAGGCAGAAAATCTTCTCCTGGGCAACTAAAAATATATTTGCGAAGTAATGGGCAAACGCCATTGATTTATACTAACTATTTACTATTATACGACACACAATAACTGAAATGACATGAAATATTGAATTCCAAAGACAATGCAATTCCAAATATCTTCGTCATATGATTAGCACAGGCAGTCCCAAAACGACAGGTTTCTATGCCAGTCCTTTAGTGAAACGAGGTACTTTGTTTTGCGCCAGTAAACTTGAATAAACCTGAACTTTAATGGGCATACTGTAATAGTTTTAATGTATGTACATTGCGACTTTTATGGAGCACACCATATTCAAATGAATGCAAACGATTTA
The DNA here is from genome assembly GCA_963966075.1 of Aphodius sticticus. Lineage (NCBI taxonomy): Eukaryota > Metazoa > Arthropoda > Insecta > Coleoptera > Scarabaeidae > Aphodius > Aphodius sticticus. Next base: position 36,344,539 of record OZ014511.1, read on the forward strand.
GAGAGCCGAAATGGACGTATAAGTAAGAGGGTGGCACTCCGTGCTCGGGCCGGGCAATTTGAAGATAAAGTAAACAAATTATGCAAACGACCCGTGAGGACGAGATTCAGGTATACAGGGGATTCTAAGTTAGGTTTTTGCCTCGGTGCACTGAGGTGCGCGTCCGATGGGACACTCAGCGGTTGAAATTGTTACATGGACGGACTGGCCCCGAAAAGAAACACAAAAAAGGATTATTAGTAATGTAATGATGGTCTATAAACTAACTCTGAACTTAGTTTCATGGGTCAATAAATATGCGATGCAATTAACAATACGGTAGAACTAATTAAAGAAGCGAAGGATATTATAATCAAACGATATTGTAATAGTGCCAAAAAAAAGTTTGAGATTTTAGCGGAAATATGTCTTTTTGGGTCCCCTGAACATTTTTGACCAAGGTACAAAAAAATCTGATGTGGCCAGGCCAGGTTTCAAGGGTCCAAAGAACTGGAGGTTTAGTCTTAGAATTTTTGAAAGATTTTGCAAATTAGACGCCATTTCCGGAATTTCGTCGAAATAGTTAAAAATCAATTAAAGTAGAGGAAATTCTGAATAATTTATGACTACGAAATTTTTTGGTACAATCAATAGTTTAGCTGTATGAGAAAATTCTATTTCATCGAGATCGGTCATACTACATTAAAACTAGTAGCCAGGATATGTCAGATATTTTGATTCTAATGACAATAGGTACTGTCAAACGCTAATGTTTTGACAATACCTACTGTCAATATAAGCTGCACCGTTACATTGTTTACACCCAATAACACGTAAGTATCATTTGGACGGTGCACGCGGTATCAACGGAGTACAATATCCGAACGCAGCTTTAATCGACATATCTCTCTAGTTCTACTAGTTTTATTTTAATGCAGACATCGCCGATCTCGATCAAATAGAATCCCATGCAGCTAAACTATTAATTTTATATATAGTATGATAAAGTCTAGTGCCTGGCGACATCAGATTTTTATTTATGTTTTGGATAGACATTGGTGCTAGTACGAATCTGGGCACTAGTGAAGACCCTAACGGTGAAAAGTAAAGGACGAGAGTGCGGATGGGTGGAGGTAGGTTGAGTGGAGCGAAACGGCAGGAACCATGAATATCTCTAAGCTCTTACATTTACACATGCATATTTATAAACATTATCTTCTATTACGGGTTGGAGCGCGAGGAGTGTAAAGTATACGCGACGGCGCTTCCGGAGGCGCGGCGCGTACCGGCGCGGCGGCGAGGAGGAGCTTTCGGAGAGCTTTTATGGCTCAGTTTTACCGTGTATAAGTAATATAAAAGCTCCCGATTTGCAGCGCCGCCCCATAAATATTTAGCTCTAATTCTGAAAGCGTTTCCGAGGAGAACACTTTATATATTCATACTTCACGCCGTCCTGGATTTTAACGCCTCTAACGCGAGACCAACCGGGTCCAACCCTACTGACGACTCTCAGCACTACCCGAATTAAGTACCTCATTTATTTCTACATTTATGCCTTTATTCCTACATCTCGTGTTTTTCTGTCTTTTTTACTAACTTCCTAACACTTTATATGAAGCGTATAGACGCCAAAGCAGACATTTGACATTTTGTAATAAAGTGAGTTAACGATTTACTCTATAGGTAAAATTGATGAAGAATACGAGATTTTGGTCCTCAGGAGCAAAAAGACCCAATTTAAGCAGTTATTAACATCTTAAATTTAGCCTATAGCCTTATTTAGACATGCAAGTGCAAAAGCAGGCATTTGTCTTTGAAGGAATCAGGTTGCGATTCTTCAAAGCGATTCTTCGAATCATGTAATCATGTTGTACTACATGTTGTAAACATTATTGTCCTCACATCAGTTTATTATTGATAGAGCAGCGCGTAGTAGATTAACTACACGAAATCCTTGCGTTTATTAAACAAAAAAATGTGGGAATTATGATATAGGGAACAAATCAGTATTAACATGGATAGCGATATTACAATTGAATTAAGTCCTCATGGAAAAGTACAAAATGAATTGCAAATCAGCAATTAATTTTCTCGTAATACAATTTCTTGTCAAGAAATTCAATTGAGTCTGAAGTCAGGACACTTGACTTCACACTTCAGAAAACAATCAACAGATGTTCTTTTTTAGTCCTTTTGACTGCAGCAGTTGTTACGTGTCGGTAGCAGTGTTGACAGATCGACTGTTTTAAATACAGATCTACTAATCTACTGTTTGATGACATCTAGGTACTGTTATAGTAATAATAGCTAATGTTTTCATTTATAATTAAATTTCTAAAAAAGTACTACTACGTACTTTCACTTGTCAATTGTGTTTCAGGATTAACTTTACAGTGTTTGGTAAATTATTGAGTTAATTTCGTTTGCTTATTATTTGAGGTTACTGCCAGGTATTTTCGATTATCAATATAATTATTATAACAAGATATGAATAATATACGGATATACCGTAATAATGATAGTAAATGGTGATATACAGGCGGGATTTAAATTTTTAAATAAATTAATAATTACAGCTACAACCTGGATTTGCCCAGGGACTTTTGTGTCGCTAGCACAATGCTCTCACCAACTGAGTTATTGGGGGCCTATGATGTATGTTTGGGAAAATCGTCATATCGAAGAAAGGTAGTAGTAAACACTACCAAACATAACCTATTAACTTCGTTAATCATTAATCCGTTAACGAAAAAGTTAACTTCGTTAACCAATAGTCCGTTAATTTGTTACAAATGCACAGGAAGTTAACGTTAACCGTTAATCGTTGACTTTTTATAACAAAAATATAGGTTATGTTGAGTGCCGATCTACCGGTGAGTATGCAACCCAAATAATTGCGGACCTTTCTTGCGGTTGCATAAGTAAAAATTGCCTTAAAAACTTTTCAAAGTAGGTACACTGGTAACTAAAAGAACTACATTGCGAGATACAAAGATGAAAATATCAACTAAAGCTACTTTTATATCTATGCAGTTCAAACCTGCACTTTCAACAATGCCGTTTATTTTCCGGAAGCAGTTTATTTTCTAATTTGTACTCCATCTACATCTGTTCAACTTTAATAAATCGCATGGCTTGAACATCAGTGATTTTTATTTTTTGACAACAATAGTTGCTTTGGGTTGGTAGCAAACATAGCCTCCATGCTTTGCTATTAATTTATTAATTATGCTTTTCTTCCACACACGAAATGCAAATAGGTTAAGTTTCGCTTCTATACATAGTGGTGTCACCAAATTTTCGTTTTAGACAAAAAATCCTAGATTGTTGCTATAAACGCACGCACTTACATATTTAGAACTGATCGAACTGATCCTAATTCTATGTAACTTGGTAATTTTAAAATGTTTCGTAGAGTAAAACAAAAAATCACATTGGACATGACGAATTTGCGCGCATGCTTTATATACGGACGCCACGTCACACAAAGTAGTACGTCACACATGTAAACAAACCCAAGTCCAAACTTGCACATAATGCCTATACAACCATTTAAAATACTTTATTGATGGTATTTCCGATTTAACGGACTTGAATTAACGGATGATGAATGTAGCGGAAGTTAGTCAGTCCGTTAATGGTTTTGAAAGTTAACTTAAAAGTTAATTCGTTAACGAAAAATTTAACTTCGTTAATTAACGATTAACGGATTAAAGCTTTTGTGACCAGCTTTGCAAATTGTTTACTTATTTTGATATTTTTCAGCATAACAATAAATATTTTTATATTCAGTCTTCTGAATGTTGACAAGTTTGTTGCGTTGTGGGATGTTTTCTTTAGTGGTTATGTAGTCGGTTGTTGGTCAATTGTCACCTTCCAGAACTATGCTATCCTTAAAAAAAACATTTTATTTAACAAATACAATAACAGTAGTGCCTTTGACATTCACTGATATCATTTATTAAATTCTTATTCCAATCATGAATGCGTTCGTTAGGAATTCGCAAAGTAAACAATGTTAGATTGATAACATCTTTGCACGTGCCGATAATAATGTTGTTTTCTCAACGCTATCATGGTGGTTCATAGACAATAATAGGTCATTGGTGAGTGTTAACACAAAACCTTAAATGCACCAATATTCCATATTTTTGATTGCATTGATTATACATACAATCTCCAATTAAATTTTAAAGTCATTGACACTCTTAGTTAAAAAGAAAGTTATTACCTTGGCTTGCGAATGTAATAAATAATTCAATAACGAAACACAATAAAAATGTATTGAATGTCGTTACATCTAATACAGGGTGCACCCTATGAAATAAAATAATGCTTGTGAAGCCGCATGGATAATGTGTGTATTGTAGGGGAGTGCCCCAGTAATATTAAGTTAAATCCGTATAAGTATTAGGGTTGTTATGTTAATCAAGTGTGCGGCGATGAAGAGAATGATGGAGTGTGCGGGTTTTGTGTTCACCCTCCGCGTTCCCTAATTGTGTTATACCCGAGAGCCTCTGAAAAGATCCTTTCATTATGTAGCTAATAAGTTATTTTGATGTTAGCGTAATAACTTTTGATTCGCCTCCCAGAGACTCTCAACACAGCACAATAGGGCGGGTGCTATCTAATTAGACATATAATGTCAAAACTATTGTACCTAATATTAAGAGGAATCACTAGAGGTAGTAGCGTACTACAAAACAACACTACATAAAACCAAACATCCTGAGCTTAATTGTGTGTTAATAATCACGTGTAATACATTAAATTATAGATAAAGGTGTATTACACCGGGTACGAATGCCACTTTTTTTCATTTGCGTTGTTGTTTTGTTTTTTACCCTTGCTAAAGAAGCCAATAATTGGTAATTTTTGTTATTTTTTTTTCCAAATCCGAACCAAACATCAAAAAAGCAATATTACAACATTTTGTATTGAGCCTTCATGAACTTGTGTAAAAAAAATGACAACAAAATATGAATGTTGTAATGATTTAACCGTTGGTTTTTTGAACATGTGAATGACACGAGAATAACATATTTTATAGTCGTACGGTGCAGCCATCTGTTGGATAAACACCACATCATTTTCTTCGACCAATCAAATTCAAATGGTACAGTCTGAAGCAGCAGCATGAATACGTAGCCAGGGGAATCACAAATATTGAGCAATTTCGGCCTAACAAAAATATTGATCGCATGTTGACACGGGAGGTGTAGCGGCGCCGCGCCCGGCAAACGAAAGCCATACGAAAAATAAATTTTACCGTGCTGGTGCTACGTAGATAGCAACGACTCGCTTATAAATTAGGACAGCATGTTCTTGCGGAAGTGTATGTGATCAACATGAATTGTTGAATTTCGACCAAAATAGGTTAGAAACCGAATACGAGAAATAATTTTACGCAGACAGCAAAGAGCGAGTTATAAATTAGGAGCGCATGTTCCCGCGAGGGTTTATATTGCAGTACCGCAATACCTACTTACAATGTTACAACTACTAAATAATATTTAGATTTAGAAAATAATATTAATACCAAACACTTGTCGCTTGGCAATGCATTCAGGGCAATCGCAATCTATGTAGGATGGTTGGCTTTAGTTCTACTTGTTGTACAACAGACGTAGAACATACGCTAGAAATATAGGCAAATTAAAAAATCAGCTGCCTTTATGTGGCCCGCGTTCTAAGAAAACTAATAACTTGCGAGAGTACCTGCGGTAAGTGTATATGTAGATATTATACGTGTAGTGTAATTCTTCGCTAATTAACTTCGCTAGTTAATTTGGGCAATACTCTCTTATAGGTGTAAGCGTGCCCGATTACCATATATGGCAAAAAACTTTTATAAAGGTGTAAAATATTTGAACATGTATCTATATAATATATAATAAATGACTTATACATATACATAAAGCTGCCTGTTTTATCGAAATCGCTATTTTTTCTCATACCTACAATTGAAATTGAAGTACGTATACTACCAAGTCTATACATAGCAATGATAATTTTGAGTAAAATTTCAAAATGCAGTATCCAACTGTATCTAGAATTAAAATAGGAATATTATATTTACTAACACGAGGTGTGTTTTACCTGAAAGTATCGATCTCTGCTAAGTACGAACGAGACATTCGAGATTATTGATGCACAAAGAAAACGTTAAATGGATTTAAATAAGTATCTGAGTACGAATGCTTTCACGGCAAGAGTCATTTAAATTTAGATGATAAATAGTTACCCGTTTATGCCGTGAGTAAAAATTCATAATTACTGTCTTCTCAAACCATGCTGTTCGCTTCTTCGGAGCTAACTGATAATTAGTTACTAATTCTAATAATAAATGTAAAGCAATAAATGATTTATGTAAGAAAAGCTGTCTGTTTTACCAAAACTACAATTTTTTTCAACATACAAAAGGTAAAATGTTCAACCATAGTTAGTAGTAAAACAGGAATGTTATTATAAAGCAATTAATTAATTTGTATCACTGTATTGTTTTGTGGAATTGTATTTGTATTTAAAATATACAAGAAAAGCATTTCAGAACATGCGATAGTCACATACACAAAATTATTAGGAAACGGTTCGGCGCCAGTCGACACCGCACGGCCCCTTTGATCTTCGCCGCCAAAGAACGATACCGCTGTTCCCCTCATCTAATCAGTGCGTTGCTTGCATTTTCTGCGGAGTGTACAATGGGCGCGGCTTGTTCCCTCCTCTCGCGCCTCAGTTTCGTCGAACTTTTGAAGCCGGTGACTAACATTTACTCTTAAGAAAGTTGCTTTCATAACGGTAAAGAGTTTTGAGTTTCTATGCTAGCAATGAAGAAGATACAGATGATGACAATACTTGAAGATGGCAATAGTGAACTTCAATTAGACAGAAAAGTAATGAGAAGACGTAATATTTGAAACCGTATGCTACCCATGGCGACTTTTGACAGTTCAATGTCGATATTTGACAGTTCAATGTCGATAGCCAGTTGATTATGATACGCTATGCATATTTTATTTATCATTGGTAGTCGCTGATAGTCGCTGTTATAATAAAAGCTAGTTAATTCGCATAAATGGTAATGTTAGTGAATAATGATGCAAAGATTAACTAATAATAATAGAAACCATACAAAATTTTTTTCCAGTTTTTTGTTTATAAATGGTTTTTGGTTTCTATTGTAAATTTCCAAACCGTTATAATATTATATTCTTCTAACATCTTCGTGAATTACAACTTCTTCAGTAGATTATTTTCCATTACGAATATTCTTTAAAAGTTGATACTTATTTCTTAAGGAAAAAACCTGCTTACAAACCAACATCTTTCAATGTTTTCAAGTAATGCTTTATTTGTAATGTACCCATATTATTCGTCGTTGTGATGTATTACTTGTTTTGATAAGCGTAGTAGGTAGTTTTAGAGATAGATGTTGAAAACATTGGTGGACAACATTTTGTGACGAATTTTAACCTATCCTCAGTTATGGAACGAAGTTACGTCAAAAATGTAGACAGGAGTTGTTGACCCATTAGTACTAGCGCAATATTATTTTTTATTTTTTAAATAATTTTTAATTGTTAATTTTGATTTAACAGAATGTTGCATTTAGACATGACACAATACTAACACAATTTTATTGTCGTTTTGGTTAATTATATATTGAATTCAATACATTTAACCAAGAAAATCAAGTAAATAGCTTTCAAATATTAAATTGTTTTAAAAAAAATAGTGACTTGTAGCCATTTTTAAGTAGATAAACACTGCATTTTTGAAGGTATAATAACCAAACTAACATGTTAATGTAGGTGACCAAATATATCAGATATACAGGGTGAGCTTTTAAATCGAACAGCTTGTATATTATTTGCTGGCAGCATTGCCATTATTTTTTTGCATATTATTAATTTTGGCGATATTTGTAATTTGATGAAAATTACATTACATTATTATACTCTCTACACAGGGTGTTTAGTAGTTCGATATTAATGTTGATTAGGGTCTAAATGGCGGCAGTAAGGTGTTTTTTTAATTTGGTAACAATTATTTTTTTAAGTATTACCCATACGGAAAGTTATATGAAACGGAATATCAATTACAGTATTGTTTATAAATTAAAAAATGAAGAATAAAATCATTTTTGTTCATTTTACTTTAGAATATATTCATTTTATAGAAAAACAATTTTATTTTATTTTAATTAGCTCCCATAAATTTGCATATACCACGAAAATTATTGACTTAATACAAACATAAACTTTTGAATGTATCAGAACATTTTACATTACTTTATTTGCTAAAAATCGCAACGATTGAACTAAATGATAAAGCAAAAAAAAGCGAATCGAAGTAACTAGTGCTTCTGATGTGCCTTATTTGTATACTCTGGATCGGACGACAAAAATATGAATGTGAATTGAGTCTAGTTGTTCAGAAAATTAGTGCCAAGCGCTCAAAAATTAAAAAAAAAAACGATGTTTTTTACGAAAATTCACAAAATTTATTCCTTCAGATTTTGATTCTACAGAAGAAATGCCTCACCATAATCTGTTCTATCTTATTGTATCTTTAACAAATGAAGTAATTGGAAAATAGTGAAATGCTCTGATATATATACTTTATCGATTTTTTTTTAATTTTTAAGTATGAATTAGTTAATTTTTCTTAACTTTGATAACTGGTAGCAAACTCTAAATAAGTATGTGTTTTTATTCTTTCTTTTCTTCTATTCTTTGCTGGTTATATGCTACAAAATAAGAAACGCCATATGGTACAGTAAGCAGGGCGCCGTTACATATGGGCAAGGGGGGCCGCTTGCCCCCCCCCCCTGGATTTCGAACCCAACTACCGCTACGCGAAAAACGAAAAATAATAGGGTGGGCGAGAAATTTGTGATCGATCCTTGACCACAACTGAAGACCGATAAATAGATCTGATCGATAAATCGGTTATTATCGTATGAGATGGATCTTTTGATCATAGATCAGGTTGATCTTTTTGATCAGATCGATCTCACAAATGTGAAACTAAATTGAAAGATATGTATTTATTGGACAAACAGGTCGGTCGCCGCCCGGCGTGTATGTAAAATATTTTCGCGGCTAGGCTTGAAAGTTATTAACTAAACGCCTAGCGGTCGATTAGCACCTTTCGTGCCCTCACAAAGATGCAAAAATGACATTTTCGTATAATGAAGAATGAAAAAAAATTACTAGATAAATGATGACTATTCCGATTATTATCGGCAATTGTCACCAATGTCAGTTTTATTAGATATTGCGATATTGCCCTCTCGTAACAGTCGCGAAAGAACCACAAGATGACAAGATACGGTATCGCAATTTTTGGCACTGCTCTTACTTACACTGGGTGCTAAACTAATAAGTGTAGAATATATAGATAAGGTATAATAGTCAATAAATATAAAATTTTGATAGTAGACCAACCTTTGATAACGAACTCATGTCTAGATAGACGCCGTTTAGGTACTGCAGAGAGCCGGAATATTGTACCAACTTTAGAAATTGCTTTAGTAAACTAGGTTGTATGAAGTATCATAGAATAACTATTTTAAAATCAAATAATTTAAAAAGATTTAAAGATAACCCATTATTGGCCAAAATTGGTAGCAAAATTACCAAACTTCGGGTAATGAAAAGGGAGTTTCAAAAAACGTTAAATAATAAAAAATTTCAGACAAAAGTTATTTGGTATTAAAAGGGCCATCCTACATGACAATAGATTCTCTATGCTGTTTGTAATATTGGTACCATTTTCTGACTCACTCCAGCGTTGACACAATACATTTCCGTACATGAGTTCGTTCAAAAGTTAGTAGTTGACCTAACATTGTCGCCTTACAAGTGTTCAAGTATAATAGTAAAATAAAAAAAAATTATTCCGTCGTCGATTACCCTTAACACAGAATTTTCAAACTAATCCACTTTTCTCTACATTTAGTCATTATTTCTTGTTAACGGGGTAAATTTGAAAATAATATTGTTGCCTTTTTATTGTTTATCAATTTGTTATTAAGATATTCTATCAGATGCTCGATGACCAGGAGCTAGACATTATTATAGGAAATTAACAACAATTTCTCCTAGCGTATTAAAAAGTAATAAAAAGGCTACAATATTGGTTGAAAATCACACAAAATCTTAAATTCCAGAATAAGACTTCAATGATTCCGAAACAAAATATATTCACAAACAATTTTTAATTAAAAATATTAATGCACCATTAATAAACGATAGAAGGACGGCAAAATGACTTGATATTCAATGCATATCAATATATAATAAGTAAGTATTGTCGGGCATACAGGGATCACGACCATAAATGGCTATAACACACAAAAATGTGAACAAAAACATTTCACTACCTTAAACCGCTAGAGATTTTTCAGAGTGTATGCAAGATAACAAGACGAAAATGCTGCAAAACAGTTAATGGCATAGTCCTTAATATTACGTCACCATTTAATACTAAAAAAATGTTGACCCCCTGGAACATTTTCAAACGCCGCCCATGAGTAAGGTGCGTTTTTTAACTTCAAGATTATAAAACGTTGTCTTTATGAACCCACATATACTACAAAAAGCGCCAATTGAACAAAAATAGGCCTCCCGCAAGAGGCTATTTTGTCTCTAAAACCCAGTTGTACTTAGTCACTACCCAGTCACTTATTCTTCAAAATTACTGAAATTTGTAGTGTAACTTCTTAGACAAATAAGGCAAATAAGGAGTTGGGCTAGGTACAAAATATATTGTTGGCAAGATAAAAATCAATTTTACTTCTGCATCTTTCAGGTTTTTTCAAATATAATTCATCTAGCTAAAATATCAAAAATTGCCATATTTATACTAGACTCCATATCCATTTATTATGAACATTACGTTTTGTAGTTTGTAGTCCATGTAAATTATGAATAATAGTGCTGGGAACTACAAATCTAACAATTATCTTTTTTATTTAATAAGATCTGAAAGAAAAAATTGTTCACCGAGACAACTTTTTATCAATTTAAATTTTAATTCACCAAGTGTTCCTCGGCAAACCCTACTGTACACAGGCCTGCAACTATATTTTTTTTAGACTTCACGATTGACTTAACGATTGAGTATCTGAGAAAGTTATATTGCAGTGGTCCAACATGATATAGTTGGAAAGATAGCTTTTTAATAGAGAATAAATGCAAAATCCTGTAAAAGTTGAAATTTGAATCCAACAACTTTTGAAAAAGCACTTTTCTCCCCCTTTAGATTTTTTCAAGCGGCCACATCTCTTTTTACTTATCTCACTTTTTAGTTTATACCAATGCGATACAATACTCGATATGATCGAAGCAGGAGTCATCTTTCATCATAACTCGTAACGTACTCCGCAAACCATAATCCCACCATATCAAGATAAGCCGAATCGTGCGTAATGCGGTCGGCATAAAACGGAAAGTAAGTGGAGAAAGCGATCCTAATCTCTGTCACATATGGAACGAGGCGTTAAGTGGCGGAGCGCGTATGCCATTCACGCTTAAGCCGCTTACAGCTTCCTCCAGAGGGCGCTCCTGTGGCGGGCGGCATCGTCTCTCCTCTAGGCATGGCGCAGCAATCTGGGCACTTATCCCCGACGCGAAAGTGAGATAATGTGTTATTGGGCTGGTGAGAGGGCGCCATCACAAAGGCGGTCCGCTTACTGAATTGTGTTGTTTTCGAAATTTGATAGAGGGATGAGTGCGAGCGTCGTATAAGGGCGCGCACAAAGGGCAGGCGATAAATATTGGAGTACGGTTACGCGGAAAGAAATTTTCGTCGTCAAGTCGCGTGATTAGATTTTCCGGAATGGAGGGACGGGTTTTGTGTTTGAAATTTTGAGGGTTGTTTCTGGAGAGATTGGAATTGAGTTTTGGGGGAAATGTGGAAGAAGGCAATCAGAAACTTTTAATAAACGTTTGTGTATCAGGGACAAAAAAAATAAAAACTGGACACACAGAGAAATGGTTGTTTAAACTTAAGAAAATTACATTATTTCGATATTACATCCAGCGGGCAACATTCTGGGGTATTCATTAACTTCAATTGACAATATTACTTACAATTATCTGTTACATAAAAACAAAATAACCTCTAGGAAACAACAATCTGGCAGAGTTATTGGTCAAACTTTAACATTATTTGTTTTCAATATTTTTGCCTTTCCAAATGTGTGACAAAGTAAACCTATAATTTGAATCTGCTGCTCATACTGGTACTTTAGGAGAAGAACAGAGTTGTAGCTGGTGGATTTCAATATGATCTTACAATCCAGATAAGATAACTAACCTATCACCAGACAAGTTCTGATCTTCTATGACGAAAATTATGTCGGTCCCATTCATAGAAAATCAATAAATATACAGAGTGATTTGCAATTATAGACGAAAATTTATGCCGGCAGGAAACTAAAGTGTAATTTCAAATTTCGTGACTGTATTTAATTAAACAAAACATAATTAAATTAAATTGAAGTAAGTACTAATTTTGACAATGTAACAAATTTAAAAGTGCTTCACATATTTTTATTTATAATTTGGTACGTTTTTGCACTTAATTTTCACCTCGAGTTATAAATTATCTTGTATCAGTTCAGTTTTCAACATTGTGTATGTATGAGCAAGCTTTTTCTTATTTAACAAACTTTAAGAGAAAATATATAGATCATCTGTTATAGATAAAATGAGTGTGTACAAATATCTTCTACTTGGGTGTTTATCTCCACACTTTTTTTTCTCAGAACGTTATTATTGTTGTCTAAAATGTTTCATAAGGCCTTATTTATTTTTTCAATACATAAAAAATAACAAAATATTAATAAAACAGTATTTTAAATGGTTCTAATTTCTTAAGGAATATTAACTTGTTATCAATAGGTCCATACGAAACTTTTTACTCAGAATATATGTTTCTTAATTTTTTTATTTTGGCCAATGATTTTTTTTAAATTTAGTAATTAATTTGTTTCCTTAATTATTTGTAAAAGGTACTTTTTGTATTCTTCGATTTCGCATTGTTTGATTTGTATTTTCTTCTTCCTTCCTTTGGTAATAGTTGAAGAACAAATAAGTTTATACCTAGAGAGAAATATCTGCAATGTTACAGAAAAGGAATGTAATAAACTACCAAAAGAGCTGTAAAAGAAGAATTAACTGTAACATCGCTTGTTATTGGATACCGGCTAAATGTCTGTATTGTTTTTACAGAATTCACATATTCCACAAACATATTCCTGTGAAATTAGAACAGTATCACCTTAATTTTACAGGGCATTCTTTATATTTTACAGGAAAAGTACCTTTCACAGTAGTAAGTAATATTCAATCATTGAACTGCGTTTCTTTACAGACTTGTATCTGGTTACTTGAAATACGTTACACGTTTTTCTGTACGCAATAAAAAATACTGGAAATGCCAAAAGGTTGGGAAACGCTGTCCTAGGGGATATATAACCACATACATATCTATGCAGCATCAGTGATTGTGCCATTATACCGTCAATGTACTTGACTTAGAAATGTCCAATAGCTCCAGTATTTTCTAGTTTTAATTTCTACATAGTTGGAAAATAACAATATTCTTCTTAACGAAAAAAAGTAAAGAAAGTTTGTATAGTTTCCTTATAAATCTTGCTTTAACTAATATTTTTAACCATTTTAAGAGCCAGTTTAACTGGATTAACACAGGAGAAGTCTTACTATTGTTCTTGGTTTATTTGATCTTTTGATCCTTGCCTGACATTTTATTTTTAATTTTATCCTGAGTTCTAGTTTAATATATTAGAGCCAAAGCCATTGTATTGTTTTAGTTAGGATTAAAAATGGAGAATTTAAAAACTGAATTGTTCCTTAAATTTGTAGTCTAAAGTACCTCGATGAACAGTCAATACTTATCTCAGAAAACACAATAATATCATCTTTCCGTATCTTCAAGTATGTTTTTTTCTGTCCTTTGATTAGCTGCGGAAGTGACAATGGAGAGATATAGTTATACTACATTACATTAATAAGTACGTGGTTGATTTAATGTCTATGCCGATTGTATTTGAGCAGGTTGAGATTAAATTTAAGTATTTCCAGATTATGCTATTTCTAGATTAGGTTATTCCCATTTTGGTATCTGCAATGTAATCTATAGACAGCGATAATATTATACAAAGTATTACTTGAGTTAATTGACTTTTTTTAATCGATTTTATTAATTCCTATCGATATCTACTTGATGAACTATATGTGTTACAAAAAAACAGCTTTGTCTAGTTTCTAGTATCCCTAATCAAAAAAACATATGTTGCTGTATTTTATGCCTTATGCTTTTCTAAGTCGTACTTTTCGTGTAATGTTAATGTGGCCGGCTGTATAGTAAAAAAAGACTATTTTGTTTGACTTTTTTGTTTCTTGGTTTGGTTAAAAACAACGTGAAACCCGTTAAAAACTCGGAATTTATGACTGTGAATGTTCGAGTGGTTGGTTAATCTGGTCGCCAGCAAGGTGATGTCTCCAGCTTTTGGCGGGACAGTCCCGAGTTTTCACATTTTGTCCCGTATTCCGCGTAGTTTTAAAAATGTCCTGCTTTTTACAAAATATTATTTTGTTGCTTTTTGATTCAAACACTGTTTTTCAAATCGTTCATTAAACGGTAGTAACATTTTTATAATTTTAAAACAATATTTTAGGGTCGCCACCGGTTTTCAAAATTAGTAATTTTTGTACAAAGAAAAATATTAATTACTCATTTTAGGTAACTTACATACCTCACTAAATGTAAACTTAGTAAACTTAAGTAAGTACGTAGGCTTTCACGGCCAGAATCATTTAGAAAATAAACTGCCGTGTGTCAAGATTTGTTAATGCTGACGTTTCGCGAGCCATGTTGCTCGCTTCTTCAAAGCTAATTGAATACTGCAGTATTCACTGCAGTACTCAGTATTCAATTAGCTTTGAAGAAGAGAGCAACATGGCTCGCGAAACGTCAGCATTAACAAATCTTGACACACGGCATAACCCGGAAGCAGTTTATTTTTTAGTAAACTTAATTTGTCAACAATAAAACTCTCAAAAATTTTTATTAATTTCAAAGTTTTATTGGAATCAGTACGCCCTGCCATTTAGACGCCAAAGAAGAATATATCGAATATTATATTCTGTCTAATGGTGAATATTTGCTATTTTTTTTTCCTTTTTGAAAAATCGTAATTGTAATCTGAAAAAAGAATTTATGGATGTTTGCATTTTTTTTACGAAGCCACAAGACAAATTTGAAATCGTCGGGTTAAAGGTAAAAGTCACTAAGTGACATCTTACTGCTTTCGAGAAAAAAACGAATTCAAAAAATATATACATTCTAGTGCGAATATATTTGTTGAAGATTCTAGTTATTTCAATACTTAAACACCATGCATTATGCGTGTAACTATTGTATTTCACATCGCGGAGAAACTTTGATTTTTGTACTTAGTGCGTTTTACCTTTATACATACTTGCGTATCACTGTCATTAAAAGAATATTATTTAATTTTTTTATTTATGTTTTTATTATAAAACTGTTACAGAAAAAATAAAAAATATCAACATTATTTAAGCTACCAAAAATGATATTAAGAAATTTTGCCTCCTTAACAGGTTTCGGGAAGCCCTTCATTTTGGTAAAGCTGCCATATCAGTATTCTTTTGTTTCGAATGTTTCTGACCATTACTAGCGAATATTACTGCTTTTTAGAGCAATAGTGCCTTTATAAAAAGTTGTAAAACTTGAATAAAATTTCTTACCATTTCCTTAACAGTTTACGAGTTATGGCAGAGAAAAACAATGCGGTTATCTGCTGTTTGCAAAAATGTTGTGTTTTCCCTGAAAACTTGACGTATTGACCATGATTGTTAAAATATTTTAAAACAAAATAAGTTTTAAACAATTGAAAAGACATACAGACATACACTATAACTATTATATTATTATAATCTTTTGTTGAAATTTTACTAATACAGAAATGGTAGAAAACTAATATATCATACAAATTTGTTCATTTGCTCTATAATGAGATAGCAACAGGATATAAGAAAGCACTTTTTAGCTGAATATTATTCAAAGAAGTTGCTTCTAAAAAGAACAGGCCTCCATGAAGTAAGTAGTCCCTGACAGGGCTGCAAATTTTGGATTTTTATTACGGTCCCAAAATTACCATAATTTCCAAAAACTAACTTTTTTGACGTTTTGCAAGCTCAAGCTACCCGTCAACAAGATTAAAAATCAATTACCGAAATATGAGATGCATTTATTGTAATAATAGTAAAAGTCACTTAATGAGTTTTTGCATTAAATACAGGTATGTACCACCGTACTTAATGATTTCTTCCAAAAAAATTATTCGAGTATGGACGAATTTGAACACCTGCAATTATTCTCTTATCAGACACGTATTCATAAGCATATGGGTATAATTATCTCGTTTTTCAACAAAATGTTGCTTTGTGAGTTTTACCTTTAACCCGACGAAATGATCTAGAAAATCAACCTTCCTGGAACCTTCTTCCACCTGTACAAAATTTCACCAACAAATATCAACATTTGCTATATCGACTGACCGGCACAAATAAAGGAACGTTTAAACCAATTGCTAAACATTTATATTCGATTACTTTTGTAAAGCACCGATTTTCATTATTCTTTTTAGATATGTAAAAAAAAATTATCAAATTTATCATACATAAAATACCTTGGAAATTAAAGAAAATAATATGTTGGGGGATCAAAAATGGTGCTTTGTCTTTGTTTTGAGACATCCTGTTCTCTTGCAGGTTCTCAAGTACTCTGTTACACAACGATATCAATTCTCAACATCTTATTTTCTAATTCATCCCAATATCTTATTTCTTTTTAGAATATACAGTTTGAAGTCAAATTGTCATCCTTGCTCTTGAATGTTCCTCATTTTCATTTAGCCACGGAATTGACATTGGAAAATAAAAATGTAATTAATTAATTCAGAACTTCACAACGCATCAACTTAACCCGTTCAGCGATAACAGCACGCATTTAGAAGAAATACTGCGTACATTTTCAAGTAGCTCCTCGATTTTCAAGTAGCTCCGTATTACAATACCACCTTTGTTACAAATAATGAGCCTTGAGGAAGATGTAGTTGCCAAATCGAAAAGCACTTGAGAAAATAATCCCTTCGAAATCCACGATACAATTTCAGACATAAAAATTGCAATACGTATTGACACACGTAACATTCAAGTGGCGATTCAATACAATCTTATCCATTTTGTGCAAAAAAATGTCGAAAACAAGGTATATATACTGCACCTGGTGCATGTGCAATTCATACCAAGATGTCGAAAGTAGCAGTCGTCTTCTCAGCTCTCCTCGCCGTAGCCTTAGGTACGTTCCTTCATAAGATCCATATTTTTCTTTGCAATCACTTTGAATTAATACATGTCAATAATTATCAGGCTTCGCCATCGAGCCTAAAATCGATCCAACTTCGAGTTGGAGGATTGTTGGAGGTGCCGCTGCCAGCGAAGGCCAGTTCCCCTATCAAATCTCCTTGAGAGGTGCATCTGGAAGCCATTCCTGCGGTGGTTCCATCCTCGACAACAACTGGGTCCTCACTGCTGCCCACTGCGTTTATGGGTAAGACTTCTGATCACCTTAAATAATTTACAGCAAGAAACACCCCTTGGAATTTTTCATAAACACCAACCCTTCCTTTCAGAGGTTCTGCTTCCTCCATGACCGTAGTAGCTGGATCAACCACCTTGAACAGTGGAGGTCAAAGATACAGCGTTGAGAAATTCATTGCTCATGCCGGTTACAATCCAAACACCATCGAGAATGACATCGCCCTCCTGAAGCTTTCTTCCCCCATCGTTTACAACGCCAACGTTCAACCAATTGAATTGGGAACTGAACAAATTGGTGAAGGTGACTGCGTCATCTCCGGCTGGGGAACCACCTCTTACCCTGGATCTGTTCCCAACGCCCTGCAGTTCCTCGCTTTGAAGACCATCTCCAACTCAGCTTGCCAGAGCTCCTGGGGCGTCAACGCCGTCTTCTCCTCCAACATCTGCACCCTCACCAAGTCTGGTGAAGGTGTGTGCCATGGTGACTCTGGTGGTCCATTGGCTGCTAACGGTAAACAAATTGGTGTCGTCTCCTGGGGTAACCCATGCGCCAACGGTCGCCCAGATGTCTTCACCAGGGTTTCATCCTTCGTCGACTGGGTTAACACCAACAAGGCTTAAATATTTTGTAATTTCTCTCCTTTTTTTCGGTGTAGATAGACGAAATAAATAGTCCTCAATGAATATTAGATGTATTTATATATCCTTTTAATCCAATTGAAAAACCCTCATCACGATTCCCACAGGATGCTCCAATAGAGAGGAAGATGATATTTTAAAACTGATTTTGCCTTCATATGACGAATGTTTCGGCGAATTATTTCAAATTTGGTTTGATTCTACAGGATGTTCTGTAATATTGTAACTACTCAAATTTATATAAAAAATCTGATGTGGCCAGGCACATGACTTTATCATACTATATATAAAATTAATAGTTTAGCTGCATGAGATTCTATTTGATCGAGATCGGCTATGTCTGCATTAAAATAAAACTAGTAGAACTAGACAGATATGTCGATTAAAGCTGCGTTCGGATATTGTACTCCGTTGACACCGGGTACACCGTCCAAATGACACTTACGTGTTTTTGGGTGTAAAAAGTGTAATACAATATCCGAACGCAGCTTATATTGACAGAAGTTATTGTCAAAACATTAGCGTTGTCATTAGTGTCATTACTGTCATTAGAATCAAAAAATCTGACAAATCCTGGCTACTAGTTTCAATGCAGTACGACCGATCTCGATGAAATAGAATTTGCTCATGCAGCTAAACTATTGATTGTACCAAAAAATGTCATAGTCATAAATTATTTAGAATTTCCGCATCTTTAATTTATTATTTAGATATTTTGACGAAATTCCAGAAATGGCGGCTTATTTGCAAAATCTTTCAAAAATGCTAAGAATAAACCTCCAGTTCCTTTGGACCCTTTTCAACTGAAAGCTTTTCAGCTCTAAGTTTGGTCATGAAACTTCTAGATATGAAGTTTCGTTTAGTAGTTTCTCCGGAATCGTCGCCACAAAAAGCGGGTACACACACACACAAACACACACACACACACAGACATTTTTTTTAACCTTCGTCAAAAATGTTCATGGGACTCAAAAACACATATTTCCGCTAAAATCTCAAAAAATTTTTTTGGTACGATTACAATACTTTACATACTGCGTATGATAAAGTAATACATACTGCGTATGATAAAGTAAAAAATATATTTGATGTCAAACGACTAACAAAATTGAAGATCACAAATTCAAGTTGATATAAAAATGTGTAATTCTATAAAATAAAATGGACATGTCCAAAGATTTTTTAAAACAACAAACTCTTTCGATTTTATTGCTTTTATTAGTAAGAAGCATTTATTTTATTTATTCTAAACCAGACGTGATAGAGACAAATAGTTTTTTTTACGGTTCTCGGTCGCCACAAACCAATAGAAACATACCTTCATAAGTGTAACTCCAAGTAGTCTTTGGAGAGTGCCATAGTGACATTTTCAGTCTTTTGTTCATCATTATCGATCTCGATGAAATAGAATCTCATGCAGCTAAAATATTAATTTTTATATAGTATGATAAAGTCATGTGCCTGGCCACATCAGATTTTTTTTATTACAACCCTCTATTTACACAGATAGAAAAGACTTCTTGTTTTTAAGAAATATATACGCTTGATTTTTTTTTGTTTGGGTCAAAACATATTTCTTTGACGCCAACAATATTTACTTAATTGAATACTCTAGTTTATTTGCTTATAGAGATTAATTTATTTGGAATGTTATTCAAGTTAAATAAATATGTAAACTCTCTCCTCGCAGTTCGGCCATATTTTCAGTATAAAGACCGTGTGATCAGCAATATAGACCGACTGTCAGTAAATTTAAGTAAATAATTTTGGTTTTTAGTTTTTGTATGAATCTCCAACTTTTCCTGATGCAAACGTAACAATCCGTTGAATGGTTTGTGTGGTTTGTGTGTTGTTGTCAAATAAATGAAATTGCCAGTGGCATACTTATTGTTCTCTTTATTAAGATAAGCCCTAATGTAACCGCACCACCCGCATTACATACAGGATGTTCCAATTTTTGCCGTATTTTCTTTCAAAAGGCAGATGCCAAAAACCGTTTTTTCTACTGTTTTTTTTTTAGAAAATAAATTTTATTCTTATTAAGAAACCCATATGAACTTTTCAGTAATTTCGCATATTTTTAAAGATATTCTTCTGTAAATTTAACAATGTATACTAAAGAATACAAAGCTTCATTATTAATACTGACAAATCAATGACAAAAGCATGAAAATGATTATAAAATATTGCCATTTTTAAAAAGGTGTTTAATGTTAAGTCGTTTAGTTGTTAAGTATCGTTAATTGAACTTATAAAAACTATCAAATTATGAGGACTATTTATTTTATCACTATATTTATTATGTATTGTACAATTCCATCAAATAAAATACAAAAGGAGCTAATTATGGATTCTTTAACCGAAGCGCGCTGTTAGTTATTAATGTACATCGTGTGTTCTACCTTGTCCCATGTACGTGACGAGTTTTGGTGGCCAGAACGCACCGCACAATACCGTATTACGCAACTCACTAGTAATAGGCCAATGCCATATATGCAAATTGAATTTCGGTTATACGCTATCGGAAAAAATCAGTGCTGCAATCAACGTATATAAACCTCAATAGATCTTCTAGCAAATCAATCAAGTTCCAACCACAAACAATCAAACATCATGAAGTACATAGCCGTGGTAGTCTTCTTTGCTGTGGTGTCCGGCGAAGCACCTCAGTTTCAAGGTTACAACTACGATAAACCAGTATTTTCATTTAGTTTACCAGCTAGGCAACAGTTGCCACCACAGGCTTCCTTTGGCTTTCCTAATAGTGGAGTACCACAAAATACCTATGGAACACCAGAACCTCAAAATAATTATGGACCACCAGAGGCACAGAATAATTATAGACCACCACAACCACAGAATAACTATGGACCACCACAACCACAGAATAACTATGGACCACCAGACCCACAGAATAACTATGGACCACCATCGACAGACCTAAGCCCACCTCGTCCATACGATCTTCCAGAAGGTAGGGATGCTGATGATGCTCCAACGACCACAGAGGTACCAACTACGACTGAAGCGGAAATCGAAGCTGAGCAACTGCGAGATACCGAAGAGGTGGAGGATGCCAAAGAAGACGAGAAAGTTTACTATATATACCATCCGAGTGGAGTGTTGCAGAAGGTTGTGTATTCGGCCAAAGATGATGTGAACAATATGGCTTACTCTGCTCAGTTCAGGTACAAAAATGTGGAACCAATCAGGGATCCTGTGTATACTTACGATCCAGAAACTCTGGTTCTAAGGCAGATTGTTGCCTAATGTGTATGGAGGACATAATTTATTTTTAGTTTGATAGGTTGTATGTGATAGTTTTAGTGGTGTATGTATTAGTTATATTGGTGGATAAATAAATATGATGAATTGTATGGTTACTTTTATTTTATAAATTCAGACTTTGTATAATTACTGCCCAAGTATCCGTATGAAATTTGTGTCAGGAATGTCAAATTGGTTCATTTTTAGGTTTGTGGTATTAAACATAATAACGATAAACAATAACTTGCTTTCTATAGATCGGGTGACAATGAACCTTATTTCAAAGTTTCTTAATATTTAATTTATCTACAAATAATGTCTATACATCGCAAGTATGAGTTGTTTTCATGTTTTCATGTTTTCATGTTATTAGTCTGAAAATAACTAAAAATCACTACGTTATTATGTGTCGGCTGATTTATTCCGCGTGTCAAGTCTTTGAAAAGATGATTGAGCATCATATTTGATAATAAGAAAAACAGTAGCATGCAGCTAATTTTTATCTTTTTAGATCATTTCCGAGATATGTCCTTCTGAATGTTTAGAAATGTCTTATGTAATATTCGCCTTGTTTTTCTTGCGGAAATGTACTAAATCTTCCCAAAGCTACGGCAGTAAAAGAAAATAGTCTTGGAAAAATTCCATAAAAACAAGATAAATATTTATTTAAAAAACTTTTCTCTAGTAAAGATCATGTTAAAGATTGTTTCTTTTTATCATAAAATATGAATACTACAATATAGTATAATAATAATATACAGGGTATCCCATAAATATTGCGACAAACTGAAAGGTGTTATAGGGGACACCTAAGCAAGCATTTTTTTTTGTAAAAAAAGTTATGTCCGGAAGTAGCCGTTTAGGCACTAGGCTAAATTAGAAGAAAAGTGTGTATGAGCGCCAGTTTTTAAGGCTCTCGTCTCAATTCAAATAGCAAACTGTAGCGAACATCTCTCCAAAGCTTCGAAATAAAAAAAATAACCAGATGTAGATGGCGCTACTATAAACATGTCTGTTTTTATATCGTATATATTACATTTGACGTATGGTATAACCTAAAGAAATAAATGTATTGCTTTCTATTTGTACAAATATTCCAACTGGACTGTGTTTGAGTTTTCTAGTCGATTATATAGTGCTTTCACAATCGTCGCTATTGTAAACTTGTTTTCCAACTCACTACAAACACGCACTACATTACTCCAGAGTGCAAGTGTAGAGAAGTGCAGAAGAAAATAACTTGTGCTCTTACAGTTAACATTGAATTATATTTTATAATGTGTTACAGCAGACAATAATCAGACGCAACTGTCATCGGAAGCATTTCTATATTTGTAGTCCACACCAAAACTTGCATCCACATAATTTTTATAAATTTTGAAATTCCTTTCCGATGGCAGTTGCATAAGGACCTTCGGAATCGAATGGTAGCGAGCATTTCCGTATTGGCGCAATAATTATGACGTGGGTTATTTTCGCGTTTTGGGGGTGGAGACGGGAGTCTTGAACATTTTACTAACCGATGGATTGGATGGGACGGCCCCGATCGATCCCCTGTATTAAATCCACTTAATTTTTTTTTGGGGCATGCAAAAATTCTGGTCTACAAGACGCCTATCAAGAAGAACTGCTCGCTGATGACCGGTTGGCACTCACACCCTCCTGGTATTATTCCATGGGGTCCAATCATCCCTAAATCACTATGTCAACTTATTGAACAGTTTTTGCAATGTTTACGCAGTACTTAGAAAAATGTCAATGCTTTACGCATGTCTGCGAAAATACTAAAAGTAAAAGCTCAAAGCTTGATGTTAAATTTGAGATACCTTTGCCGTTTCTAGAGCATTGGGTTCAGTCGATATGAACTAAAAAGAACTAGAAGTTTGAAATAATTTGAACAAATTATCTGTCAAACTATTTTTAAGTACTTTGGCCATGGTTACTAACCTTAACCGTTTCAAAGGTAAGGTAAACGTCCAAAATTCAGACACTGTCCTAAATTCCGACATATTTCTGTTTAGTGGGATAAAATAAGAAATCTACAACATTGAACGTTATTTTAGGACATCCGGTTTGTTGATTTGACATTACACTTATCAACCCACAATCGTTTCTTATTCTACCAATGTTCTAACGGTCAGAATATAACCTAGAAGTTTAACTGATGTTGATAATTGAGTGTTATGCTAAAAGTTGATTTTTTTCTTATAATGTAGTTGCAGTTCGACTTCTTTTTAAATCGCTACGGGATAACAGTAATTAAGAAAATTCTAATAATATCTATTTAGGCTGACTAAAAATGCATTATATTTTCAGAATAATATGGTCTACTACTCTTTTAACCACTATT
This sequence comes from Aphodius sticticus, assembly GCA_963966075.1. Lineage (NCBI taxonomy): Eukaryota > Metazoa > Arthropoda > Insecta > Coleoptera > Scarabaeidae > Aphodius > Aphodius sticticus. The sequence goes on from OZ014511.1 coordinate 36,368,434, forward strand.
ATTTACAAAATTATGGGTGTCGGAGTTAGTTACATGTAAATATAGCACGTTCGTAAATCAGACATGTGTGGCGGAATTGTGTACATGGATAGAAGTAATACGTATGGCTCTATTGCTGTCTTTACACAAGAAAATAACATGTTTCCTATATTATAATTAATTGTACGCATATTGTCCAAATTCTGACACTCATGTCGGAATTACGGACATCAATAATCCCTAATTATTACAGGGTGTCGGAATTACGATCATCAATACTCCCTAATTCCGTCATAAATATCGACATGCATTATAGGAGATGATGAAATAAGACAGAATGATGGACCACTTGGAGCAGAGAGTAGCGATTTTGGCATTGATACACCACCTTTGGAGATATAGTTGAATCAATTTAACTTTGCGTGTTGTCAAAAGTGACAATCGTCTCGTGCAATCGACTGTTGTCATTCGGCCAGTGGCGTAGTCAAATAAATTTTGCCAAAGGAAAAGCATACGTCTGCATACATGGTCATCGTAGGGAGCCATAACTAAAATTCAAAAGCGACTTTTCACGCAGCTCTTCCTTTAAGGATGTAATGGTAACATGCTTTCCTAAAATTAAATATTGCTAAATGTTATCTACAAGAAGAATCTGGTAATGCAATAGCGTACTTGCAGCGTAAGTTTTTGGTTTCCAACGAGTTCGAGATTTTCTTCTGGTACAAAATGACTCGTTTGCCTCCCTGGCATTTTTAATATTATATACTGTCCTTTGACTTATTTTTAATGCATCCTCAACTTTCTAAGAAATAATGTAACAATGGTCGCAATAGCACGAATGGACAATAATTAATACCTGCTGAATTGCATGAAGGGAATTTAGGGGATCCATATTTTCCTTTTCCGCTGTAAAATAGTCTATAAGATTGGCCGCAAACTGTTTCGTTTGAGGATTTAAATATTTTTCCGGCATTTTAAAGTGTGATACCTGCACAACTGACAGTTACCCTGAATCTCCTGTCAGCGACACCGCTGGACATCCGAACTACCCAATGACCGACGTACTGTAGTTCTGTCTTTCTTCTGCGCACTATTATACATATTAGCATCCGAGATCGTGTGTCTTAGCCAGCCGAGACATACGTCCAACATTAGTGTCAATAGTTTAGCATGCCGTAGAAAGAGTGGGAATGCATTTAATCATATCGTAACTACCGCATGTCACTTTTGACAACACGCAAAGTTAAATTGATTCAACTATAACAAAGATAATGTCTAAACTCTAAACATCAAAATACATTGTCGTTTGGTACATATGTCATAGATCACCCTGTATATTGAGTATATACGGAGCTGACAAAGTATGGAAACAGGACAAAATCTTCGAAACGGTTTGTTATTTAAAAATTGCTCGGGCACGGCAACTTTTATTTATTAAAACACACATATTTAGGTATATCAAAATCAATTTCCATCCTTTATTTGTTTTTGACTTGTGACGTCATCCACTTTCCTTAAGTTTGTCCTCTTCTTCCATTTTGTCCATTTCACAAATTTACCTATATACACGATATACATCGTCAATACGTCAACAAGTTCGGTTATGCCAATTCTGCGCCAACCACGCTCTGATTTTACTCTAAACCGCTAGTGACGTCACACCGCCCAACGAACAAATCTTGATATCAGATAACTGCCAACTATCCGTCAAAGTGCGAAATGACGTCTCTGATGATCAGACTAAATCACGACCATGCATACATAAAGAGATCATATGGGTTCCTGCAAATTACTGGTGACCATATGCATCCACATCTTGATAATGGATAGCGCCGAAGGCGATTTCAACTTGTCTCCTAAGATCTCCATAAATCCCATTTGCCAACCGTCAGTCATCAGATATGTCGTTCTTCTGATCACAAGACATCACAACGACGAAATACGTACATGTAGCGGCACTCTGATGAGTGCGCAGTTTATCCTCACGGCTGGGCACTGCTGTCAGGATTTAGAAACAGGAATTGCCTTCGCTGGTTTTGCAAGTGGAAAGACTAGTCCAGAACAGAGCGTTGTCATCGACCAGTTACCGTACAGGTTCAGAAATCAAGCGGTAATCAATCGCCACCAGATATGCCTCCTCAAATCAACCAGGCTACTAAAACTCTCTAGTCGGACTACACCAATCTATATATTGAGTGGTGGACACTTCGACGAGATGAAGAAACGTGTTCAGCTAGCTATGATAGATGTTTTTGGTTTCATCCACGACGGTGAGATAGGTAATGATACAACATTTGAGCTTCAATGCAATACGGTCAACTTTATCAACCAGAACAGCTGTGTTGGTGCTATAGTCCAGGATGGTCGGGATAGATACAAACGAGATACGCATATCTGTACAAGGAATTGGTTGGAAAAGAAAAAAGGTTGTAAAGCATCTTATGGTGTTGCAGCTGCTTTTGAGTCTTTCCTAGTTGCTTTGGTTCTGTGGACTTATGATAAGTGCGAAACTGCTAACTATATGCTCTTCACCATGGCCGATAGATACATCGACCCCACGCGATATGACAAGGTCCAGCAGAGTCGTGGTGGTCACGTGGTGTTAAGTGCACATATTCTCGTCCTCATCTTGCTGTTATCAATCTATTACGTGTGTTTATTATCATCTGTTTTGTTAAGTTCCTTGAAAATTAAGGTTCGTTAGATGTACAAGTATGTAATAAAACTGTTTTAGGTGCACAATCCTTTGTTTTAAACGCTATCTAACATTGATTGTTACCTCAGGCAGCATTGATACCTATAATCGCTATCGGCGTACAGGTGTACAGGTGTAGTCCACACTTCAAACTTATCACAAATAAGATAAAGTTGTTGTATCTTATGTATTTTGTTTTACTTCTTATAATATCAATAACTAACAATAAATAACTTTAAAAATAAATAAATAACATCAACAATACATCTATTTAGCCATCGTCTGCTGAATCCATTGGTAAAACGATGACGTCCTAGTGTATACATCAGGCATACCAACAGCGCAAGGATACCCAAAAGACACAATCCCAATTTGCTGGCCATTAGCCACCAATGGACCGCCGGAATCGGCATGGCATGAACCTTCACCCACTCGAGTATAAGTGCAGATATTTGAAGGTCGAACCTGGGATTCCCACATTTGCTTGCAGGACCACTCCGATATGGTATTCAGATTGACGTACTTTAACGTATCCGAAAGATCGCCTGGGTAAGCAGTATACCCCCAACCTGTGAGGACAGATTTAGTTTCCCCAACATAATCACGTCTAACCACAATTGGTTTGATACCAGCTCCGTATTGGATTTTTGTACCCAAACGGACCATAGCAATGTCGTTGACGTTTGTAACTGGATCGTAGTTTGGATGGATCACAGTTCCTGTCACTTGATACTTGGTGCCTCCAGTGCTTATGCGTAGACTACCGACGACTACATGATCTGGTTTTGCCCTAGAAGATAGGTTTAGTTAATTGAGGATTATTGGGTGAGTTTGGGAAGATTACGCTTGTAAGCAATGGGCCGCTGTCAGAATCCAGGTTTCTGAAATGATGGAGCCTCCACAGAAGTGTTGACCAGAAGCTAGTCTTAGACTAGCCATGTAAGGATATTGTCCTGCTGTGGCTTGACTACCACCAATAACCTTTCCAGTCACTTCCGTATCATTCTCTGAAGAAGCTACACCAACAAAATTATTGAATTAAATATATTGATATTAAAATAAAAAGTGTACTTACCATTGGCGGTGGAGAGAAGTATACCAGCAAGTATAACTAAGAACTTCATGTTGGAACGTCCTGAAGTGTTGAACTGATTAGCATAGTAGAGGTAAAATCTATTTATACCAAGTTTTGGAATGTAGTCTAGCCATAAATTGCAAAAAATTTTCCTTAACCCCTATTTTAAATTAATAAAACTCAAATTTACCTTCACTGTATTTGTGGTTTCTGTGATAAGACGAAATTCTAACCTTGTTAGAGTTTGGTGATTGTGTGTGATATTAATATAACAATAGAAGTATTTCAAAATTTTCAGCTATGTGAAGGTCAGATCTCTCGTTAATTTTGTTTATATATTATGAAAGTATCCTGATTGTGAGATTCCTGGTAGTAACCTAGGACTTGACTTGCAATATTTGCTTTATGGAAAATAACACAATTACTTTACGAGTATTATCTACTTATTTTTTATATAAAATTTCCTTTATATTGGTTGCTAACACTGCTATTCAAGTCACTAGGACAGCTATGGACCGACTTTTATTTACGTTTAAAAAGTGTGTAATATTTTGTTATTATTTAATGATTTTGTTAGGTAATTTAATGTAACAATGGAATTATTTCAGTTTATGGAAAGCTTATGTTGTTTTATTGTTTATTGTGGTCCTGGTAATGTAGAACTTACTGGATATGTTTGTTTAACGCTACTCCTCTGGTGTCGTTCAAAAGCGGATATCTCACCTTAATTCACACTTGCTTGATTTGAAATTTTGAGACAATCATCTCTAGTACATAGACCAGTACAATTTCTTCAAAACTTTTTTTTTTTTTCAATCTAGACAAAAAAGGTTTTTAAGAAGTTGAGATTTGAAGTTTTATTTCTTGGAAAACATCACATCAAGATGACTAATATGATGACTAGAGTAATTTTTGTTTAGTTTAAAATTTGTTCCAAATGTTAAATGTTTTTTTTTTGTGTTTCTTTTTATAACTTTTGTTAAAACATGATTTTTAGTCTTGTGCTGATTTATTTCGCGAATCTTTATTATCAAGTTCGATATTATTTTATTTATTGTTGTTTCATATTACTGCGGTACATAGTATGTAGTTCCTAATTGTTATATCATGCGTAATATCATAGCTCTTTTCAGCACGACAAAAACACCGTTCAGATATTGTTTATTTTTGTGATTGATAAGTTTTGTAGCTTGTTAGCAATAAAAATGACAGGCCTATTATTGATACGCACTGTATGTAATCATGTCCATGGGGTGACACACCGTGGGGATATAGGTATTGCTCTATCTTTTCTAATGGCAGTGTGACCTCGACACAATTTTCAAGTTTCAAAGCTTAAGAGGCTGGTTCAGCCTAACTTCAGGTCAGTTCTGGTGGTCCCCTATTGGTCCAATTATTCAAACTGTTCAATGCTCCTGTGGGTTAATTATTGAATAATGATAGCATCTTATAAGATGACAACAATCTGAATTAACTATTCTAGTGCGCCAAAGTTCCATATTTATTATACCCATGCCCAATTTTAAACAATTGCTGCTCATAGATAGACGTAAAATTGGAGGACGGGTAATATCCTGATTTCAGGAATAACATTTCAATTATGTATTTTTGCGATTTGCCGCGGTAGTTCCACTTTACGTCAATGTACAATTTGAAAAAATCCAATAAATGAAAAGAAATAAAGCCACACCTTTGAAGAATCGGTGTCGCATTTTCCCAATTTTTCCATCCATGTCGAGTCTGAACAGTGTGACCATCTACGATGTTCTCGAGAACTAGTCGTCATTAGACGAAGATAATAGTAATGGGTCTATCCCTATCTACCATATACCACAAAAAAAAGGCTGTTACTCGCTAAAATTCACATTTATATTTACTGGGACAGATTTCGAGAGTTCTAACCTACAAATCAGATATAATCTGAAAATGTAGAAAACTTGGGAACACTGCACAAAGAAGTATTCTAATCGAAATTAGGAGATTACATAAAAATTCTGCTATTATATCAGACATCAATCAGGTTTGTGCCTAAAGAATTATTATATTATTATTGTTATATTATTTATTGTTTTTTAAAATTTCCATGTCAATTGTTAGGTTAGTTAGCAGAATATACATATAAACAGTGCTGTTTTATCCATTCTACTACCAGAGAATTCAAGCTCCAAGTATGGTATGATGCAGAAGCTCATTACGGATTTTGTAATTGGATTCAAATCACATTACGAGGAATCAAAATCCTTACGTACTATTTTGTTGATCGAAGAGGATTTCTAGACAAGAGATGTGATTACTAATTTTCATAATTTCCATGAACTGACAATAAAATTATCGAGGTATGCTGAAGATTACCGATTTTTGTGTAAGCGAAACAATTAAAAAATAATGAAAGTCAAAGCAACTGACAAATAAATTTATATAGTAATAAAATATTTTATTCATTTTTTAATTTGATTTTAATTTTTTGTTTTTGCGTAAAAAGCTTTACATCGTTTGATATTGCAAATCAGCGATATCATCAATAAAAAACTATAATTATCTATAGCTGTCAGTGAAATGCTCATGGAAAAATTAAAAGTAATTAAAACAATAGTTCTTACGGTAATTCAAGAACCGGGAGAAATAATAGTTCGAAGACACCGAATGCGAAAATTGCAATATTTGAGACAACTGATAGAAGACCTAATAAAGAAACAACTGCCCTGATAAAAATAAAACTAGGCTTGAGTAGTCAGTTGGAGATTTTCCTTTATTTATTATATTATATATTTAGTTTTGGTATCTAGAATAGGTAAAATCTTTAGTAGATTCACATTTATTATTTAATTATTTTCTAATTTTAGTTTCGTAAAGTAGGTAATTTTTTGTTTGTAGAGAATAGGTACAGTTTAAAGCGTTTTTTTTTTTTGGAAATTAAGAAAATAACAAAATATTGTGTATGTATTTTTACTGATACATTTTTATTGATACCTCCCATTGTTTTTGATTTATCAAGTAGCTGAATTTTTGAAGAACAAGTGAAGCTTTGCATAAATATTAATTCGTTTGGCGTTGCGAAATTTAAAGGAACTGATAGAAAAATTAATGTTATTTTCTTGTGGCTAGTTCTTGGTAGGGTTGAGATTTATGCTACAAATTTCCTTTTAATTGTTATAATTGTCATATTTGAAACCTTATTGAATAATCCTTGGAAATATGTTTATTCATTAACTGTTGAAACCAAAATCGGTTAGATTAAAAAAGTTAACGAACATTTTAATGTTCTTATAATGTTGAACAAAACAGGTATCACGCGCTTCTTGAATTTTGACGGTCAGTATATTTTAATTGTGGGCTGGCCTTAACCTTGGACTTGACACATTTGCAACAAACTACAAATATATCCTTAAATGTGCATATTTTTGTTGTTATTGTCTGATTTTATCGTTAAGTAATGAAATGTAACAATAGAAATATTTCAAAGGTGTCTAATAAAGGCTTACATTTGGCAAATTTGTTCACAAGACTATTCATTTTATTGAAGGTGTGTTGTTTTATTGCTTATTATGGTCCTGACCGTAACCTACAACTTGAATCGAGATGTTTGTAGTATGAAAGATAACACTAACCGGCCGACACATGTATGTATATCTAGACAACAATAGTACAGTCGAAACCTTAAATGAAAAGCCTTGTGTCAACAACATTTCGTCATTCACTAAACTCATTCTCACTTTTTTTTAAAAGAAACAGTTTTAAAATAAGATAAGAAATAATAATACAACTAAATTGATACAATTGTTTTATTTCTTATACCTCCAATAACTAACAATAAATAACATAAAGAATAAATAATTATTAATAAAAAGTAAAAACAATACGTCTATCACTTAGACATAGTCTGCAAAATCCATTGGTAATACGCTGACGTTCTAGTGTATACATCAGGCATACCAACAGCACAAGGATACCCAAAAGACACAATCCCAATTTGCTGACCATTAGCCACCAATGGACCGCCGGAATCAGCATGGCATGAACCTTCACCCACTCGCGTATAAGTGCAGATATTTGAAGGCCCAACCTGAGATTCCCACATTTCCTTGCAGGACGACTCCGTAATTGTATTCAGATGGACGTACTTTAACGTATCAGACATATCTCCAGGGTAAGAAGTATACCCCCAACCTGTGAGCACAGATCTAACTTCCCCAACGTAATCAGGTCTAATCGAAATTGGTTGGATACCGGTTCCATATTGGATTTTTGTACCCAAACGGACCATAGCAATGTCGTTGACGTTTGTAACTGGGTTGTAGTTTGGATGGATCACAGTTCCTGTCACTTGATACTTGGAGCCTCCAGTGCTTATGCGTTGACTACCGACGACTACATAACCTGGTTTTGCCCTAGAAAATAGGTAAAGTTAATTGAGGATTATTGGGTGGGTTTGGGAAGATTACGCTTGTAAGCAATGAGCCGCTGTCAGAATCCAGGTGTTTGCAATGATGGAACCTCCACAGAAATGTTGCCCAGAAGCTAGTCTTAGACTAGCCATGTAAGGATATTGTCCTGCTGGGGCTTGACTACCACCCATAACTTTACCAGTCACTTCCGTATCATTCTCTGAAGAAGCTACACCCACAAAATTTTTGAATTACATTAATTGGAATGAAAATGAAAAGTATAGTTACCATTAGCGGTGGAAAGAAGAATACCAGCAAGTATAACTAGGAACTTCATGGTGGAACGTGCTGGAGAGTTGAACTGATTAGACTGGCAGAGGTAAAAGCTATTTATACGAAATTTTGGAAGGTAGTCATAGCCATAAATTGCTAAAAATGTTCCTTAACCCCTATTTTTAAATAATAAACCTCAAATTTACCTTTGCTGCTTTTGTGGATTCTATGATAAGACGAAAGGTCAGATCACTCGGTAACTTTGTTTATATATTTCGAAACTATCCTGATTGTGAGGTCCATGGCGGTAACCTAGGACTTGACTTGAGATATTTGCTTTATGAAAGATAACACAGTTATTACAGATGTGTAAACCATTTCTTATTAAAAAACTTCCTTAAATCTATCTTTTCTAATCACCAAAACAATTACACTTGACATAAGAAATATCTCAATTAAGATGAATTAGACACTTAATCGATAAATAAAAATAGAAAATACTTCAGATTTATTTAGATGAGTATATAAAGACGAATTTGGCAGCCTTAGTGTCACTGCAACAATATGAGGTCGTTTGTTTTAGTACTAGCTTTGGTCGCCGTTGCATGCGGCAGACACATTAATGGTATACCATCGATGGACTAGCATAGGTAACTTAGTGAGATAATGAAGTGTTTTCTTAGACTACAGATCTACCAACCCCAACTTTGACTGGAGGGTGGTTGGAGGTCAACCAGCTGAAGATGGCCAATTCCCGTTCATTGTTAGCATGAGAGCACCAAATGGGGTCCATACTTGTGGAGGAAGCATCATTTCCAGCACGTTTGTCCTCTCAGCTGCACATTGCATCTACGGGTGAGACTTTTTTGATTAAATAAAGACACTACAGTCTAGCCATCCTTGTTTCTTTCGAGTTGTTTTCTTATCAATTTAGTGCTATCAAGGAGATGGATATCTTCTTTGTTCGTGACTTCTTGATTTCAGCAGGTTATCATTCTTATGTTTCAAGGAGTTATTGATGACAGGTACATGGCACATTTCTTTATTTTGGACGGTTGAGACAATTTTTATGTTTAGTTTTTTTTGCAACGCAAGAGAAGCTTATTATGTACTGACCAAGAGCTCCTTGGAGTTTCCTTGTTGTGTCTTCAATGCTGTTGCGTACAGATAAAATCGATGTATTTTCAGTTTATTAAATCCATTAGATCCAAGATTTATTAATATCTGTTAAGTTGTTATGAAGGTCTAATTCGTTCCCTTTCCATATGCAAAAGCATCATCCACATATCTGACCCACTTTATGATCAGATGATGAGACTGAATAGGGTTGTTATTATTTTTAATGTGTTGTTCAATATGATCCAGGTACATATCGGAAAGTAAAGAGGATAATCCCATGCCCACGGACAATCCGTCCTCAAGTTTATAAAATGTCTCGTCCAAAGTACAAAAATTCTGTTTTACTATGTGTTTCGTGATTAAGTTTAAATGATCTATCTTTTATTTATCTTTGAAGTGATTCTTGAAAAGTTGTGACACTTGTTGGAGAGCGAGGTCTATTGAGACATTTGTGTACAGATTGGTTACATCGAACGATACCATAATTGTGTCCTCTAAATTGGTGTTTTTAGTTTCTTTTATGAATTGTAAAGAATTTTTGATTGAAAATTTTGATTGGAAATTTATTTCTCTGAAGATATCTAGCATTATCTTTGTTAGATTGTATGTCGGTGAATCGTAATATGCGGTTTTGGGGCGAATAGAACAATCTTTTTTGTGTAACTTGGGGAGAGCGTACAGCTGGGGTATACTAGAATTCATAGGATTGTAGCAATAGTAGGGTGGGGTCAACTCTGTCACACCACTCTGTCAGGAGTGGTGTGATATCCTCTAGAGGATATCCTCTAGAGGATATCCTCCACTCCTGGATATCACACCACTCCTGAAGAACGAAGGGGTATACAAGATAACATGTGAGTGCGGAACATGCTATGTAGGACAGACAGGACGAAGCGTCGAATGTCGAATCAAGGAGCACAGTAGGGGCACCCGGCTAGGCAAGATTCAACAGTCCGCTGTTGCTCAACACTGCCACGAGTCGGGACACACAATGGATTTCGATGCCGCGAAGATGTTGGCAAGGGTGGGCAATTATCATCGAAGGCTTATTAGAGAAGCCATCGAAATTTACAAACTTCCTGACAACACCAATCGCGAGGACGGTACTGACATTAGTAGGGTCTGGAAATCGATCGTAACGCGGTCAGGTGGAAAAGCACATGGAGCGGTAGCTCCAGATGTGCGCAGTGAGGTGTAAATTCAGGTATATAAGGGAGACTTTCTTGGTAGGTCTTCAGTATACAATTACTTTGAAGAAGCGAGCAATATGGTTCGCGAAACGTCAGCATTAACAAATCTTGATACACGGCAAGTCCTTAGTCTTCTATAGTCTGCCCTCTCTACCTCATCTGTATTTTATATATCTTGCATCAGGAATTTTTAGTGTTCTCTTTTTCTTAGCGCAGTTTTTATTCTGTTCCTCTTTCGGCTCCTTTCTTATTTTTCCAGAATGGTTTTTTTGTGCTTCCTTCTTTTTTATTAAATATTCTCTCCAAGCATTAGACATAGTGCTACAGAAGAACACTTTCTTTTTACTTTATTTGGGTGTTTCAGGCCACAATAATGATTTTTTTAATGGAGATGGCATGAGTTCAACTGTTATCTCCAAAGGTGGTGTATCAATGCCAAAATAGGTACTTTCTGCTGCTAGTGTTGCATCATTGTGTCTTATTTCATCATCTCCTATGATGCCCTGTATGCAGACGTATGCTTTTCCTTTGGCAAAATTTATTTGACGACGCCACTGGCCGAATGACAACAGTCGATTGCACCAGACGCCTGTCACTTTTGACAACACGCAAAGTTAAATTGATTCAACTATATCTCCAAAGGTGGTGTATCAATGCCAAAATCGCTACTCTCTGCTCCAAGTGGTCCATCATTCTGTCTTATTTCATCATCTCCTATGATGCATGACGATATTTATGACGGAATTAAGGACTATTGATGATCGCAATTCCGACACCCTGTAATAATTAGGGATTATTGATGTCCGTAATTCCGAAACTCGTGTCGGAATTTGGACAAAATGCGCACAATTAATTGTAATATAGCAAACGATGTAAAATATTTATTTTCTTGTGTAAAGACAGCAATAGAACCATATGTATTACTTTTAACAATGTACACAATTCCGACACACATGTTTGATTTACGGATGTGCTATATTTACATGTACCTAATTCCGACACCCCTAAATTTGTAAATAATAGTGGTTAAAAGAGTACTACACCGTATTATTATGAAAATATAAAGCATTTTTAGTCAGCCTAAATAGATATTATTGGAATTTTCTTAACTACTATTCCTATAGCGATGTAAAACGATGTCAATTTGCAGTTACCTTATAAGGAAAAATCAACTTTTAGCATAACACTCAATTATCAAGGTCAGTCAAACTTCTCAGTTAATCAGTTAATTTCTTTTTAATACATTGAACTGTATTCCATTCTTAAGATGGGAGAAGGTATTATGGTTTGTTTTGTTATTAAGATTGACTTCATTTTGTAAAAATGAGATTACTTTATTTTTAATTTTACTGACATCTGGATGTCTATCTATTTTTATTTGTTTTGCAATAGTATATTATTATACAAGTTTTATAAGACGTCAAATTGGCGCACGAGTTGTTTTGGGCACGACGAGCGTAGCGAGGAGTGCCCAAATGGAACGAGTGCGCCAATACGTCTTATAAAACGAGTGTAATATACTATTTTTTCTACTTTGCGTCATTAATTTTATATAAATTCAGAAATTGTGGTTACTATATCGCGCTAAATTAGAATCTAGGGTATTTTGCGGGTACCGCGTGGCAGCACTGTAGTAACTGTCAACTTCGTTAAGGATGAGATCGATGAAATAAAATCATGACAAAATCTAATTGTGAATAATTTTACTCTACTTTAGCCTACAAGTTTGAATAAATATTCAGCGAGGTCGCAACGATGATCATAATGGAGGTTGGGCCAACACTTTTAACCCTATGTGATAAATACATGAAACTTAACCTAAAAAAATACAAGTTTAAAATACTGGTTTCATAAGTATAATAATCAGAATAGAAGTGTTTGGCGGTGACTGATTAGTTACTTCGAAGAACAAGAACTTACTAAAGAATTGTTATAACGCTTAACGTTTAATAGCGGTGTCTACCTAATTCCGCTACGTAGCCGTTGCGGCTTATATATTTACAAGCACTTATAATTGAAACCCAATTCTAATTTCGGCAAAGTAGTTTATTACAATAAATTATACTTAGTAAAATTACATGTGATGGAGGTAATACAAATACGTTGCACACAACCAGAACTAAGACGAAGTCGAAAGCGACGGACAAAAACGAATATGAATTGAACCGAGCATCCAAGCGTCCAAAATATTACCGAAAACTTATACGTTACATAAACTAAGAAATCCTCTACACTTTAAATGTACTATAGCTTCGTACGTGTATGCTGATAAACCATTTATTGCGCATATACAATCTCGCAGCAGTAATTAAAATCGTTCATATCTACGATGTAGGTTTGATCTTCGCATAATACCTTATTAAAGTAAATGTGGTCCTTGAATTATATCTGAAAAGGGGATTTGATGTTTAGTTGAAAAGAATGTTAACGATCACTTACCAGAGTCATAAAACATCACCGAAAACTTCATGCTGGCGTATTTTGATGAACACAGCAAAACTAAGAAAGCCCCAATCCTTTGGCCATACTATAGCAGGCTACACCCATGTTTAAATATGTATAGAATATTGATATTTCGCAGTTTATGTGATTGCAAGCGATTAAGAAGATGGAGTGTGTGGTTATGTTGGGTTATGTATTGTAAATTTGACATATGGCATTTGATATCACTGTGTACCAATCAGACAAAAATGTTACTGTTTTCGGTATTACAATGTGTTAATTGTAACACTGAAAACAGTGTTACAATGTGTGCATTGTGAATGCAAAGTAGAAAAAGCATATTTATAACCCTTATTGAGAAAATTTTCTTCATTTTCATCAAAAACTATTTGACTGAGATTATTAAATAATTGTATATTATTGGTACCTGTTAGTTTTTATGTATGTGAGTGTTTGGCCGCTTTTTTTTGTTGTGTTTAAGTACATTCTGTTCGTTATTTTTCTTCCGTTTATCCTCAGCACTGAAACACATTTGGCATATGGCATTTGCTCTTGGGGTTGACGATTACTTCAAGTTCTAGATAGTGATAATAATAGATAATTGTCTCTTAGTTTTCTGTGGAGCATGCAGTCTTGTGCATAATTGTACAAGAGTTTTGTGGTGACATGGGACACGCGTATTGAAGTTAGCACAAATATCAGTTGGTAGATGCTTTTGATGTATACCTTCACTCGACTTATATATTCACACCGGATACTTGTTGAATTTGCAGATTTACCGGACGTACGTTAGTTTCCGGAACACACAGCCTAACCAGTGGTGGTACTGTTCACCAACTAGCAAGGATCATATTGAACGGATACGTCCCAGACACGGTTGAGAATGATGTAACACTTCTTCAAGTCTCCAATGCATTCGTCTTTGGACCAAACGTGGCGACCATCTCCTTCTCTTCACAGATTGTGACCGAACCACTTGGTGTGACGTTATCTGGTTGGGGTACCACAACATATCCAGGAACAATGCCAGATCGACTCCAATTCCTTCCAACATTGCAGACAATCTCCAACGCACAGTGCCAACTGACATGGGGTGAATTCGTTTTCCCTTCCAGCATTTGTACAGCTGGGAATGCAGGTTTTGGTACTTGTCATGGTGACTCTGGCGGTCCATTGATCAACACTGCAACCAGAGAACTCGTTGGTGTCGTCTCCTGGGGTTCACCATGCGCTGCTGGCTGGCCGGATGTCTATGCTAGGGTTTCTTTCTACGCTAGCTGGATTTTAGCCACGCTTGAGTCATAAAATGTTATGTGCAACGTTTTGATAATAAATAAAAATATGAATATTAGTTTGGTTTTTTACGCCTACAATAGAGAAGTTCGTGTATCTAATAACACTGTGTAACAGTGAAAATATACTTTTCACGAGACATGTGTAAGTTGTTGAGCTGGTAGAACTGAACATAATGGCATATACGAAATTTTCCAAACACCCCCAAAATCTCGATTTTTCTCAAGAAGCTGTTTTTGGGTACTTGTCTGTGTATAAAAATGCAGAACTCCGTCATTTTCCATTCGATTTCCAAAATAAAGAAGAGGGAACACATACCATTATAAGGATGTACTGTTCGGTCAGATCCAATAGAAAGTCGAACAGTTATGGACGTCCAAATTCCAGTTTAGAAGTTGCTAACCAGTTTCAATCCATAATATTTTATTTCTATTTTTTTATTGAAAACCCATTTAAATTTGCGTTTAATACGAGTTTGTTTATTAGAATCGGTTGAAATTTGTTATCGAAGAGTCATGTCCGTCTTGACATTCACACTACGCAGAAGGAATATACCTACGGCCCGACCGTAATATATTTGTACTCTTGATTCACATTAACTAGACATTATTTGGCTTGTTGATTACCTTGTTTTATTGTATTTTAGTCTATCAAATATGTTATTAACTACTATTCGACTTGTACCCAAATATCGTAAAATCATTAATCGACAATCTTAACCTATTACAATTGTGTATACTATTAGAACGATGTAGATCTTTAGTATCACCAAATTTTATATAAAACAACAATAAAACTGATCACAAACAGCACACAAACAGCACAATACAAACACAAAGTGTTTGTATTGTGCTGTTTGCCTGTTGTTTGGCATTTATCAGTGTACATACTACACTTGCGAGCAAGAAAATCGACTCACGCACTAAGAGGACATAAAATGTGACAAAGCATGTCCAATGTATTGAAAACATACAGTGTTTTAAAGCCTTGAATTTCAGCTTTAAGACAACACCATTAACATTAAAATCAAGCTCATACTTATTTAATTATGCAGTTTTAAGTGGGAGATTACGAAAAAAACTGACTATGCGGTACCCACAAATCGCACATAAAATCGATGATAACCGATCAGTTGCCTTAGGCAGTCGTGAGCAGTCACTTGTCAGACGTTGACAGGTACACAACTCCGAGATTTACGTACATTGATTCCACCAAAACATGGATACCACGCCAAAAAGGGCCGCTCAAGTAGGCGCTCTGTTACAACAGAGGCCCAGTCAGCGAACAGTCGCTGCCCAGCTGCATTTAAGTCAGTCAGCCGTATCAAGAGTATTCAGAAGATTTGCAGAGACTGGTGCCCTTAATCGGAGGCCGAGAGCCAATAATTATCGAAAGACTTCTGAGAGAGACGATCGTTTTATTGTTTCAACCTCATTGCACAATCGTCATTTGACCGGTGTTGCCGTACAACAGGAGCTGCAACGTGTTCGTGGAGTCGTTGTCAGCGAGTGGACTGTGAGAAGACGATTGAAGGAAGCGAACCTCACTCCAAAACGTCCTGCCACACGACCGAAATTGACAGCAAGGCACCGGCAAGCGCGCCTCCAATTTGCTTGAGAGCACCTGAATTGGGGAATAGAGCAATGGCGATCGGTCCTGTTCACTGATGAGTGCAGAATGTGCCTACATGGCAGTGACAGGAGAGCTCGAGTCTACAGGCGTCCGGGTGAGCGACTTGCACCTTGTTGTGTCACTGAAAGAGTTGCATATGGCGGTGGCACCTGTATGATGTGGGCTGGCATCTCCTTAGAGGGAAAAACTGAACTTGTTTTCATACCTGGAGGAGGCCGAGGAGGAGGACTGACAGCTGATCGGTACATTACAGGAATTCTCCTGGAACATGTTGTTCCGTACGCTGGATTTATAGGCGATAACTTTGAGTTGATGCACGATAATGCTCGTTATCACACTGCACGTGCCAGTAAGCAGTTCCTAAACGAGGTCGGTATACGGACGATGGAGTGGCCAGCGGCCAGTCCAGACTTAAATCCCATTGAACATTTATGGGACCATCTTAAACGGGGGGTCCAGACTAGAAATAATGTTCCTGCGAATACTAATGAGCTGAAAACGGCTTTGTTAGATGAGTGGAACGCAATTCCTCAAGATTACGTTGCCAGATTAATAACATCGATGACAAATCGATTACATGCTGTCATCAGGGCCAGAGGGGAACACCGTGTATTGATAGAATAAATTTTTACTTCATTTTACATTTTTTTGTTTCATGTGAAAAATAAGCAACCATAATTCCCTTTCCTAAATGCCCGTTTTCCCAACACTTTGATTTAAATGACATTATTTCAAAAAGTATCCACTTGATTTTTATGATAATGGTCTTACCTTAAAGCTAAAGTTTCAGGCTTTTAAACACTATGTTTTCAATACACTGGCCAATCTTCTTTTGAAAAAGAATCACAGCTTTATGTACTCTTAAGTGCGTGAGTCGATTTACTTGCTCGCAAGTATATATACAGATTAAATCCTCGAAGTGCTCTACATAAATACACATAAATATAACTAACCTAAAATGCATTAAAAAAAAACGGAAATAAAAATAAAAATGTGATTTATATTATGTGATTTTTATTCTTCTTTTTTTTTTCTCTTTCCCTCTTTTC
The DNA here is from genome assembly GCA_963966075.1 of Aphodius sticticus. Lineage (NCBI taxonomy): Eukaryota > Metazoa > Arthropoda > Insecta > Coleoptera > Scarabaeidae > Aphodius > Aphodius sticticus. The sequence continues at coordinate 36,385,566 of OZ014511.1, forward strand.
CTTCCCCCCCCCCTCCCTTCACTCCCTCCTTTCCTTCTTTCCCCGCCCTGATTATGTGTGCCCTAGAACTGTCACCAGTGAGTATAGTTTTCTTGTACAAATGCTTTTAACTTCCCAGAGAATGCTCTAAAACTTTCAATTTGTTTTAGCTTTGCCGGCATCAAATTGTAAATTTTTGGGCTGTAGTAGGAAAGTCTTCTCTGTGTCAGTGTTTTATTAAATTTGGGTACCAGTAGACCCCCAGTACTCCTCAGTCTTGTATCATATTCGTGTTTTACATTTTGTATGGTGTCAATGTTCTTTCTTGTGTTTAGAATAACTGCGTATATGTAAAGACCTCGCCCATCAAAAGTTTTGTCTCTCTGTACAAATCTACTGTGGGGTACATTCAGTCTCGATAGGTTATAATTTTAATTATATCGCTCTGTGTTGTCTGCAAGATCGTCAGGTTAGACGCGTACAAATTCCCCCATCCTGTGATTCTGTAACGTATCACAGACTATACAAGTGAGTTGTAGACATTTAATAATATTTCTTTACTTAGAACCTCTCCAGACGGTAAAATTTATAGACCAGTTTTCGCAATTTTCCAGTCAATGTGTTTATCCAAAGTATTGGTCGATTTTCAACCCAAGATATCTAATTAAGTTTGTTTTCATAATTTCTCCTTGGTTATTTTCTAAATGGACAGTATTAAATGTAGGTTGTCCAGAGATATTTGCTGAAAACGTCATAAATTGAGTTTTTTTTACTTTATCATACGCAGTATGTAAAGTATTGTAATCATGCCAAAAAAATTTTTTGAGATTTTAGCGGAAATATGTCTTTTTGGGTCCCCTGAACATTTTTGACCAAGGTACAAAAAAATGTCTGTGTGTGTGTGTGTGTGTGTATGTGTGTGTGTGTGTGTGTGTGTGTACCCGTTTTTGTGGCGACGATTCCGGAGAAACTACTAAAGGTATCGGGACAAAACTTCATATTTAGAAGTTTCATAACCAAACTTAGAGCTGAAAAGCTTTCTGTTGAAAAGGGTCCAAAGGAACTGGTGGTTTACTCTTAGCATTTTTCGAAGATTTTGTAAATGAGCCGCTATTTGTGTAATGTCGTCAAAATAGTTAAATAATAAATTAAAGGAGAGGAAATTTTCTATAATTTATGTATATGACATTTTTTGGTAGAATTTATAGTTTAGCTGCATGAGCAAATTCTATTTCATCGAGATCGGTCGTACTGCTTTAAAACTAGTAGCCAGGATATGTCAGATTTTTTGATTCAAATGACAGTAGCTAGTGTCAAACGCTAATGTTTTGAAACTACTACTGTCAATATAGGCTGCGTTCGGATATTGAACACCGTTACACTTTTTACACCCACTAACACGTAAGTGTCATTTGGACGGTGTACCCGGTGTCAATGGAGTACAATATCCGAACGCAGCTTTAATCGAGATATCTGTCTAGTTCTACTAGTTTTATTTTAATGCAGACATAGCCGATCTCGATCAAATAGAATCTCATGCAGCTAAACTATTAATTTTATATATAGTATGATAAAGTCATGTGCCTGGCCACATCAGATTTTTTGTGTTTAATGAGAGACTATTTTGATCCAGCCATCTCTTTACTCTGTTTATACTGACCGTCGCTATTTGTCTAGTGCAGTCCCAAGTATCACCTCTGCACACTATGACTCTGTCATCGGCTTAGAGCTGTTTTACACTACCGAGATTTATAACGAAAATAATAGCGAAAATAATAACCAAAAGTTTTGTCGATGAAAATCGGACGTGTAAAACCAATATTTTATAACGAAAATAATAGCGAAACTTATTGTGAGAAAAATACCAGACTTGGTCTATTCACCGCGAGATTATGCGCGATAACATGCGCACTTCGTACAATTTACGATCATATTGGATATTGGTCTGCCCGCGCAGTTAACCTCAAAAGAATGACAACAAACCACGCGGAATCTGGTATTGTGCATGTATTGCCGAAAAAGACTTGTCATTCGGTGAGGATTTATTACAGCTGCATTATGACGTCGTGGACCCGTGCCGAAGTGATGGTTTTAATTGAGGAATACAGGAAGTGGCCTAATCTATACAAATCGAAGGCCGTAAACTATAAAAATCGCAGAAAAACGGCATTGGATGCGATTCAGAAGTGCGCAGCAGGAGTTAAAAAACAAATTTCAGTCGTTGAAGCAGAAAGCTGCCAAAGAATCTATCATATTTGTCTTCCCTTCCCTTGTTAGAAATACAACCAACGATTGTAGGTATAGGTTATGTTTATTTTATCCAAGTTTTGGTTACAGCCGCGTATATCAGAAAATCTGCTACAGTACGCATGCGCATGACTACATTAATAGCGAAATCAATTGCCGTGTGTCAAACAACTTTTAACTATCGTTTGAAATTAATTTGCCAATATTTCTCACCAAAACTATAGCGATAATTTTGGCTATTATTTTCGTTATAATTCTCGGTCGTGTAAAACAGCTCTTAAGCAATGATTCTACCGCATCGCCCTAGTTCACCATGGCTATTTATGTATATCAAGAACAGAAGAGCCGATGACGGTGCCCTGAGGTAATCCCATATTTATTATAAGTGGTTGGCTGATTTTGTCTTTAATATCCAGTGCTAGTAATGTCTAATTAATGTGTATAAAGACTACGGATTTATTACGGTCGGCCTGTATATTTCTTCTCCGTAGTGTGATGGGTCTAGCCGGACAATAAAATTTGATAATTCTGTTAAATTTCAACCGATTCTAATAAACAAACGCGTATTAGACGAAAATTTAAATGGGCTTTCAATACAAAAATCAAAAAAATATTACGGATTCAAACAGGTTATCAAATAGCTGTTAAAATTGAAAAAATCTGAAAATAATAGGCAACTTCTGAACATGAACGTCCATAACTTTTCGATTTATTATTGGATCTGACCGAACAGTACATCTTTATAATGGTCTATGCTGCCTCTTTCATTTGCATTTTTTATTTTGGAAATCGGGAAAAAAGTGGACTTCCACTTTTTTGCCAAATTATTGTATAAAATGGCTGTTATATCGTAGGTCTGATGATGTCCAGAATGTTTGGGTGAAAGTACTTACCAAATATAAAAAAAGCCATAAAAAAAGAAAAACCAACATCTTATATTCCTAAACTGACATTTGGGACTACCTTTACCCGTTAAAGAAACCTTACTGACAATACAAATGTTTACACAATTATTGGATGTGTCAAATCCTATGAATCATTCCAGTGCTTTGTCTATTCTCATGAATAGCGCATCAGACATATGAACAAACAAATAAACACAAACAATATGTAGATTCATGTGGGTTTTATCATTTTGTAACGAAAACAAGTCGATACTAACAATATTAATTAAATATTAAAGTTATTAAAAGATGCATTCAACTACTATAAACATGAGATCGCATATCGTCTATTGATAACAATTCATAATATTTTTGTTTTGATTGAAAATGAGACAGTATATAAATGCTTAATTTAAGATAAACAGAACATTCTAAATACTCAGTTCACAGTAACATCCAATATGAAGTTCTTTATACCGTTTCTCGTGCTACTGGCTCTTGCAGCTGCGAGACATATCGATGGTAATGTTGATTAAAAAAACATTAATTAAATCGCTATGAGGTAAATTCTTAGAATATAGGGTGATTAATCCCCATCTTGACTGGAGGGTGGTCGGCGGTGAACCAGGTCACAAAGGTCAGTTCCCATTTATGGTAAGTCTGAGGACACAGAGTGGGAATCATAATTGTGGAGGCACCATCATTAGTCAAATTTGGATTCTTACTGCTGCACACTGCGTCATTGGGTAAGTATATAATAATAGAGTATACAGCTTTCGAATTCTTTTCTTGCAATCATGATATAATCAAAGTAATACTAAACTTAGTTGAACAATTGGAATTGAAATTGTGTTAAATCCCATTTGTCAATTCGTTGTTAAACACTTTTTAGAGTTTTAGTCTGCCAACAGCAGATATCTGCTTGCTGAATTATTTATGATTGTAGGAACATTAAAAAAACAATAAAGCCATTGATGTATGTATCAACACCTATTACCACACCCTATATATTTATACAAATACTGATGCCTATCTTCAATTTGCAGCATGAATCCATCCGATACAACAGTTGTTGCCGGCAGCCACCTTCTGAGCAGCGGTGGTGATCACTACAATGTAGAGTCAGTTATTTTGAACGGGTACCAACCAATCACCTTTCAAAACGACATATCCCTTCTCAAACTCACCTCAGACATCAAACTTGGTGATTTTGTAGCAAAGATCGCCCTAGAGACACATCACGCGGACCATCCACGTGAAGCAACCTTAGTGGGCTGGGGTACAACCATTTTAGGTGGGCAGATACCTGATAACATTCAGTATGTCGCTATGGAAACAGCCACCCATGACGAGTGCCAAAGTTACTGGAGTGATTTCATGATATTCACCTCCAGCCTTTGCACCCAGCCAAAGAATGGGCAAGGTGCTTGTCATGGAGACTCTGGAGGACCCTTGATCATCAAAGAAACGAAGAAACAAGCTGGTATTGTCTCATGGGGTTTCCCATGCGCCGAAGGGTATCCAGACGTCTTTACAAGAGTATCTCACTACGATAACTGGATAAGGGATACTATTAATCATTAGAAGTACCTATAGTATATAGTATATTAGTGTATTAATAATTATTTATTATGGAAAATTATGGAAAATTTTAAGTAAGTTTGAAAAATAAATAATTGTATAAGAATTATTGTTTTATTTCTTACAACTTTAAAAACTAACAATAAATAACTTAAGAAATAAATAGCGAATAACAACAATACATTTATTTCGACATAGTCTGCAAAATCCATTGGTAAAATGATGACGTTCTAGTGAATACATCAGGCATTCCAACAGCACAAGGATGGCCAAAAGACACAATCCCAATTTGGTGACCATTAGCCACCAATGGACCGCCGGAATCCGCATGGCATGAACCTTCACCAACTCGAGTAAACGTGCAGATATTTGAAGGCCCAACCTGGGAGTCCCATATTTGCTTGCAGGCCGACTCCGTAATTGTATTCAGATGGACGTATTGCAACGTATCAGAAACATCTCCTGGGTAAGAAGTCAGCCCCCAGCCTGTGAGCACAGATCTAGCTTCCCCAATATAATCAGGTTTAATCGCAATTTTTTGGATACCCGTTCCGAATTGGATTTTTGTACCCAATCGAACCATAGCAATGTCGTTGACGTTTGTAACTGGATCGTACTTTGGATGGACCACAGTTCCTGTGACTTGATACTTGGAACCTCCAGTGCTTATGCGTAGACTACCCACGACTACATAATCTGGTTTTACCCTAGAAAATAGGTAAAGTTAACTGAGGATTATAGGATGGGCTTTGGAAGATTACGCTTGTAAGCAATGAGCCGCTGTGAGAATCCAGGTGTTTGAAATGATGGAACCTCCACAGAAATGTTGACCACCTAGCCTTAGACTAGCCATGTAAGGATATTGTCCTGCTGTGGCTTGACTACCACCAATAATCTTTCCAGTCCATTCCGTTGCATTGTCTGAAGAAGCTGCACCAACAAAATTATTGAATTAAATTAATTAGAATTAAAATGGAAAGTATAGTTACCTTTAGCGGTGGAAAAAAGGATACCAGCAAGTATAACTAAGAACATCATGTTGGAACGTGCTCAAGTGTTGAACTGCTTAGACTGGTAGAGGTAAAAGCTATTTATACAAAATTTTGGAAGGTAGTCGTTGCTTTAAATTGCCAAAAATATTCCTTAGCCCCTATCTATTAAATAGCAAACTCCAAATCACCTTCACTATTTTTGTGGATACTGTGATAAGTCGAAATCGTAACCTTGTTAGAGTTTGATGATTTTGTGTGATATTAATGTAACAATAGAATTATTTCAAAATTTATTTTCACCAATGAAAGGTCAGATCTCTACGTAACTTCGTTTATATATTACAAAACCCTGGCAGTAACCTAGGAGTTAACTTGAGATATTTGCTTTATGAAAGATAACACAGCTACTTCAGAAGTATCAAAACTTTTGAATTAAAAAATTTCCTCTGTTTAGGTTTGACACATTATGCAACTATCCTCTACAATCACCAAGCAATAATCACAAATCATACCAAAAATATCTGAATTGAGATGAATCAGATTTTTTTTATCAATAGATAAAAATAGAAAATACTTCAGATTTATTTAGAGGCGAAGGTATATAAAGACGACATGGACAATCGTTGATTCACAGCAACAATATGAGGTCGTTTGTTCTAGTACTTGCGTTAGTCGCCGTTGCATGCGCTAGGCAGCTTAATGGTATAACATTGATGGACTAGGCATAGGTAACTTAGTGAACTAATGGAATATCTTCTCAGACCACAGATCTATCAATCCCGCCCTCGACTGGAGGGTAGTTGGTGGCTCACCAGCTGAAGATGCTCAATTCCCATTCATTGTCAGCATGAGAGGAGGAAGTGGAAGCCATACCTGTGGAGGCAGCATCGTTTCCAGCAGGTTTGTCCTTTCAGCTGGACATTGCGTCTACGGGTAAGACTTTTTTGATTAAACAAATGCCCTACAATCTAGTCAATCGTTTGTCTCGCGAGTCTTCTTATCAATCCAGTGCTATCGGGAAGCTGGATAGCCTCAATAGTCTGGTGATGATGATCATATTTGTTCGTGATGTTTTGATTTTAGGAGGTCATCATTCCTAATATTCCAAGGAACATTGATGACAGTCACATAGCAACGTTTATTTATTTTGGACGGTCATGAACATGTTGTTCCGAGTTCACAGCTGAATTTAGCATAACTTGGTCAACGCACTAAACGAAAAACTAGTGCTTCATCCATTCGATGATAAGAAAGCTTCTCATAATTTTTCTGACACCTATGCGATTTTCATTCCTACACTTTCTATCAGATATTCCCGTTATTCTCTTGCACGATGTTCCAACACAGTGGCGTAGCTACATATTCAGCCCCCAATTGAAATTAATAACCTTTCAAAATTACATAACATGCAAGAATCAAATTTTAAATTCTTGCACTACACAAAGTAAGTCAAAGGAACTTATTCCTTTGATATTCTCTAATATATTTAGCGCTTCATAAAGCGCTAAATATATTAGAGCGCGCTTGCTTAAAAGAAAACGAACGTTTACAGCTTTAGGTGTCTAAAAGCTTTTTGCATATTGTTCATTGGTGTCGAAGGGTAAATTTAAACCTCTTGATTCTTGCTCTACCCACGTGTTTATTTTATATAGGAGACATGTTTCGGCTATACATAGTAGAGAAAATTATAGTAAATTGTAGTTACAGTGGCAACAAGAACACCAAAATGCTGAGGTCTACTCTTTTTCATAAAAGTGTAAAAGTGTAGGCAACCAAAACAAACCTAATATAATTTTGCAATAATAGCTAGTCGCTGGCATGGTGCCGGAACTAAAAACTACCCCGCGGTACCCCTGTTTGAATTTCAGGCAGATCAAGTGTTTTCATGACAAACTTTATGCTGTTGGACATGAATCTGCCGTATATATCTGTTCTTATCATTACATTGCTATTTATCAGGGGCCTTCTGTTGTCCAGCAACAACTTTAATAGTACCTATTAATAATTTTGTTCAAAGTGTGTTTGGACGAAAGTTTTATTAAATCTTCAATACTTATACACGTATGTTCTTGTTTAATTTACAGAAGTTCCCCATCTGATCGCTCATTTGTGTCCGGAAGTAACACCTTAAGCAGTGGTGGTACCTCTCACACTGTAGTAAGGATCCTGTTGAACGGTTACAATCCATCCACAGTTGAAAATGATGTGTCCCTCCTTGAAGTCTCCAATGAATTTGCCTTTGGACCAAGCGTGGCGTCAATCCCATTCGCTGTACAAAATGTCAACGAACCAGTTGCCGTTACGTTAATTGGTTGGGGTACCACATCATACCCAGGATCAATCCCCGATCGTGTCCAATACCTTCCAACGTTGAACACAATCTCACACGAAGAATGCCAACAATCATGGGGTACTGAGGTTTTCACCTCCAACATCTGTACCGCTGGACGTGCGGGTTATGGAGCTTGTCATGGTGACTCTGGCGGTCCATTGATCAACACTGAAACCAGAGAACTCGTTGGTGTCGTCTCCTGGGGTGCACCATGCGCTGTTGGCTGGCCTGATGTCTATGCTAGGGTATCTTCCTTCTCTAGTTGGATTGCTTCCACAATTGAGGCTTAAAATGTTATGCAGAACGTTTTGATAATAAAATATCATATGAATATGTTTTTTGATTTATTTTGACACTGGCCATTGAGGGTTTGAGATTTGAAATCTTCCTACAAAAAAATAATGTGTCAAAAAATGTGTCAATACCAATCTTCAATTTGCAGCATGAACTCATCCGATACGACATATCCCTTCTCAAACTCACCTCAAACATCAAACGCCCTAGAGACACATCACGTGGACCATCCACGTAAAGCAACCTGAGTGGGCTGGGGTACACCCATTTTAGGTCGACAGATACCTGATAACATTCAATATGTCGCAATGGAAACAGTCACTCATGACCATGACGAGTGCCAAAGCTGTTTCATGATATTTAGCTCCAGCCTTTGTACCCTGCCAAAGAATGGCCAAGGTGCTTGTTATGGAGACTGGACGACCCTTGGTCGTCAAAGAAATGAAGAAACAAGCTGGTATTGTCTCATGGGGTTTCCCATACGCCGAAGGGTATCATACGTCTTTACAAGAGTAGGTATCTCACTATGATAACTGGATAAGGGATCCTATTAATACCAGCAAGTGCAACAAAGAACTTCATGTTGGAATATGCTGGAATGTTGAACTGATTAGACTGGTAGAGGTAACAACTATTTATACAACATTTTGGAAGGTAGTTTTCACTATAAATTGCCTAAAATCTTTCTTAACCCCTATTTGTTAAATAATAAAATTCAAATTCACCTTCACTTTTTGTGTGGATACTGCGATTAGTCGAAATTGTAACCTTGTTAGAGTTTGATGGTTTTGAATGATATTAATGTAACAATAGAACTTGTTCAAAATTTATTTTCACCAATGAAAGGTCAGATCTTTCGATAACTGTTTATATTTTACAAAACTATTCTGATTGAGAGTTCCCACGCAGTAACCTAGGACTTGACTTCAGTATTTGCTTTATGAAAGATAACACAACTACTTCAGAAGTATTAAAACCTTTGAATTTAAACATTTCCTTTGTTTGGGTTTGACAGAGTATCCTCAAATTGTCCTCTGCAATCACCAAGCAATAATCACAAATCGTACCAAATATATCTGAATTGAGATGAATGAGATTTTTTATCAATTGATAAAAATGGAAAATACTTCAGATTTATTTTGACGCGAAGTATTATAAAAACGACTTTGGCAATCTTCGATTCATAGCAACAATATGAGGTCATTTGTCGTAGTACTTGCGTTAGTCGCCGTTGCATGCGGTAGACAGCTTAATGGTATAACATTGATGGACCAGACATAGGTAACTTGAACTAATGGAGTATCTTCTCAGACCACAGATCTATCAACCCCGCCCTCGACTGGAGGGTAGTTGGTGGCTCGCCAGCTGAAGATGCCCAATTCCCATTCATTGTCAGCATGAGAGGACCAAGTGGGAGCCATACCTGTGGAGGAAGCATCATTTCCAGCAGGTTTGTCCTCTCAGCTGGACATTGCGTCTACGGGTAAGGCTTTTTCGTTTACATAAATTCACTCCAATCTAGTCAGTTTTGTGTCTCTCGAGTCTTCTTATCAACCCAGTGTCATCGAGGTGCTAGATAGCCTCAATAATCTCTTGATGGTGATCTTCTTTGTTACTGACTTCTTGATTTCAGGAGGTCCTCATTCCTAATGTGGCATGGAGCATTGATGAATTTCACTTAGCAACACATCTTTATTTTGGACAGTCGGGATAATTTCTTGACAACTTTCTTTGTCAAAAGGAGCTTATTATGTGGCTTTTATCTCTCTTCTTCATATTACAGCCAGGTCTTCACTGTTCTGCTCAAGTTAAGTGTTAGTCTCGATAGGTACTCTTTCCTAGGTTATTTTGATGTGTCGCACCAAGATTTGGTCAAACAACTATTGAAATACCATTCCAGCATTACAATTCAGCATTTCCAGCATTTCCATTACAATTCTTTGAATGTTATCTTGACTTTCTTTGCACTTGCTTAATACTGTATGGACATATACGCTGTTTCAGATGTCTTTTCTTTCATATCATTAAACTTCCATTTTGCAATTTGTCAGGTACCAGTATAACCTTGTGTTGTTGGACAACAACTTCAGTAGTAGCTGTTAATAATTTTGTTCAATGTTCATTTGGACGAAAGTTTCATTTAATCATCAATACTTATACATGTATGTTCTTGTGTAATTTGCAGAAGTTCCCCATCTGACCGTACATTTGTTGCCGGAAGTAACACCTTAAGCAGTGGTGGTACCTCTCACACTGTAGTAAGGATCCTCCTGAACGGATACGACGATTTCACAGGTGAAAATGATGTGTCCCTTCTTGAAGTATCCAATGAATTTGCCTTTGGACCAAACGTGGCGTTAATCTCCTTCGCTGTACAGCATGTCGACGAACCAGTTGGCGTTACGTTAATTGGTTGGGGTACCACATCGTTTCCAGGGTCAACTCCCGATCGTCTCCAATACCTTCCAACATTGTATACAATCACACACGAAGAATGCCAACAATCATGGAGCAATAGTGATATTTTCACCTCCAACATCTGTGCCGCTGGACGTGAGGGTTATGGAGCTTGTCATGGTGACTCAGGCGGACCATTGGTCAATACTGCAACCGGAGAACTCGTTGGTCTCGTCTCCTGGGGTGCACCATGCGGTGTTGGCTGGCCTGATGTCTATGTTAGGGTATCTTCCTACGCTAGCTGGATTTCTGACACACTTGAGTCTTAAAATGTTATGTACAACGTTTTGATAATAAAATAAGATATGAATATGTATTTTGCTTTATTTTGACACTGGCAATTTAGGATTTAAGATTTTAAAACATTTTAAACAACTTACCCAAATCGTAAACAGCCAGGAAAATCTCATGGATTTACCGCTTACAATACGAATATTGTCAATAAAACAATTTTACAAGTTTTTCCGTTACTAAGTAACCACCACAAAGGGGTTGTGTTTTTTTCTGGAAATAGGGGAGTTCCCTAAGGATCCTTGCTTAATTAAACCAACAACCTCAAAATACAATATGTAACAACCATTTGTAGAAAACGCATAACAAAAAAAAGGTATTTGTTTGCAGCATTCCATTTGTTGATGACAAAACTCTGATCGGCACAGATGTAGAAAATCTCCATGTGAACTCCGTAAAATATCGGATCCGTAAAATACGTAGAATGAATACCGCTAAAATCCAGATGATATGAGATCACAAACGATGCCCAGTTGATTTGATACTGAAACATAATTAATTATCAAATAGTTTTTTAAAAATTTTACACTGTTGAAAATATTATCAAATATTGCAAAATGCGTTACAAATCTAGACATAGATGTGATTGTGTGAAGTTTTGTTGTAAATTTTCAACCGGAAACCGATTCGAATTAATATGTTATGCGTAGACTGTTTTGCTAATAATTAAAAAAAAAACAATTTTCCTTTTTTTGAGGAAGTGTTACTTTTGTCTTGCTTTTCGACATACTTAGTGCCTTTTTTTGGAGATCAAAAACCATTCTATTTGCTTCAATGGTCTGAAAACAATAAAACCAAGTTGAGTCATCAATTAAAGATTTTTGTCTATTTTATCTTGCGACGGCTACTTCTTCTTTTCTGACGCACGGGTTCGTTTCACTTGCGTCGCACAACAAGTTTGATAAATTTATTAATTCCCTTTCAAAAGTTAACTCGGTTAACTTTTGGGTCAAAAGTTCACGAGGTTTTGGTATTCAAATAAACCTCAAGGAGAAGTAAATTTAAAATAAATTTCTTTGTAAACACAAAACAACTGTAACAGGTCCGAACTTAACCTAAGAAATATATATTCGGTTATCGGAAAATATCAAAAATTGGGGACTTATTGCGGATGCGGGTGCGGATAATGCAACGGTAAATAGGGAAAAAGTACCTGCGGTTGTCAACACGGGCCAACTAACCCATCGCGGCGATCGAACTGACAACACAAAGGCCAACTAGTCCGAGATGAATCCGTGGAAGAACTGTCTTCTGTGAATCCTGGTCGCGGCGGCTCCAACTGTCAACACTGGGCCAACTAGTCGGGTGAGCTCTTGGTAAGAAACTGATTTCTCGGCGGGTTTATATCGCCTTGTATACCCGCAGGCGTGCACTTCTATACAAACAGTAGCCTGGCGACGTTAAACTGACAGGTACAAAGTTCAAAATATCCTTATAAACAGAAAACATGGCAACGTCAAACTGATACGGTAACATCAATAGATTAATACAAACAAATAGTCATGGCAATCTGTATTAATGGAAACAGGATGACAATGCGAGATAAAAAGGCTTTTCGTACCTAACCTAATATTTACATTTGTCTATAACGGTTAGCAAGCTATTTCGTTACAATATATTTATCCAGAACATTTGTTTCAACAGCTATAAATTTGCGAAAATGCCAAAACCAAACATTTGATTTTGTGAGCTCAATCGTATTCAGTGCAAAGAATTCTGTCGAGAACGTATTTACTTTCCACTTCCACAATATTTTCCAATCTGTTTAATTTAATTGTCATTTTACATATTTTTTATCACTTAGCGACGGATATCTCAACCTATTGTCCACCTTCTGTCGGAAAGTCTCTTCAACTTCTTCCAAGTAGTTGACGTCATAATATCCAGTATAAAACATTATCAAAAGTTTTTTTTTTTTAATATTAAGTCATAAATTGCCAAGTGTTAATGGTGTTGTTAATTTATATCAGTACTTCGATAACAATAGCATGTAGGCAGTTACTGGTCTTGACCATGATTCTCACGACTCTGCTCTTTGGTACTTTGATACTTCCTATGGTGTTAGGTAAGTCTAAAATAATTCTTACGTTTTGGACCTGTTTTGGACTTGAACTTTAACACTATCTATACTACCTTTGAGGATAATAACTACCATTTATTCACAATCTGGCCAAATAGTGATGGTTTAAAATGTTAGGTTAAACTTTCAACGTATTTTCCAGCTTACGAAGACATCAGCCAAGTTACGAAGCGAGTACAGCCAACAGAAGGAATAGACATAAAGAACGGCCAATATACATTCCTAGCAAGTATTATTACGGAAGGTACCCATATCTGTACAGGATCCATCGTTGGAAACGATTGGGTAATAACAGTAGCCAGATGCTTGTATTACCAAGACGAAACGGTCATCCCAAACAGTGAGTTATCTGTATTGGCCGGCAGCAGATTCTGGAAAAATGGTATCAAGCATAAACCATTCAGAAAGATCATCCACGAGAAATACAAGTACCCATCCACAAAAAATAACATAGCCCTGATACAGACGGAGACGAAATTTAACTGGGACTCTCTGCTAGGACCCATACAGATGAACTTAAAAGCACCCAAGGAGAAATCCGAAGCTACATCTTGTGGTTGGGGTTACCACGAACTCGAGAAGAAGATCACCAGAGTTCCAGGTCCGTCATCGCGTCGTCTAACCGTCCAGGTTAAACCTGCCAAAAAAGTAAAGTCGTCGAAGCCGCACGAGTTATACGTTGAAGCAGCGAAAGGCGGTGGCATCTGCTCTGGTGGATTTGGCTCCGCGTTGGTTCAAAATAATCAGCTGATCGGCCTACTTTCTGAAACACCACCTTGCCAGTCAAAATCACACGAGAAATTCATTAAACTTCAACACTTTGCTGGCTGGATAAACAATATTGTTGCAAATCCATTAGGTATGCCTTAATGATTCCATATTTAGAACGAAATAAATTACTAAATGATAAAAGACATTGTTCTGTCTCCTTTAGTTCTCCTGCTTCCTTCTGCTTCCTCCTGCTTCCTTCAGTTTCCTCCTGTTTCGTACTGTTTCCTTCTGTTTCCTTTCATTACCTTCTGTTCCATTCTGTCTCCTTCTGCGCATTTAAAATTACTTGACCTTACCTAAGTTTAATTGGTTGTAGATCTGAAGCCAGTTGAGCAAGAACGAAAATATATGGCAAAGGTTCAAGAAGGTGTATTTGGTCAATTTCCATACATTGGAGTGTTAGCTCACGATGGCAACCACCTGTGCAGTGTGACGCTTGGTCTGCGGCCTAAGTATGATAGCTACATCCTCGCACCTGGGCATTGTTTCTTCGACTTTAATGGAGAGAAATTTGATGACGTCGATATACAAGTATCCGTTGGTGGTCAGGGTTTCATGAAAGGTGCTCTCCACGATGCGCATAAGACAAACGTCCACCCGTCCTATAAATACGGCAGCTTCAAGCATGATCTAGCGGCGGTCAAGCTTCTGCAACCGTTACCTCTTAGGGATCCAAATATCCGGTACTTGCCCAGACGGGAAAACTTTATAGTGGACTCTGTTGATATGATAGTTACTGTGGTTTCTTATGCGAGTCTTAATGGAACAGAACTAGCGTTAGGGAAGGAGTTTCCGTTCTACACGCAGATGATAGCCTTGTCTTCGGCGGATTGCAAACGGTACCATCCTTCCGTGGATGATAACCATTTCTGCGGGTTGAATATGGAAGGCGATGGTGTCTGCAATGTAGATCCAGGGTCGCCTGTTGTTTATAACATGATGATAGTTGGTATTGTGGTCACTGGAGGTGATTGTAACGGCATTGTACCTCAGGTGTATATGAGAATCAGTGCATATGAAAAGTGGTTAACCGGATTTGAACATTAAATGTGTTTGAAGATGATACCAGTGGTAGTGATCGCAACTTTGTACCTTCTGCTATTTGTATGAACTGTACTAAAATACCTACTATAAAATATTACTTAATTTATTCCTAGTATTAATAAAAGACTTGAAAATTGAAGAAGAAGATTGGAATAGGACAAGAAGACCATGGGCAAGCATGTACATATGTGCTGTAGGCATATATGATGACCAAGGTTAATTAGGGATACGATGAAGCTGATTCTGGAAAATAGATACTGGGAATCAAACTATGTTACGTTATGTTGCTGTGTGGGTAGTTTGCCTTTCGAATTACTTCAACTTGCTTTGATTGTTGGCAATTTCCACCTATGCAATTAGAATCCTTAGTGCACAGCATTTTCATGTCTATGAAGCTAGGAGGAGGCAGTTGTACCAGTTCTGTAGCCTCTAGTGTGCCTACACCCAGGTAGTATGTTCTAGTGGGGAGTAACACTCCGCAGTTTTGGGCGCTTTATGTGTCAAACCAATTTTATGTAGGTGGTGTCTAAGTAGACAGTGTTCTGTAGGGAGACCTATATAATCGATCTTAGGTCTTCCTTTACTAACTCGAGGAATAATGTACCCAGCTAGAGTTCTTGCTTCTTGCTACCCAACTCCGAACGCTTTTTACTTTATCATACGCAGTATGTAAAGTATTGTAATCATGCCAAAAAAATTTTTTGAGATTTTAGCGGAAATATGTCTTTTTGGGTCCCCTGAACATTTTTGACCAAGGTACAAAAAAATGTCTGTGTGTGTGTGTGTGTGTGTATGTGTGTGTGTGTGTGTGTGTGTGTGTGTACCCGTTTTTGTGGCGACGATTCCGGAGAAACTACTAAAGGTATCGGGACAAAACTTCATATTTAGAAGTTTCATAACCAAACTTAGAGCTGAAAAGCTTTCTGTTGAAAAGGGTCCAAAGGAACTGGTGGTTTACTCTTAGCATTTTTCGAAGATTTTGTAAATGAGCCGCTATTTGTGTAATGTCGTCAAAATAGTTAAATAATAAATTAAAGGAGAGGAAATTTTCTATA
The DNA here is from genome assembly GCA_963966075.1 of Aphodius sticticus. Classification (NCBI taxonomy): domain Eukaryota; kingdom Metazoa; phylum Arthropoda; class Insecta; order Coleoptera; family Scarabaeidae; genus Aphodius; species Aphodius sticticus. Next base: position 36,401,573 of record OZ014511.1, read on the forward strand.
ATTTATGTATATGACATTTTTTGGTAGAATTTATAGTTTAGCTGCATGAGCAAATTCTATTTCATCGAGATCGGTCGTACTGCTTTAAAACTAGTAGCCAGGATATGTCAGATTTTTTGATTCAAATGACAGTAGCTAGTGTCAAACGCTAATGTTTTGAAACTACTACTGTCAATATAGGCTGCGTTCGGATATTGAACACCGTTACACTTTTTACACCCACTAACACGTAAGTGTCATTTGGACGGTGTACCCGGTGTCAATGGAGTACAATATCCGAACGCAGTTTTAATCGAGATATCTGTCTAGTTCTACTAGTTTTATTTTAATGCAGACATAGCCGATCTCGATCAAATAGAATCTCATGCAGCTAAACTATTAATTTTATATATAGTATGATAAAGTCATGTGCCTGGCCACATCAGATTTTTTACATGGTCTCTATACTCATATACAGGGTGAGTTATTAGTAACCCGGCGGTCGATAGTTAATAAATCGTTTATACAAAAGTTGTTTGACTCGCCATTTTCGATAACGTAAAATTATTGTCATTTATACAGGGTGTTGCATTTAGGTGTGACGGGAAGTATGTACAATTTTTCAATGGAACGTCCTGTACATTTTATTATATTATGAATACTACTAAATTTGTTTATTCAACCGTGTATGTTGCCAAGTCACAGCGTTAATAGTTCGAGAGATATTAAATTGTTTTTCCAAAATATGCCCGTTGCAGGATCTTTTTAAAAACTATGTAAAAACCACATTTTTGCCGATTTTGCCTTTAAACTATCTGAGACAATAGTCAAAGCCAGTAGGTAGATAATACTATCCAAAAATATTAGATATACTACTGTTCTTTGAACTTAGTACATTTTGATGTTTTTCAGAAAAATAACCTATTTGAAACCAATTAACAATAGTAAGAAGATATTGTAATACTTTTTATATGAATAAATCTAGTTAAAGAGGTTCTAAATGACTTCTTCTATAACCCTTTAAATAGTTTACATCATGCTACCCAGCACACTGTATATAGAGCAATATTACGGTACTAAAGAGTATACTACTCTTTAAATTGCAAATATCACAAAAAGTAGTAAAATGATATACGATATAGTGCCAAAAAAGCCATTTAAAAAAGTGTAAAAACTAGTGCATGCTACGATCACCCTGTATAGCGCATCTAATTTTTCATGACATCAGCATCTAGCTATGGGTTTGGTTGTTATGTGACAATAAATTTTTAAGACAATATCTGCAAAAATGTAGTATTATTTAAGAAAAGCCTGCAATAGCCAATATTTCGTTCCATTTAAAAAAATGTAATTACTTTCCGTCACGCCTAAATGCAACACCCTGTATAAACGAAAATAAGTTTACGTCATAGAAATGAGTCAAACAATTCTTGTATACATTTTTTTCTTTCTCAAAGGATTTGATGACTATCGACCGCCGGGATACTAATAACTCACCATGTATATCAACAATGTAGTGAGCGTATGAAAAGCATTTGTTGTGGCTTCCACTTGGTGATGGGAAAATTAGTTTTTATGAAGCGGAAGGCTGGTTAAGATCACGTTCTGATGTACTGGTGGTTAAGTACAAAACTAAGAGCAATATCAAAAACGAAACGAGGTACAGCTCCGCCAACTTAAAGTTGACTCGCCGTGTGCGCAAAACGAGAACATGGAGGACATTCGACGGAAGCGAGAGGCGCTGTACGCTCAGCATCAACACACTAATGATCCCCTCCACCAAAACTATCCCGTGTCCACTGCGCATCCTAATGTTTACATTTCTCCGAACGACTTCTGAGTGGCCGAGCTGTACGTGGCCTGGATTTTTGTTTTTTTTTGCGGGTGTAGGTCACAATGCAACGTTCGTCAACATAGGTGCAGTTGTGTGTTGTTGCATCTCTCAGGAGTATAGTCTATATTGTTCTGTTAAGAAGTTATGGACATGTAAATTTTAAAACAAACCACAACGGAGCCAAACTTGAACCCTGTGGCACACCAGATGTCCCCACAAGTCCGCGAGATGTGTATGTATCTGTTGTAAAAGACATAAGCTTGCTTAAATTTTCTAATCTTACGGTTTATTCAAGCCAAGCATCGAACATATTGTTATTGATTTCATCCCATAGAACTGGATTATTTTGATGTGTACAGTCATGGAAATAAGTAAGTTCGTATCGCTATCGCAGGATTTGAAAATAGTATGTCGGTTATATATTCGTGTACTGTTCTACCTCGACCTGGCCGGTTCGGTTTTTCGATGGATGTAATGTAACGGGATTTAGTTTATTTTTAGCGTGTCCGACCTTTTCCTTAATGTGATATCTTCAATGCAATGTAATAAATGAAATATGATCACTACAGTTAAGTTTACAAGTAGGTAATGCATTTAATTAAATATAGAATTACTTTTATAATAATATTAATAAACATGAAATTTGATAATATGATACGAAAAGCTCATTTTAAGATATTGCGTAATATCATGACACATTATATAATTTATGTTAACTAATACACATATTAATTACGCAAGTAAATGCCTTTGCCCAGCAGTAGGATGATACGGGCTTAAGTAAGTAAGTAAGTAAATGCGCAAATCAACTTGATGCCAAGGATTATCACTAAATATAGACTATTTCAGAATTGTAATATTAAAATATATTCACTAAATGTAAATAATTCTCTAAATTTAATTTAAATTTACATTTAGGACGAACATGTATTTTGTATGAAGGACAATGAAAATTTTATATCTGTATTTACTTTACAGCAGTTAATGTTCAATTATCTTTCATATCTAATACTTGCTTGACAACCAAAATAATTTAAATTATACCAATATATACAGGCTGTCCCACGTTTCTTCCGCAAAACAATTTTTTTCAGAAAGTAAATTACTTTTTCAATTCATTAAAAAGTTACAGCCGTTTGAATTATTAACAATATCTTATTTTAAACGGCTCCAACTTCAGAAGGAACAGAGAAAACCAATAAGACCATATGAAACATACTACTTTTACTTTCTAGAAAAAAAAACAAAACATTTTGGTATTTTCCTTTGTTCATTTGTTAAGACAAATTATTAAAATTTTACTTATAATTAATAATTTTTTATTGTTGTAATATGTATTTATTGTGTTTCATTTTTGGTTTTGCATTGTTTGATAACTAATTAATTTTTTATTTTTCTTTTTTTTGTTAATATTTCAAAGAGCTCTACATAGGTTTTATTGTAATATAGTTCCAGTTCAATAAGCACACATTTTTCATTTACTATATGTTAGCTGGAACATTATTGGAAATTTTATTTCTAAATTTGTTTTCTAAATAAATTAAGAGGCGTGTATTAACAACGATAATAAGTAAAAAATAACATTTTGACTTATGAATTGTGTACTGCAAGGTTAGCTAAAATGCATATACATTAAAAATGAAGGTCTTTTTAATTTCCAAACAATATAAACTATAACTGAAAATGTTTAACGACATACTTTGTCAAAGTAATATTATAAGTTAATAATATGGCAACATACAGGCGGGATGTAAATTTTAAATATATCAAAAATTACAGCCACAACCTGGATTTGAACCAAGGCCCTTTGCGTCGCTAGCACAATGTCAATAGCTCAGATGAGAGAGCATTGTGCTAGCGACGCAAAGGTTCAAATCGTCAAGTTGTTGGTTTCTCTTACGTATAGCTTTTATTGCATATGATTGTGAGTAATTAATATGCAATAAAAGCTATACGTAAGAGAAACCAACAACTTATTTCTGAAGCGCTTCTTTCTGAAGCGACTCCTTTTGGGAAATTATATACCCGTTACCAACACAATTTATACTTATCCCAGGTCAAATTTGATAAAATAATTTTTATGTTGTATAAATGTTCTTTTAGATGGTCGTCTTTTTGGTTTTTTTTTTTTTAATAATAATTATAACATATTTACATTCAATCAAAATTCGTCGAAAATTTAGAGCTTGCTTCCAAAAATTTTTGTAAATTAGTGATATACATAATTGTTATTATTTTCAGTTGTCAGATATTTGAAACATTGCTGTAAAGTAAATACAAAATAATAATATAAAAAATAGTAATGATACATTCATGCTATACAAAATACATACTCCTTCCTGTTTATTAAGTTAAACACTGCAAAATATCGTTGAAGCTAAATATCTCGAAAACACCAGTAAATCACAATTAACAAATTACCATAAAAACAAATTCAAAGCAATTTAATTTTAATTTATTTCTATTTTGTGAATAAATGTTAATACATATGTCAGTTCTGAAATAACCTGAAAAGTAAAAATATTGACAACGACAAATTGATTTTTGTATTTATCAACACAAAAAAAAGCTATTAGATAAAATAAGGTTGTAAGTATAATTTGTTGTGTTGTATGCAATATCTTGAAATGAGATTTTCATTTCATGTAATCGAAAACTTTTATGTTTATTAATATAAAATTAACGTCATATTTAATAGAAACACAGTTACATTGCAATGTAGGAATTACATTAATTAAGTACACATTAAGCTAATAAATAGAAACATATAAATCATTATAAACCAATTCAAAGCATTCGAACAAGGTTTCGCAAATAATAAATTTCCGATATACGAGTTCAAGCGTAAACGGACAATTTTTTGCACTTAGCGGCCGAGCCGAGCGGTCGACCAGAGTAACAAAAAACTTGTACTTGGATGTATCATCGACAGACTGCTAAAATATTTATAGAACTTACTTAATTCCAAGAGTGTACTTCTCGTTAAAATGAGTGAAATCACGGGCTTCTAATTCTAACACTTGGACTTCGAACATCCACAACTTCAGTTCTGCCAACCTTGATTCAAGCGTTTCTGATACAGCTATCAGAAAGTCCAAACAGGTTGCCGATCAAATTCGAATGTTCTGGTTCATTCAAGAAGTTATTCGATTTCTTATGTTCTACAATATCGATAGATCAGCAATTTATTATCCAGCTTCATATCTGGGGACTTTGTGGTTTTTGTGAAATGAAATCTTTTGAAAACTCTTCCTTATGTGTTAAATATCAAAATCCACCCAATGAGAATGTGTGCTGTTTCCTCAACTTTGTAAAATCCAACCACATTAACTGATTAACTGTCATAACTTGGAAAGTTGCAAAGATTTATAAAGAAGGGGCTACCTAGGTCGGTGAGAACCATATATATATAATAACCTATATACCGGTTGTACATCAAAGCGAGCTCGACCAACACTAGCGTTACGACATATATCTCTCTATCTTATCTCAAGTGGTGGATACACTGCGCAGTGCGCATGCCTCAAGCGCTATTTGTCGGTGTTATCAGCTCGGAAGCTGAAAGTAACATTAAATCAACCATCAATTTTAATTTATACAGATACATCAGTTTACTCCATGTGTCTACAAATGTGGCCAAAGTTCAAACATACCCTCTTATAAATGGAAAGATAATCTTCATCTCGGTAGGAACCAAGACTGCACATTGCCTCTATTTGGCGCATGCAGCATATTTTTTAATACGTATATGGTGCGAACGAATTTGTCATCAAATGAAGAAATATGGTAATTACTTACACGTCTTTCTATTTTTTATTTTATAGGTCCTTAATAATAACTTGGACAAAAACAATTGAATGTTGAATGTCGAATATGGCGGGCCCAATATGACCGATTCAATAAATATGAAAATGCGTTTTAAAGCTCGCTGATTATTAATCAAGTATAAATTATCGGATATTCGTAAGGATCGTAACGGTATTTGTAACATGTTATTATATTTAACTATATTTAAAATTTTGACAAATATTGATAAATATTGTCCATTCTTTTTTTGTCGTCGGATTTTAAATCAGTGACTGAAAATGCTGAAATGAATTTCAGCAAAATCAAAAAATATTTTCAGAATTTTTTCCACCTACCGTTTGGGGTTTCTGTTATTTTTTTAACGGTGAATTCGAATTCAGTGACCTCAGAAACTCCCAATTACTAAATTTCAGCTAAAAAACAAATCAGTTTCAGTAATCTCTTTCACCATATTGGATCCACCATTTTTTTATGACTTTTTGTCAGATTTGAAATTAGCGACTCAAGAAACGTCACAGTTATGAATTTCGCGTAAATTAGAAATAACTCTGTCTTTCGGTCACCTGTTTTAGATTTTTACATTTTTACATAACACGTTTCCAACAGAGTGTTATCGTAAATAACCCGACACTGCCTCGCCCGACCACTTCGTGTCTTATCACGGTTGTACTGCCCCAGTTTGAGAACCACTGTATTTAAGAAAAAGTGCAATTTTTCGCAATCGTGGCCGTTTTGCGGTAAAATGCAAAAAACCCCGAACGTGTAAGTTACAAGGGACATTTGTGCAAAATTTTTTCACTAGTCTTGGCCTATAAGTATTATTTCATACTTACGCAAAATTCTAAGTGCAATAAATGATTAGTGAAGAACGTTTGAGAATCCCCACGTATACATTGTCGTTTTACAAATGTTAACTAACTATAATTTGTAAGCTACTTACTTTGCATGGTATCAATGATTAATGAGAGCAAGATCAAAATGTTTATTTGTTTCATCTTGTATTGGCAAGCGTTGGAAACGTCTACATTGGTACTGTAGGTACTGCAATGAACCTACGCACCATTGTATAGAGAAACACCGTGGGCGTTGTTAGTTTGACAGCTGTATATTAAACAAGGACGCGAAAATGGTGTCCAATATCACTTAAATTAAGAACAGTACAAGAACAAAGAATAACACGACAATGAAACTGAAAAATATATATAGAATATATAAAAATATATATACAGTGTGTCACCCGATGGACCTAACTATACCTATAATGAACGTAATTTTTAATTCCTCGAGAAAAAGTCATTCTTTATAAGAGTTTTGGATGTCCTAAAAAGTCGAAAGCCATTGTTAATATTTTGATTTAACATACAGGATGGTTAGAAAACAGGAAAATATTAAATTGGCCGAAGAGTAAACTATCGGTTTTTCGAAGGTAGAACAAAAATGTTATAGGTAAAAGTTGTTTTATATTTAAATTTATGCTCAGACATCAAATTTCAATGTTGTATTCTAAGTTTTATATTTTATTTATTGTTAACAAAGTAATTTAACAAAACATTACTCCACATGTTCCCCACCTTCAGGTACACATTTTTCCAATCTTCTTCTAAACTCCCGATATACCAAATCAATTGTTTCTTCATTTATTTCGTCTACTGCTTCCCTAATTTTTAATTTTAGAATGTCTACATTATCACGAAAATTATTCGCAAACGGCTTCTGTTTTAATTAACCCCACAGAAAAAAAAATCAAGCGGCTTTAAATCTGGTGAACGTGGTGGCCATCCTATAGGGCCGAATCGTCCAATCCACTTATTTGGAAAATGTCTGTTCCACCTATCCCTGACTTGATATGCGAACAATAAAGGCAACAATAAAGTTACATAGGCTTCGTCAGGAAATCTACAAGGAACGTTTTAAACAAAGAATATAACAAATTTATAAATACTTACTCATTTAACTATAAACTACTAATACAAATAAAGCTTTTTTAAAACTTCTGACAAATGTCAAACATAATTCTTAACATAATACATAACAACGTAAATTAAAATGATATCTCAATATCCATGAAAAAAATATATAAATTAATTAAAAATTTCGACCCTTAAAAGATTTCAATAACGTTAATACATTTTTATAAATTATGCTCACATTTTCTACATCAGGTTTAAAATTACATGTATTTAACTCAAAATAAACAACATTTCCAAAAAATGTCTATTCCGTTGATTTTTACAAATACCTAAAATTTTAACATTTTCAAAATCAAAACTATGGTTTTCTTTAAAAACATGTTGCGCTAATGCGCACCTTAATTTACTAGTTTTTATGTCCGATTTATGCAAGGAAATTCTAGTTTTTAAATAGTTACTAGTCTGGCCAACATACAATATATTACAACAAGAACAAGGTATTGAATAAACTATCCTAGAATTTTAAGCCAAAGGTGTTTTATCTTTAACAAAAGAAAAACAACTATTAATTTTTAACAAATTATTTTTTGCAATCTAATGTTATTACTTTTTAAAATTTTGGTTAAACTAGATGTTAAACCCATTATATACGGAATTTTTAAAAACAAAGGATGTTGTTGAAGAAAAGTAACATTATAGTTATGATTTGACCGAGAACCAAATAATGAACGATTAAGTAAATTTTTTGGAAACCTATTATTCAAAAATATCGAAAACAAAATTTTTAAATTTTTGTGTCTAAATTTGCAATTGCAGACTTTTTCTATTCTATTTTTTAGTGCCAAGACTCTGTTGATTTTTTGATTAATGAAATGATATGAGAAAAAATTAATATATCTACCCGAATTTGTAACTTTTCTAAACCAATCCAAAAGCAAAATATTTTCATCTGTCCTAATAATATTTATATCTAAAAAAGAACCACTAAAATTATTTTCGTTTTCAACAGTATTTTTATTAAAACTATTAAAACAATATAAGGTATTTTCGATTTGGTCCTCAGGCAAGGCACAAATGATATCATCAACGTATTTATGAATTAATGAAAATTTAAATGGTAATTTTGGGATAATATCATCTAAAAGTTTATCTATGTTATAGGCGAAATATTGAAGAAACGCTCGTGCCAACTTTAATTATTTTATTATCTAGGTACATATTCTGAAAAGTTGCAAAATATTGTTCAGCGTTATCAAGGAGCCTTCAATAATTCTTCAAAATGCTTCTTGTATTTTAATTTACATTATACAGGGTGTTTACGGTCTTGTGATTTTATTTTCAAGGGGTGATTAAACATCTTAAAAGAGAGCCATTAACGTAAAAATGTCTTAACAAAAGTTGCATAATACGTGTGATATTACTGTTACCTTTTTCTTTGTTTTTAGTGTTAAAGGGTGCCTAAACACCTTAAAAGAAGGTTATTAACGCTAAAACGACTGATCAACAACTTGTGCAAAGTAAATCTAAACTCTAACGATAAGTTATCAGTGAATTTTTTACTAAGTAGGCTGATGTCAGTAACTTAATATCTCTCTTATTATGCAACTTTTGTAAAGAAAGTTTTATGGTAAAGGCCTTCTTTTATGATGTTTAATCACCCTTTGAAAATAAAATCACAAGACCATAAACACCCTGTATATGTAAACTGTATATAAGTTACCATAAGATTACTGGAACATTTATCATCAAATTCACTAACGGAAATAACCATGTTAACGAGCTATGGATATGAGTGAAGCATAGTTACGACACAGGACCACGATTGTGGCAAACTCCTGTAGCTCATTTCAGTCAAACTTGCGCTTGTTGCTCTTCATACTAGTTCTAATCCAGGGATAGAACGCTGATATTCGAGTGTGTACTTCAGGTACGGTCTTGTTCATTCTGCAGTTGCCTCCTACAAATGACACCAGTCCAATTTGCATATCTCTATCACGCACCTTAGTGATGAGTGGCCCACCTGAGTCACCATTGCAACTACCTCTGGTATCGTTACTGTTTACGCATAGCTGTGACTGGCTGACGTATTTCCCATAGAAAGTCTTGCACACGTCCCACGGTATAATATACAGCTCCACGTAGTTTATATATTCAGATGGCTGTTTTATCAGAAGACCGTCTTCATTAACCTGGAACCCCCATCCTAATACTGTGGCACTGATGTTATGTACAGTGTCGTCCAATGGAACTGGATTCAGTCTGATGATGCCGACTACTGGTCCAAGTGTTATCTCCGTCGATGTCCGGAGTAAGGCAATGTCGAAGAGTTTTTTCTCCCTTATGTAAGACTTGTGGACAATTATCAAGTCGATTTGATACCTCTGTCCCTCCTCCCAATATTTGTGCCCAACTGACACACTGATGTCCTTAGGCGATGCCTGTACATTTTCTAATGATACGACGCAGTGACCAGCTGTCAGGATGAAGCTGTGGGATACAATCGAACCACCACAAATGTGTCTACCACGTTTGAGAACACTTGCCACGAAGAAATATGCACTCAATGGTACCTCTTGTCCATGGATGATTTTTGGGACTTTATTAACGCGTGCAGTATTAATTACTAGAAAGCACAAGATTAGACAGCAAAGAAATCCTGTTATCTTTTGTAATAAATGCATCAGGTCCATATGTATGGTAAAACGTAAAACTAAATAAATATTTAACTAATTACTGTAATTACTGTAAATGTATTGGCACGTAGTAGTTGTAATATCGTTTTTATGATTATTGAACATCCTACATGTGTTATTGTTTTATTCAGTCGGCGCGTTTTAGATTTATTCCCCTGTTTGGTAAGTACATCGTACGTACGTATGTCATACGCATACTGTATTCAAACAAGTTGCAAAAATATCAAGACGGTCGGTCATAACCAAGCTTTTTTCCTGTAGCATAGTATTAATAGTGGTCGAATAATGCAAAGAAACCCACAGTATTTTCCTGAACGCCAACTTTTATTAGCGGAGAACAGTGTATAGGATGCTTTGAAGGATGTCACCGTCTGAAAAAGAAATCAAAGCAAATGGTAAGAAAGAAGTTAGTTTGACACAAGTTATTCAATTATTTTCATATAATTTACAAGTTATAGTGATACGACCATGGAGGACGATGGAGACGCTATACGGATGTATTTTGCAGTGAGAAAATTACCCCGGGGGGGGGGGGGCTAATATGACACTAAAGTACCCTGACAATAGACAATATGGCCGTCTGCCAGGTCCGGATTAACTCCGAAATTGGCCAGAAATTTAAAGAAGTTTTTCTTGTAATATATTAGAATGTGTCAGTGTGTACAGTCATGGAAATAAGTAAGTTCGTATCGCTATCGCAGGATTTGAAAATAGTATAGTCGAAATCACGAGTGCTGCAAATTACTCATCGCTTATAAGTGTATGAACCAAGATTTTGACGTATCGCGCAGCTTGATTGTTCGGTGTTCGCTTGTTGTTCGGTGCATAGGCAACCGAACATAGATCACTGTAAATACGTTGCCTACCGAGGCGGATATTATAGAAATTAAATTAATATTGCTATTATCTTTACTAATTAAATAACCTTTAGGGCAACCACAAATGTGCTTTAAAAATCAGAGAATATGCTAAAAAAAGCTAAAAATGCGATCTAAAAACAGGGAAGCTTTTAGCAGAACAAAATAAAACTTCATATTAACAATTTAGAACAGAAATTAAATTTTCAAATAAAATTAATTTAAAGAAAGAATTTGTAGATATATTATTCTGAAAATTTTCTGTTTGTTTAGCATATTTTCCTAATTTTAGGGAATATTTTTTATTTTAAAAAGCATAGTAGTAAAAAAACGGTTTCGGCAATCTTTAATGATTTAGACATTTTGAAAAGCAACCACAAACTTACAATATATTATAAAATAAATTTATTAGAAAAAAATACAACACAACATTATTATAAAAACTATACATAACGAAAACTGAAAAATACTAATTATACATAACATAAAAATAAATATATAATTAAAAAAAACATCATCTGCAATGATTCTTCCTAGTTATCATTGCTGTCCTGTTGAAAACAGAAAAATACAAATGGAGTATGTACCTACAAATAATTTATATTAAAATTTGAGTTTACAATCTACGTTTTAAATAAAATCTACCTTTTGTCTTCTCCCAAGGGTTTTTTTCTAATTGATTTCTTATCGTCATCATGCCAGCTTCTTCTAGCAGAATCTTGTGCAAAAATCCACGTCTCATCTAAAAATACAGGATTAAATACCTCATTTGCTTTGTTTGATGTACACTCCCTTAAAAATGTAGCTCTTAATGAGGCTATATGTGGCTGCTCCAACAACCCTCGTCGCTCATCATTCATAGTGTATGAAAATCCTATGGATTGTACGCATCGGTGAAGGCTTGCCACGGAAAAATCAAACACCTCATCATCCCGGAGCTCCTCTGTGAGACTTTTAAGTGTAACAGGCAGTACTACAAAGATATTTGGAGAATCTTACTTTCCATATTTTTAATACTCGGAACTGTGTTAACACCACCAACGGTGCACAGAATTTGTACGGGGGTAGGATGCATGGAAGTCCGCAGTATTTATTTCATACATACATTTATTACGTCTACTATAAAGCTTTCGACGTACAGCTGCCTTTACAAAATCATCGACATCAGTGGACTTTACTTTTGCTCGATGACGGCTCTTCTGCGGTGATGATATTGAAGTACCTGCTGCTTCTGGTGTTCTAAATCCCGCTTGTGTGCGGTACACAGTTGCAACAGTAACCCCGCAAGCATTAGCAGTTCTCTTAAATAACAATATATGATTAGTCTCTTGAGCACTTACATAAAATCAAAAAGCCTCATAAATTCTTACCTAGACAAGAATGGTCTCTCCTACAGTCTCAGTAGTGCGACGAAAATAGTTAAAAACGTTCATCACCATCACCATAGATTTCTTATTAAGCGGCTTACCTTTCATCGAAAACATTTTTGCTAAAATACGTTCAATATTTACGTTCAGTATTAGAGGTTAGAAATGTGAAATGTCATTCTAAGAACAGACGTACTTTTTTGCAGGGCGCATTTAATTTGTACAGCAGATGTATGAAAATCATTCTATTGCATTCTAACACACGGCAATGTATAGAAATGAAGTGTAGCGTATGCGGAAAATAACAGCAGAAATCGATGAGTAATTTGCAGCACTCGTGATTTCGACTATATGTCGGTTATATATTCGTGTACTGTTCTACCTCGTCCCGGCCGCTTCGCAAAAAGTTGTCCGCCACGAGGTGGTTTTTCGATGGATATAATGTAACGGGATTTAGTTTATTTTTAGCGTGTCCGACCTTTCTTAATGTGATATCTTCATTGCAATGTAATAAATGAAATATGATCACTACAGTTGTTTACGAGTAGGTAATGCATTTAATTAAATATAGAATTACTTTTATAATAATATTAATAAACATGAAATTTGATAATATGATACGGAAAGCTCATTTTAAGATATTGCGTAATATCATGACACATTATATAAATTTATGTTAACTAATACACATATTAATTACGCAAGTAAATGCCTTTGCCCAGCAGTAGGATAACGGGCTTAAGTAAGTAAGTAAGTAAATGCGCAAATCAACTTGATGCCAAGGATTATCACTAAATATAGACTATTTCAGAATTGTAATATTAAAATATATTCACTAAACGTAAATAAATTCTCTAAATTTAATTTAAATTTACATTTAGGACGAGCATGTATTTTGTATGAAGGACAATGGAAATTTTATATCTGTATTTACTTTACAGCAGTTAATGTTCAATTGTCTTTCATGACATCTAATATATGCTTGACAACCAAAAAAATTTAAATTATAGCAATATATACAGGCTGTCCCACGTTTCTTCCGCAAAACAATTTTTTTCAGTTAATTACTCTTTCAATTCATTAAATTGAATCCGTTTGAATTATTAACAATATCTTATATTAAACGGCTCCAACTTCAGAAGGAACAGAGAAAACCAATAAGACCATATGAAACATATTACTTTCTACTTTCTAGAAAAAAAAAAACAAAACGTTTTGGTATTTTCTTTTGTTCATTTGTTAAGACAAACTATTAAAATTTTACTTATAATTAATAATTTTTTATTGTTGTAATATGTATTTATTGTGTTTCATTTTTGGTTTTGCACTATATATTAGCTGGAACATTATTGGAAATTTTATTTCTAAATTTGTTTTCTAAATAAATTAAGAGGCGTGCCTTAACAACGATAATAAGTTAAGAATAACATTTTGACTTATGAAATGTGTACTGTAAGGTTGCTAAAATGCATATACATTAAAAATGAAGGTTTTTTTAATTTCCAAACAATATAAACTATAACTGGAAACGTTTAACGACATACTTTGTCAAAGTAATATTATAAGTTAATAATATGGTAACATACAGGCGGGATGTAAATTTTAAATATATAAAAAATTACAGCCACAACCTGGATTTGAACCAAGGCCCTTTGCGTCGCTAACACAATGTCAATAGCTCAGATGGGAGAGCATTGTGCTAGCGACGCAAAGGTCCCTGGTTCAAATCGTCAAGTTGTTGGTTTCTCTTACGTATAGCTTTTATTGCATATGATTGTAAGTAATATGCAATAAAAGCTATACGTAAGAGAAACCGACAACCTTTCTTTCTGAAGCGTCTCCTTTTGGGAAATTATATACCCGTTACCAACACAATTTATACTCATCCCAGGTCAAGTTTGATGAAATAATTTTTATGTTGTATAAATGTTCTTTTAGATGGTCGTATATTTTGGTTTATTTTTTTTTAATAATAATTATAACATATTTACATTCCATCAAAATTCGTCGAAAATTTAGAGCTTGCTTCCAAATTTTTTTGTAAATTAGTGATATACATAATTGTCATTATTTTCAGTTGTCAGATATTTGAAACATATTGCTGTAAAGTAAATACAAAATAATACTATAAAAAAATAGTAATGATACATTCATGCTATACAAAATACATACTCCCTTCTGTTTATTAAGTTAAAAACTGCAAAATATCGTTGAAGCTAAATATCTCGAAAACACCAGTAAATCACAATCAACAAATTACCATGAAGACAAATTTAAAGCAATTTAATTTTAATTTATTTCTATTTTGTGAATAAATGTTAATACATATGTCAGTTCTGAAATAACCTGAAATGTAAAAATATTGACAAGAACAAATTGATTTTTGTATTTATTAACACAAAAAAGCTATTAGATGCAATAAGGTTGTAAGTATAATCTGTTGTGTTGTATGCAATATCTTGAAATGAGATTTTCATTTCATGTAATCGAAAACTTTTGTTTATTAATATAAAATTAACGTCATATTTACTAAAAACACAATTACATTGCAATGTAGGAATTACATTAATTAATTACACATTAAGCTAATAAATAGAAACATATAAATCATTATAAACCAATTCAAAGCATTCGAACAAGGTTTCGCAAATAATAAGTTTCCGATATACGAGTTGAAGCGTAAACGGACAATTTTTTGCACTTAGCGGCTGAGCGGTCGACCAGAATAACAAAAAAACTTGTACTTGGATGTATCATCGTCACACTGCTAAAATATTTATAGAACTTACTTAATTCCAAGAGTGTACATCTACAGCAGCCAGTCATAAATCATATTTATAGCCTCGTCACAACATGCAATAAGTACATAGTGGGCGATCTACAGTTCTTATTTCCTCAATTATGCATCGTTCGCAATACGTTTACTATCAAGCATCTATTTTGATATACACAGTTTTTACAAGTAAGTTGATCAGCATACAAATGAGATCAAATATGAAACTTCTTATTTCCAGTAATATTATGTCCATCATTTGGTGAAAAGGCAACTATCACTCAGTTTCCAGCCACAATAGCAGTGCTCCGAAAAGATAAATTTCTATGTGCTGGTGCTGCTATAACTAACGACTGGGTTATAACATCAGCAAAATGTATCCATAAAATACCCCAAAAAGAACTAGTTTTGTCAGTTGGCAGCATGTATTGGCAGAACGGCTACAAGATGGGGGTATCCAAGAAACTGACCCACGACGAAGACAAAGCCAGCGATATAGCACTTCTGGAGTCCAAGCAAAAGTTCAAACCTGACAAGTTGCTTAATGTCATCGTCATACACAAAGAAAACGTTGCTAATAAAGGAGCAGTTGTAGTTTCTGGATGGCGGCACACAAATCAGTCTGCTCAATTAGAATTTACCAAATTGCAAGTGGAAGAAAAAAGTTGCGAATCTGCAAACAGCAAGCAGGTATGTGCAACAGCCGGAAGTGGACTATGCGTTGGAAATCCGGGAAGCCCGTTGATTTTCGATGGAAAACTTGTAGGAATTATGCCTTTTGTTGATAAATGTGAGGATAATAAACCTCATTTATTCAGCATGCTACATCCGTATGTGAACTGGATTAAAACCACAATTACGCCTCTTGTTGGTAAGAAAGACATAATATTATGAATTTTGTTTTCAAATGAACACGAAAGGTGTTCAGACTGAAATTTTTAATAGGTTTCATAAAAAAATTAGGAAAAAACGGCGTTAATATTTTACTAGTAAAGATGAATTTAGATGAATGATGAATTTACCGCGTAAATTACCAAATTAATTACCTTAATTAATGGTAATTTACCGATCTTTAATTACCGTAATTTACGGCTTATACTACCGATGGTAATTTGTAGTCAATTTAAATCACCATTGGTAATTAGCCAGTAATTTACCGAAAATTTTAATTACAGTTGTTAATTTATCAAATTTATAAATTCATTGCAAAAACCTTCCATCAGTACTTGCGTGAATGTACCCCATCACTCCTAAGCAGTCGACAAGTGCACTGTTGTTTGTCCTTGCCTGGCAATGATGATATCGATGAGATAAAATCATGACAAAATCTAATTGTGAATAAATTTACTCTACTTTAGCCTACAAGTTTGAATAAATATTCAGCGAGGTCGCAACGATGATCATAATTGAGCTTGGGGCAACACTTTTAACCCTACTGTGATAAATACATGAAACTTAACCTAAAAAGTTAACAATTTTAAAATTGTGGTGTCATAAGTATAATAATCAGAATAGAAGTGTTTGGCGGTGACTGATTAGTTACTTTGAAGAACAAGAACTTACCAAAGAATTGTTATAACGCTTAACGTTTAATAGCGGTGTCTACCTAATTCCGCCACGTAGCCGTTGCGGCTTATATATTTACAAGCACTTATAATTGAACCCAATTCTAATTTCGGCAAAGTAGTTTATTAGAATAAATTATACTTAGTAAAATTACATGTGATGGAGGTAATACAAATACGTTGCACACAACCAGAACTAAGACGAAGTCGAAAGCGACGGACAAACACGAATCTGAATTGAACCGGGCATCCAAGCGTCCAAAACATTACCGAAAACTTATATGTTACATAAACTAAGAAATCCTCTACACTTTAAATGTACTATAGCTTCGTATGTGTATGCTGATAAACCATTTATTGCGCATATACAATCTCGCAGCAGTAATTAAAATCGTTCGTATCTACGATGTAGGTTTGATCTTCGCATAATACCTTAGTAAAGTAAATGTGGTCCTTGAATTATATCTGAAAAGGGGATTTGATGTTTAGTTGAAAAGAATGATAACGATCACTTACTAGAGTCGTAAAACATCACCGTAAACGTCATGCTGGCGTATTTTGATGAACACAGCAAAACTAAGAAAGCCCCAATCCTTTGGCCATACTATAGCAGGCTACACCCATGTTTAAATATGTATAGAATATTGATATTTCGCAGTTTATGTGATTGCAAGCGATTAAGAAGATGCAGTGTGTGGTTATGTTGGGTTATGTATTGTACGTTTGACATATGGCATTTGATATCACTGTGTACCAATCAGACAAAAATGTTACTGTTTTCGGTATTACAATGTGTTAATTGTAACACCGAAAACAGTGTTACAATGTGTGCATTGTGAATGCAAAGTAGAAAAGGTATTTTTTACTATAGATATGCTGTTAGACTGTCCATTTTATAAATTGATGGTATAAAAATGGTATTTTTATTGTAGCTTTCATTTTAATAATGAATTACTACTATTAAATCAGGAAAAGCATCAGCGATTGGTGGTTATCTACAATATAATGACTTATGAGGCTGACCCAAAATAATTTTTTACATAACTTACTGTCATCGGAAAATTATCATTTTGAATTCCCCGGTAATTTAACAAAATATAATTTACCAATAGCAGTTTTTAATTACGTGGCAATTTAAATTTGGAAGTGATAATTTTAATTTCAGCGGTAATTTACTGAAAAAAATTAATTACGGAAATTTAACATCCTAGTCAGATTGCTGGTTATCTACAAAATAATGACTTTTATCTACGACTCATATATAATAAGTTCATTGCATACGTAGGTATCTCTGAATATATAATCTCCGTCATGATACGCGCCAATGATTATAATGACACTAACGTTGTATAATAATGACAGTTCGTTCAAATAATGACTTCATTATTTGAACGAACTGTCATCATTATATGACGCTAGTGTCAAAGTCTGTCAAAACCTACGTAGATGACAGTTATGTGACAGTTCGTCTCGCCATCATTGACAAATACCTTTAAAATATTTGATATAAAATGGAATTTATGAGTCATAGATAAATCGTCGTATTTTATAATATAGATATTTTGCAGTTTATGCGATTGCAAGCGATTCAAAAAAGGCAGTTTGCGGTTATGTGTATTGACATTTGACATATGGCATTTGATATCAATGTGACCAATCGTAGAAAAAAATTACTAAAAACGGTGTTACAATTTGTTAATTGTCGCACCGAAAACATTGCTAGAATGTGTGCATTGTGAATGCAGATTAGAAAAATATATTTATTTGTTTTAGATTTTAAGAAAAGCAAAGTTAAGAGACTAGCAGATGAATTCAGCAGCATTTCTGAAGGTAACGATGAAGTAGTCATGACCAGGAAGGCAGCCAATAACAAACCATTGGTTGCTAGCCTCCAGGTGGACAATAAGCATATCTGCGCAGCAGTCTTCACAAATCCAAAAGCAATGATGGCAGTTGTTTCCGCACATTGTTGTTACGATCCAAAATCAAACAAGGAAATAAGCGACAATAAACTGACAGTGGTAGGAGGAACCGAAGATTGGTCCGTGAATAATACATTTAATGCTAAGGTCACTGGAAAAATTTTCCATCCAAAATTTCAAAAAGAAAGCATCCTGTTTGCAGTTGCCATATTGAAATTAGATAAGAAGCCGGAGAAGATGAGGATATTGCAATGGGCCGATTTTGACGGGTTGCCCAACAATAACGCTGTCATCCACGGGTGGCAACATAGTATTGACAAGAAGACGACGACCAGGAAGCCCGAAAAGAAGCTGAAGACATCAAAGGCTAAGTTTATTAAATTACCTCAGTGTCTAAGGTATATCTGGGAGGTGCATCCAGATTCTATGTTTTGTGGATTTGTTGACATCACCTGCAAGGGCGACCTAGGCTCGCCTGTGGTAGCAGCCAATGGCAAACAGATAGGTTTCCTCAGCTATAATGGTGATTGCACTCAGGTAGAGCCTCAGGTGTTCACAAAAGTAGCACCGTTTAAAAGCTGGGTGCAGAAACATGCGAGGAAGTTATCATGACTTAATTGAAGAAGTTTTATAACTAATAAAATGAAATATAATTGAAGTATGTTTCCTTCGATGAACCCTTCCAAGATTTATTTCTTAACAAGTACCATCTTGTTGCAACCAAATGTTAGTTGTTTAGTGGCATCTGCTATGAAAACTATGTTAGGATTCAATCCTATGTTATGAGCAACAAACCGCCATAGAACACACAAACATACGTGTTACGTGAACTTTAGAGACACACACATTAAGGCGGTTTTTCAACTAAAACGTCCCGTGAACGCTCTTTTATATGATCGTGAAATTGGGATATAGTATAGATATGGAGATAATCCAGGTGCTATCAAGAGCAAAAAAAAATATTTTTAATGAATTCATATAGAAAAATAAACGGTAAAAGTCACCTATTTTGTCTAATTCATAGCGGCAAAATAGAAGCGAGTTCTGAGCGAAACCCCATGTCAGCATCTAGACCAGTCTTTTCTCCATCGGTAAACAAAAATATTCAGACGTTAATTGCATACAGTCACGAGAAATTATGTACGAAAAACAGGTATGTTTTGTTACAAATCAGCAGGTTCTCGTGATTTGAATTTTTTTATAAAAGGTACCTATAAAAGGTTTTTTAACCGATTTCATTAAACGATACATTTTTGGAAAACCCACAACGTGTTGAGTATATAGTAGTTATAATTACTACCTCAAAATTTGAAAAGGATGTCTTTATTTTTATAAATTATTATAATGTCTTACATACAGAATGTCTCACGGAACTGTCCCAGTAGAATTTTTTGATGTACCACTATTTCTATGTTTGAATTTCTGGAATCGGGGTCTACTCAATCCGAACTTTTGAATTAAAATACTCTGGAATCACTCTCACTTCCGGTCTACAGGAAGTTGGTGTCAACTTCGTTATTTTAAATGGAAGCATATAATCTTTATTTAATTTTTAGCTTTGATTCATTTTTGTCAAGTAAACACTCTTTATCATTGCAGACTGGGGTTCGCTATTCATATCTTCAATTATTTTTTAGGTATTGATAAGTTTGTGTTAAATAATTAAAATGCACCTGATATTGTATTAGCGGACTTCGATATTTCGACAGGTATTGTTTCATTATCTATGACGTTTTACAACATAATTTTTGACCAATTGGTTCTTCTAAACATCGTAATTCAACAATAAAAAGAATGTGCATAGAAATAATTGTGAATAGGGGCATTCGACATGCACGTAAGTAACATTTAAAAAACCTCATTAAAAATTATGTACATTTTAAATTCTTCTGACAAATTTGTAAATGAAATTTTATCCCCCAGTTAAAAAAAGTATATTTTTAAAAAGTGCTTCGATTTAATTCGATTGATGAAAATTTCCAGCTGATCCATATGTGAAGGTTAAATAATAGTAACACGTAAAATATGGAATGTAGTTTTATTCAAACTGATTCAAACTATTTTTTCAGTGATTCAAACTATTTTTTTAGTTTTATTCAAACTGGTTCGACTTGATTTTGGAAATTTGCCTCTTCTTGCATGGGCCTAGCGCATTTTTATTTCACAAATTAATTGCTCCAGATTATTCAAGATAAATACCACACATCACCCTAAACGTTTATTAGGATGAATTCACAAAATTCAATCCTCACCTATTTACATGACCAAAAATATAATCTCTGTCACCACGCAAATATGAAATAGCAATAATAAATACATATACAAATATGTATAGTCAATACTATGCTCAATTTGTCAAAAATTGGTACATAGGTTTGTCTTGGTTTGTCGATATAAGGAATCCGACAAAAGGAGACCGACGATTCTAAAAGCAACAAAAAATGGAATAACTTTTCGTCATTCTTAGCGCCGAAACTGTGACACAAACAATATGGGTTTTACGTCTATATGTGTACCTACTTTCCTAACACGCAAAAAATGTAAGTCACCGTGAAATACGAATACCGACAACGACATTATGTTTATAGACGGGGTAGGTGATATAAACGAAGACGAAACGCCATTATTCTGTTACTTTTGATTTCCACTCATTTCCATCGGCACAAAGATTGAGAAATTAAAAAAAAAGAATAAAATCAAGTGACAATCTTCATGAGTGTCGTTCTCACTATGTACCGAGTTATTCGACGTCAAAACAACTAGATAAAAATATTAGGTATCCATAATTTGCATCAATCATTCATTTTATATGATTTATTTCGTTCATGGCATAAGTAAAGATTGCGTAAGTCGTAAGAAACGTATTATCACGTATTTACCACGCTGACTGAGACCGCTGTGCGTCCACCTCGGCAGTTACACAAATAATGTCCCCCACTTTATTGTTAGTGATTTAAGCCACGCCCAGCTATCTTGTTACATTTCGAAGCTGACGTGTAATATTAGCATGGTGCACGTCGGCTGTTTAGTTTGTATAGCTCTATCTCATTCTGAACTTTCGTCGCCTCGTCGATGTCTTGCAAGGCAAAAATTGTATAAACCACCTTAAGGGGTGTAGTTCTAAACTTCGCCACCGACCGATTGCTGATGGGGCTGCAAAAGTAAGGATCGTGAGGCGTATAATGCGGGTCCAAAACCCACAATTATTCATTGCTAACACAACAAATATTGTTTCTTTTCAAATACCTATTTCTAAAGTCTTTAAGCGGGACTATATTATGTTAATGTGTCTTTTCCGGTGGTCTGCTACGCCCTGTATACTTGTCCATTAGTATTGCAATGAATAACTTAATAAACAAACTGTAAGAAATCATAAAATTAAAATCGATTAAAATCAACATTTTTATTGTCATCGTATTTGTTCTTTATAATGTGGGTTTTATTGTTGACATGTACACCATTGAAATATAAGCTGATATCCTAAGTTTATCGTAGTAGCTAACACGCAGTTGACAAGGTTTGGTTTCTTACTATTGATTTGAATATAATTTTGGAATTTTATTTATTATTAGGTTGGATGTGGATACCATACGTAAATAATCTTCCTTTTGAATAAACTTCGGATAACACTCGATACACCTGCAAAGTCACTATGAAACTATCTATAGTATTTTTGGTCCTAGTTATCATCTATTGCAGCATTGAAGGTAAGACTTAGAAATTAAATTTAAAGAAAAGAAATTATGTTTACTGAGAAATTAATGCTAGCTGACTGATTTTCTATACACTTCTCTTATTTTGATATGAGCAGCACACACAGAAAAGTGATTATTTGGAACGAGAAAACATAATTTCTTGAATTTATTTACTAGATTCAAAAGCATATTTACTTGGATGTAGAAAGTGAGGTATATACAAGAAATGCCACATACTCAATATGAGTAAAATAATTTCTCAGATAAATGCTGTCCACAAATAAATTCTTTCTTTATAAGAACCAATATTGTATTGAAAGAAGTAATTGAATTTTTCGTCCCAAAAATGTTAATTTCTCCAACGAAGTAATAGTAAATCCATCCAAGTGCGTAGTTACTTGATCCAAGAAAATATAAGACATTTAATATAAGTAAGTATTGTTTACTGAATAAAAACCCACCAATTATTTAACTGAAGTGATTCTCACTTCTTTCAAGTAATCCCTTTCTCTGGAATAAATATGCGCACCGTGATTTTGTCAAAGCTCGCGCGCCCGCGCGTGGTGCTGGCACGTGCTGGCACCACGGAACCTAACCTAGTACGAAAACACCGAAGTACCCGTAGGGGATGTGCCTTGTGATTTATTGGGGATGTGTATTGTGATTTATAGTGTACAATAAACGTTTCAACACGGAGTAGTTTGATGTAACGCACGCAACAGTTTAGAACGAGTAAGTAAATATCTATAACATACCTATCTTGTTAATTAGCAATAGAAAACGTATTTGTGTCAAATCTTTAAAATTCTTACATTAAGTGGCTAAAAATATTTACCGGGAATAAAAATATTCACTTCATTGAAGACTGTTTACTTACTTCACCAGAGTAACCACTTTCTTAAATCTAGTAATTATTCCAAGAAATAAAATTTCTTGGTTGAAGTCAATAATCTCTCTCGTATATACGAACCTACCAACTACTTCAGCCAAGTAATTCTCTCTTCGTTCGAGAGATCACTTTTCTGTGTGCACTCTAAGTATTTCTAAATAAAAACCTGTGTATTTCGTTCACTTCAGGCAGTGTCGATTTTGTGCCATATACAGCGAGCATCATTTACAAGAAGCAACACGTCTGCTCCGGTTCAATAGTAAGCAAACAATGGGTGGTGACAGCAGCTCAGTGTTTCATCGAACCCAAGACCAAAATGAATCTCGAACCTAGAACAATAACAGTGTCGGTCGGTAAGGAAAATTGGAAACAAGGAAAGAAGCACAAAGTTTCCACAATTGTAAAGCACGAGGATTTTGTGGAAGGCACGAACAGAGCCAACATAGCCTTACTGCAAGTAGCAGACGATATGACAGCGGTGAAACCAGTCAATCTGCAAAAAGAGCGCGTGAAGAATGGTTTGAATGTAAGAACTGCCGGGTGGAGAATGGCCGGAAAACAAAAGAGATCCGTAAACCGCTGCTCGCATCCTTCGAAAAGGATGCTCAACCTGCATCCTTCTACGAGGATGCAGGTTGCGACGAGGATGCAGGTTGCGTATGTGACAACCGCTCCAATGAAAGAATGTTCAGCGCAACCGTTGGGAAAGGCAAGTTTATGTACGATATCGAAAGATACGACGAAGGTACAATGCGAAGGAGATGTTGGCTCTCCATTAGTCTATAAAAACAAATTGATCGGTGTCACATCAAATCCTGGTAACTGCAGAGGCAAGAGAAGTGGCATACATAACAGCGTAGCTTACTACCATCGTTGGATTCGGAATACTATATCCCTAGAGCCTGAAAGATCCCCAGAGCCTGAACGATCTCCTGAAGGACCTACAGAATCTTCAGGTTATTATAATATATTTATTATACACAGGCCGTTTCAGCAATAATAGCAAACCTTGAAGAGCATAAAGGACAGAGAAGCATTTTTGGTCAAATAACGTATAGTCTATTTCATAGTTTCAAGTACTAACAAAAAAAATTCATGGTGAACAGCCAACCGCGCATGAATCGAACATGGATCAATTAAAAAATTAGAAAGATTGGTACGTATGTACAGTCATGGAAATAAGTAAGTTCGTATCGCTATCGCAGGATTTGAAAATAGTATGTCGGTTATATATTCGTGTACTGTTCTACCTCGACCCGGCCGCATCGCAAAAAGTTGTCCGTCACGAGGTGGTTTTTCGATGGATGTAATGTAACGGGATTTAGTTTATTTTTAGCGTGTCCGACCTTTTCCTTAATGTGATATCTTCATTGCAATGTAATAAATGAAATATGATCACTACAGTTAAGTTTACGAGTAGGTAATGCATTTAATTAAATATAGAATTACTTTTATAATAATATTAATAAACATGTTTGATAATATGATACGAAAAGCTCATTTTAAGATATTGCGTAATATCATGACACATTATATAAATTTATGTTAACTAATACACATATTAATTACGCAAGTAAATGCCTTTGCCCAGCAGTACGATGACGGGCTTAAGTAAGTAAGTAAGTAAATGCGCAAATCAACTTGATGCCAAGGATTATCACTAAATATAGACTATTTCAGAATTGTAATATTAAAATACATTCACTAAATGTAAATAAATTCTCTAAATTTAATTTAAATTTACATTTAGGACGAGTATTTTGTATGAAGGACAATGGAAATTCTATATCTGTATTTACTTTACAGCAGTTAATGTTCAATTATCTTTCATGACATCTAATACATGCTTGACAACCAAAATAATTTAAATTATAGCAATATCGACAGGCTGTCCCACGTTTCTTCCGCAAAACCAATTTTTTTCAGAAAGTAAATTACTTTTTCAATTCATTAAAAAGTTACAGCCGTTTGAATTATTAACAATATCTTATTTTAAACGGCTCCAACTTCAGAAGGAACAGAGAAAACCAATAAGACCATATGAAACATATTACTTTCTACTTTCTAGAAAAAAAAACAAAACATTTTGGTATTTTCTTTTATTCATTTGTTAAGACAAATTATTAAAATTTTACTTATAATTAATAATTTTTTATTGTTGTAATATGTATTTATTGTGTTTCATTTTTGGTTTTGCATTGTTTGATAACTAATTAATTTTTTATTTTTCTTTTTTTGTTAATATTTCAAAGAGCTCTACAGAAGTTTTATTGTAATATAGTTCCAGTTCAATAAGCACACATTTTTCATTTACTATATATTAGCTGGAACATTATTGGAAATTTTATTCCTTAATTTGTTTTCTAAATAAATTAAGAGGCGTGCATTAACAACGATAATACGTTAAAAATAACATTTTGACTTATGAATTGTGTACTGTAAGGTTAGCTAAAATGCATATACATTAAAAATGAAGGTCTTTTTTATTTCCAAACAAAATAAACAATAACTGAAAATGTTTAACGACATACTTTGTCAAAGTAATATTATAAGTTAATAATATGGTAACATACAGGCGGAATGTAAATAAATCTAAAATTACAGCCACAACCTGGATTTGAACCAAGGCCCTTTGCGTCGCTAGCACAATGTCAATAGCTCAGATGGGAGAGCATTGTGTTAGCGACGCAAAGGTCCCTGGTTCAAATCGTCAAGTTGTTGGTTTCTCTTACGTATAGCTTTTATTGCATATGATTGTGAGTAATTAATATGCAATAAAAGCTATACGTAAGAGAAACCAACAACTTTTCTTTCTGAAGCGTCTCCTTTTGGGAAATTATATACCCGTTACCAACACAATTTATACTCATCCCAGGTCAAATTTAATGAAATAATTTTTATGTTGTATAAATGTTCTTTTAGATGGTCGTATATTTTGGTTTATCTTTTTTTTTAATAATAATTATAACATTTAGATTCCATCAAAATTCGTCGAAAATTTAGAGCTTGCTTCCAAAAATTTTTGTAAATTAGTGTTATACATAATTGTCATTATTTTCAGTTGTCAGATATTTGAAACAAATTGCTGTAAAGTAAAGACAAAATAATAATATAAAAAAATAGTAATGATACATTCATGCTATACAAAATACATATTCCTTTCTGTTTATTAAGTTAAACACTGCAAAATATCGTTGAAGCTAAATATCTCGAAAACACCAGTAAATCACAATTAACAAATTACCATAGAGACAAATTTAAAGCAATTTAATTTGAATTTATTTCTATTTTGTGAATAAATGTTAATACATATTATGTCAGTTCTGAAATAACCTGAAAAGTAAAAATATTGACAACAACAAATTGATTTTTGTATTTATTAACACAAAAAAAGCTATTAGATGCAATAAGGTTGTAAGTATAATTTGTTGTGTTGTATGCAATATCTTGAAATGAGATTTTCATTTCATGTAATCGAAAACTTTTATGTTTATTAATATAAAATTAACGTCATATTTAATAAAAACACAATTACATTGCAATGTATGAATTACATTAATTAATTACACATTAAGCTAATAAATAGAAATATATAAATCATTATAAACCAATTCAAAGCATTCGAACAAGGTTTCGCAAACAATAAATTTCCGATATACGGGTTGAAGCGTAAACGGTCAATTGTTTGCACTTAGCGGCCGAACGGTCGACCAGAGTAACAAAAAACTTGTACTTGGATGTATCATCGACACACTGCTAAAATATTTATAGAACTTACTTAATTCCATGAGTGTACATTAGGGTGATCCAAATTTATACCTTGCAAAATCTTTTTTTTTGCTGGAGGGCAACGATTTCGCTCAATCGGCTCCTTTTCTAGAAAAGGAAAATTCCCCCGAAATTTGAGAAAAATCGGTTAATGTGCCACCAAGCTCCTCAAATTTCCAATTTAAAAAACATTGGAAAAACGCATCTTTTTTTCCTTTCTTTTCACGTTTCAGATTTAGAAAAAAAGTTGCGGGAAATTGTTCAGTACTTCCCAAAGATCAAATCCACATCCACTATTTTTTTTTCACCGCCCCCACCCTCTCCTACAGTACCCTAAAAATGAGGCAAAATTTTCTCCAAATTTACAATTTTACAAAGTTACGTGATTTATTATTTTTTTGACAGAAATTACTATTATGTATTGAATTGTTGACATGTTTTTTTATCATTTATCAACTAATTTAAAAATTAATTTTTTTTTAAGCAATTACGATTTGTTTACAAAAATATACGATGTTACGAACTCATTTTTCCATTTGTTGCAAACATTATTAAATTATTGCTTTTGTCATTTATTAACTAATTAGCAACTGTTTAAACAGTTACCATTTGTTTAAACAAAAATATATGTTGTTACGCATATATTTTTCTAATTTTGCAGAAGTTAATAGATTATTGGTATTTTTTGTCATTTATTAACTAATTTGCAATTGTTTAAACAAAGATATACATTATAATGGACATAATTTTCTATATTTTTTTTGCATAAATTAGTGATAGATTATTGGCAGTTTTTGGACAGTTATTAACTAATTTGTAATCTGTAATTTATTGCAGAAACTATTATTAAATTATTGGCATTTTTTTTTCTCATTTATTAACGAATTTGCAATTCTCTAAACAAGTACCAATTTTTTAAACAAAGATTTACAATGTTTCTTGTTTTATCTCTTGTAGAAATTATATTGTTACATTGTTGGCAAGTTTTTTGTAATTTGTTACTTTGTTACTTTTTGAATTAGTAATTCTTGAAACAAGTACCAATTTTTTAAACAAAGATTTACAATGTTTCTTGTTTTTTCTTTTGTACAAATTATATTGTTACATTGTTGGCAAGTTTTTTGTAATTTGTTACTTTGTTACTTTTTGAATTAGCAATTCTGGAAACAACACCAATTTTTTAAACAAAAATTTACAATGTTTTTTGTTTTTTCTCGTGTAGAAATTATATTTACATTGTTGGCAAGTTTTTTGTAATTTGTTACTTAATGTGCAATTGTTTTAACAAATAAATTTGTTTAAACAATATCAATGTTAGTATGTATTTCTTGACGAAAATTATTAACAAGTATTAATAAGTGTTAATAAGTAATGTGGTTGCAACACTAATTATTATAAGTTATAATTGAAAATTATTTAACAAATTTGGAAAGACACAAAAGATAGGAAATACAATAATAATTTTTGTCAAAAAGATACGTCAGTACCATTGTATATTTTTGTTTAAACAAATGGTATTTATTTCAACAATTGCAAACTAGTTAATGAATGACAAAGAATGCCAACAATCTAATTATAATTTCTGATAAAAATATTGATAAAATATAGTTGTATATCTTTGTAAACAACTGGTATTTGTTTATACAATTGCAAATTAGTTAGCAAATGACCAAAAATACCAATAACCTAATAATAATTTCCTTTAAAAAATAGAAAATATGCAAGCAACATTGTATATATATATATATATTACTTTAAGCAAATGGTATTTGTTTAAAAATTGCTAATTAGTTGATAAATGACAAAAAGCCAGTAATTTAATAACTTCTTCAAAAAAATGGAAAAATATGTTCGTAACATCGTATATTTTTGTTTAAACAAATGCTAATTGTCTAAACAATTTCAAATTAGTTAATGAATGACAAAAGATATTTTCATTTTCTTAAAGCATAAGATGCTTAACATATTCAAACTAATCTAAAAGATCATCAATTTAATTAAAGACCATCAATTTAAATCTGAATTCTTAAAACTAGGTACTTGTCTCTAATAGGCTATTCACTGATGTCCTATATTTACTTTGTCCTAAACAAGGAGCATAGTCACGCGTCTACCTAGATCGGCGTCCGCAGGCCTATTAGTCCTGCCCATTTTACTAGTACTTTGTTCTAAACAAGAAGCACTAACACTTCAGTCACTGTGCTCTGCTTTTAACACATTTCACTGGTTCACAAGTTCGAAGGGTTTAGTTCTTTTTAGTCTTCTCACTAGATTATGGTTGTCCAGTAGCTGCAGGGCCTCTACGTTGAGGCGTAGGCGAGATTCATGCTTAGTGGAATCTTTTTAGTTCTTGGATGACTTGTGGGACACCAAGATCACGGTGTAGGGCACTATTCCGTATGTACCAAGGAGCGTTAACCATGTTCCTTAGTACTTTATTTTGGAAAATATGGATTCCTTGTATATTGGAGGTTTTCGCGCAACCCCAAAGCTGAATGCCGTATAACCAAATCGGTTTTAGTACTTGGTTGTAAACTTGTAGTTTATTCTGTACTGACAACTGAGAGTTTCTTCCCAGAAGCCAGTACAGTTCTCTGTATTTCAGGCCAAGCTCTAGTCTTTTCTTCTTATCGTATTCTTTCCACCTTAGTTTTGTATCCAGAGTCATACCCAAATACTTTGCAATATTCGTATATGGAACTATGGCGTCGTTAATCTTGACATGAGGTATGTCCTCGATTCTTTTGTTTGTAAAGTTAGTCCTATGATGCATGCCACTATTTTCCGTATGCTGTTTGTAAAATTGCCATCTTCCGATTTTCTCCAGCGTTGATACAATAGTTGACCTAATATTGTCGCCTTTCAACTGTTTAAGTCTAACGCAGACTTTTCCAATTTGTCCGCTTTGCCTCTATATTTAGACATTGGTTCTCGTTAAGGCGGTAGATATTAACATAATATTGTGGCCTTTTTATTGTTTATCAATTTGGTAGTAAGATCTTTAGTTAGATGATCGAACGACACGATTCAGAATGATCAATTTTGTCGATTTGGTGCCTGTATTATTTTGTTCTAAACATACGCTCTCTACAACTGAGTGAATTCCAGCTAATATTGCCGTCGCATCGTTTATTAATTTGCTATAAGAATTGATAGCTCATGTCCAACAAAAACACTAGAAGGGCGACAACATTAGTTAGCAGTCACTCGAGTTACTGAGAGATAATTTAAAATCGAAAATACAGAGAAAATTGAAAAAAATTGATAATATTGTATAATCATGTTTATTGAAAGGCGACAATTGTTCATTATACCTTTCTCGATGAACATGAGCTAGAATTTCTTATAGGACATTAACAATAATTACTTCTAGCATATTGATAATAACAAAAAGGCTAAAATTTTTGATGATGGCTTCCTTATCGAAGTTTCATAGGCATTGATTCGCTGTTGTTAGGCTGTAAAATTCCTGCTAGATGTTCTGCCAAAAGCTTCAGCCTTCTGTTTATTGTCTTCGCCCACATGCCGTCTATTCCTCTTATAGATCTGTACGTTTTTTTTTTATTTGAAAAAAGTTAAAAGATCTGGGTTTTTATCCTGGTCAGTAGGCCAATAGGTTGGTAATTGTAAACGAAATAATTTGGAACGGTTGTAAACATATTTTTATTTTCAGAAACACGCGCTACATCGTCGAAGGATCACGTAGATCCAAAGGTAGCAACTACCACGGAGCACCAATACGCCGCAAATATATGGTATAACGGAGAGCCGCTCTGTGGTGGTACTCTGGTCTCCAGTTTTGTCGTCTTGACTGTCGCCCGTCACTTCTTCAATAATGCTTCCGGCCTGGAGATGTCCAGCAGTTTATTTGACGTTTATCTATGGGGAGGTCCGGCCGGAACCATGTACTGGAAGGCGATACACCCAGCATACGAATACGACAAACCATTGCACAATATTGCCCTTGTGTATCTTCCTATACTCAGGGAGCATCCTCATCCACCAACCACAGTAAATACAAACATAGAAATAGATGGTGAGGACGCTAAAACGACGTATCTATCGTTATATGTCAATTCTAAGCATAAATTGGAGTATTTTAATGTGAAGTTGTTGCCGGTTAGTGAGTGTAAACGATACCATAGGTTCATAAACATATACACCATGGTATGTGCGTTCCTTCGGAGAAGCGATGGAACCTGTTTGGAAGGAACAGGTCAACCACTGATGTTCAAGAACCAAATGGTGGCCATGCAGACATATGGTGCAAGCTGCGAAGATCTTGAACCATCGGTCTATTTAATAATGTCGTATTACGAAGAATGGACCAAAGACACCATTGAAGACTTGTCCTCCTAAAAATTGTGTTCTTGAGAAAAATTAAAGTTGTTAAAGTAAAAAAGAGTTTTTGTTATATCCCTTTGATCTACACATGATGTTTAACGGTAATTATAGGCTTTAATTGAATGCTTGGTGTATTGTTAATGTAACAATACAAGGTGGGTGGATGTTAATTTAATGGGAACCGTGCGACACCAGATCATAATGGCGATAACATTTCATGAAAATGTGGAAGTCTGTAGTTGCATTCATTCTCATTGTAGCACCATTTTGTATGCAACAAGGTAAGTAAAGATTCTAATAAGAAAACCACCCATAATAACGTTTTTAAACTCTCCTCTGAATCTGGTTAGGTATAATTGTGAAGGACTACCAGAGACTACGTACGCTTAGGAAGTTGAGTAGAATAACAAATGGCACAAAGACGTTGATGGGATTCTTCCCATTCATTGGGAGTTTGATCTTCTATGGAAGCCACAAGTGTGGTACGTCTATCATATCACCAGACTGGGTCCTATCAGCTGCACACTGCTGCTTCTACAGCGGGAGGATTGTACCGGATAACGCTATGGAGATATCAGTAGGCAATGTGTATTGGCATGATGGAGATAGACACCGTGTCGAAAGGAAGGTCGTCCATGAAGACTACGATGCCGATAGGATCATCAATGACATTGCTGTTATGAAAGTGCGCAAGCCCTTTAAGTTCGGTGTCAGCGTCAGTCCAATAAAATTAGCACCCCAACCACTAACGGACGATGATAATGACATTCAGGCAGTGGTGATCGGCTGGGGACAGTTTCTGAGCAACACGAGCAAGTTGAGCAGGTATGGTAGTGATCAGTTGCAACACGTGAACGTCACTATTGTGAATATAAAGAATTGCCTGAAGCATTACTCTGACATCAGTTCGAACAACATTTGCGTTTTTACTGGTCAAAAGAAGGGTACTTGCAATGGAGATTCTGGAGGACCTCTGGTCATGCATCGTGTTGACCATTACTGGCAGGTGGGAGTTGTTTCGTATGGTGCGACATGTAATAACACAGTACCGGAAGTGTATACCCGGGTATCGGCGTATTACGGTTGGATCAAGTCTAAAATAAAAAAGAAGCGTAGCGGCCTAAATGGTTTTGAAGACGAGGCCATTATTCAGACGATCCAGTAATTTGTCGATGGGGTGGAATGTATAAAATTGTCTATGGGCTTGGCTAAGCCAAATTTCCCAGAGCCAACAAACTGTGGTGCAACTGTGGTGCAACTGGACATTTCCTTGTACAATAAAATTTTGTACCATTCTTGCAATGAACTATTGTAGAATATAAATATATTGATATTAGTTAATGACATGAATAAAACTACATCATTGCTATGAGTTGAATGAAGTCTAGGTATTTGCAAATCTTTCTAATAATTGCTTAATCACTCTTTGGTATAATCTAACGTTGAACATACGTCCAGTGTCTAGTCATAACTCTAATAACAAATGGCACAAACTTAGAGTTGGGATTCTTACTATTTATTTGCAGTTTGATCCTCTATGCAAGCAACAAGTGTGGTAGTGTAAGTTCTAGGGGCATTTGTCTGCATTTGTCTGCAATTTAGCCAGGCCTCAATAGGTTGTATTGGCCAATAGGCACTGCTACATTATGTGGCATAAGGCCAATCTTGCTCATTGGTGATGATTCTTGTAACATGAGCCAACTTCGGATATTCACATACTATTGTGATCCATTTCGATGACTTCGCCGCGCTTGGTAAGCAAACGGTCGAACATATGCTTCTGACAGATCGCCAATACAACAGGATGCACCATGCACTACTGCGCTACTCCAGTGGTGGGTATTTCTCCGTTTCTCCGCTTCGAGCGCCTAGATCGTTACACACATCCCGTCCAAAGGGTTTGCACTGGGCCAATACGTGCACTATTTACTTTTTTTTGTCAGCTTGAGCGTTGGCTGAGGGTTGGGGAGCACAAGCACTGCAGCCATGTGCTTTGTTGTACTGCCACCGCCCAGGTATTTAATCGAAGATCATCGTCCAGTTAATGAGGCTGAGGAATCATCCGATTAGATTTTCTTTGGGGAACTTGGTTGCAGGGTTTCCTCTCCCAAGGTTTGCTTTCCTCCAGGATGCTAAGGACTTGAATAAGGTATGAGAAGCATTTTCCTTCTCTTCGTTGCAAAGTCTGAACAGAGGTTCTTCTTTCAGTTGGATGTTGTACAGGTGCTTCCTGAGGCTGCAGTGCCCGATTAATCCATGTCTTGAGCGTTTGTTCAGTAGTAATTTACTATGTCGGTGCCCTGTCAACTTTTGCTAGCGGTTCGTTTTTTTTTTGATAGCCCACTCTCGCACGTCTGACTAGATTACACACTTTGATATATCATTGGTTCTGGTCCAATGCATGGTCCACTCGATTGTTTTTTGTCAGTTTATACTTACCTTTAATACATATGAGAAATACCATATTTGGCTAAATATTATTGTTGTTTACACTTAATATTATGATAAATTAATATGCTGAAACTGAATAAATGTGACCATGCTCGCCTAGCGTTACCAATAGCCAACATTGGCCATATAGCCCACATAGTGTGGCAGCGCCTTATGCATAATTCTTGCATACACTACACATATCAACAGTATATTTTATAATTTGATACGATTGTCTGTAGTTTCTATTAAAAACGGAGACATATTTTTATTAAGAGTCTTAAACTTAAATTTTATAAACATTAAACATAAAAATGGCAACATGTTTGGATGGTACACATTCAAGAGAAGAAAACATGGTAATGGGAGATTGTTCCATGGAAGTTCAGGACACACAAGCTTTCTCCTGTTCTAAAAATAAAAGTATTATATATTACCGTACCTCTTAGTTTTTGGTCGTCATAATCGATGGTACCATATACTGGAGTGTTTGATGTGTGCAAATGAAAAACAAAAACATTTATCCAGTCAAGCTCAATTCTTAATTGAGCAACTCTTCAAAAATCACGTCACGGGTCAGATTTAAAGGCCTTTAGAAAGACATGAATGTTAAAATGGCCGTTTTTGTTATATGCCATGGAACCACACATCACGAAGTGTTTAAAAGTAATAAGTGACTTCAATTGAAAGCTTCTGTATTGTTTTGCGGTGGATCAGTCTGTTGTAAATATAACAATACAAAGTGGGCGTCTTTGATTTAATAGCAACAAGTGCGACACCAGATCAAAATGGCGATAACATTTTATGAAAATGTGGATGTCTGCAGTTGCATTCATTCTCATTGCAACACCATTTTGCATACAACAGGGTACGTAAAGTAATCAACAAGATTAAAGTATTTACAATATCATCTTTTCTTGGATCTCTTTAGATCTAGATGTGCAAGACGATGGGCTAAACTACGGTAAGCCGAGGTATCGAAGCAAGGAGAGTCGCATAACAAATGGCACCAAGGCCCTGATGGGATTCTTCCCATTTATTGGGAGTTTGATCTTCTATGGAGGCCACAAGTGCGGCGTTTCCATCATTTCAGTAGAATGGGTCCTTACGGCTGCTCATTGCTGCTTCTATGACGACCAGATTGTACCGGATAACCTTATGGAGGTATCAGTTGGCAATGTGTATTGGCATGACGGCGAAAAGTACCGTGTCGATAGGAAGATTTTCCATGAAGACTATGACGCCGATAGGATCATCAATGACATTGCTGTACTGAAACTGCGCGTTCCTTTTAAGTTCGGAACCAGCATCAGTCTATTGAAATTATTAGAGGAACCTTTAACGGACGATGAGAAAGACATTCCAGCTGTAGTCCTTGGCTGGGGACAGTTTATAAGCAACACTAGTAAGTTGAGCAAGCGTGGCAGCAACCATTTGCAGTACGTGAACGTTACTATTGTTAATATAAAGAAATGCCAGAAGCATTACTCTGACATCACGTCGAAAAATATTTGCGTTTTTACTGGCGACAAGAAGGGCACTTGCAATGGAGATTCAGGAGGGCCACTGGTCATAAAGCATACTGACCATTACACGCAAGTGGGGGTTGTTTCGTATGGTGCGTCTTGTAATAACACCGTACCGGAAGTGTATTCTCGCGTGTCGGCGTATTACAGTTGGATCAAATCTAAAATAAAGAAGACGCGTAACCAAAGTAGCCAGAGTAAATTCGATGACATGCCTGGATCCGATACCATAACCAACACTCTGTCGCATCAGCAATCTGTCAATTGTGTGGAAAATGCACAGTCGGGTAACGGCTTGGTTAAGCCAAACTTCGACCAGATAACAAACTGTGGTGAAACTGTGGGGTATTATTAATTTATAATGTTTTGTACAAGGGCTGGACCTTTCCTTGTAATGTACAATAAAAATTTCTCTTAGATTAGGAAGATATAGATTAGTTGTTGAGATGAATAAAATTGCAGGAGTGGTATGAGTTGAAGGAAGTGTACGCATTTGGAATTATTTATGATAACTGCTTAATCAGCAATAGGTATAATCTAACATTTTCACTCATTACAATACCTTATCTTACCCACAGTGTAAGAACATTTATTAAGATTACCACATGCCTTTGAAATTTTACGAAGAGAAGTCGTAAAGCATGTTATTCCGAAAAACAATATGTTTTAGTGGTCAAATTTTGAGACACTCTGTGTTCAAGGGGTATTATAATATCAACATTTTCTTTTGTTCTTTTGTTATATTTATATTTAATTCCGTAAATAATATAATTTGCGGATGCCATAGAATATTGAAATAAAATTAATGTATTGGATAATACATAATGTATTGGATAATAATTCTCTGTATTTACATTTAATTATGTTAATAATTATAGTTTAGTATACCCAAGTTCAGTTTTCTTTTTAGAACTGATAAAGAAATTCCCGAGACAATGGGTTTAATTACAAAAAAGCCTTATATTTGTACAATAAAATTGTCAAAAATAAAGGAAATAAATCCATCCTCTGAAAAAAATGACTCACTGGCCAAAAACCAATTAAATCACTCTAGAGGGCGTTTGACAATTTTCGTCTATTTTCACCAATTCCTAGCCACCTAGATTAATCAACAAAAAAGTCATTTTTGTGGTACCTTGGTGATAGACATTGACGATCGATATGTTTTTGTGTTCAGAATGTCATCCTGATTGAAAAGATCACACAAAGAATATAGGGTGCCATTTAAAATTTCAATGATGACGTCATTTCCGGAAAAACAGGAATTCATATTAACCTCAAGAGTATCCAAAATAATTGCATTTTTTGTCTATTAATATTTTCCCAAATTTAATTCGTCCAGCTTTATAAACAACAAAAATAAACGGGAGTACCTATGGCGGGGGTTACCCGGTATGTGCGTGTAAACTTGTATAAACCAGCGGTACTAGGTAGAAACCGCTATTAAACGTTAAACGTTATAACAATTCTTTAGTAAGTTCTTATTCTTTCAAGTAACTAATCAGTTACCGCCAGACACGTCTATTCTGATTATTATAATTATGAAACCACTATTTTAAAGTTAACTTTTTAGGTTATGTTTCTATATCGATATCCTTTATACTGGGTGTCACGTAAGTTTTTATCACAGTACCACAGTAGGGTTAAAAGTGTTGCCCAAAACTCCATTGTGATCATAGTTGCGACCTTGTTGATTATGTATTAAAACTTGTAGGGTAAGGTAGAGTAAAATTATTCACAATTAGATTTTGTCATGATTTTATCCCAATCTAACGAAGTTGACAGTTTACTACAGTACTACCACGTGGTACCCGCAAAATACCATAGATTCTAATTTAGCACAATATAGCAACCACAATTTCTAAACTTATATAAGATTTAAAAAATTACATTCTATTTATAAGACGTATTGGTGCACTCGTTCCATTTGGGCACTCCTCACTACGCCCGTCGTGCTCAAAACAACTCCTGCGCCAATTTGACGTCTTATAAAACTTGCATAATAATTTATGACTATGACATTTTTTGGTAAAATTAATAGTTTAGCTGCATGAGCAAATTATATTTCATATCGGTCGTACTGCATTAAAACTTGTTAGCCAGGATCTGTCAGATATTTTGATTCTAATGACAGTAGGTAGTGTCAAACGCTAATGTTTTGACAGTACCTACTGTCAATATAAGCTGCGTTCGGATATTGTACACCGTTACACTTTTTACACCCAGTAACACGTAAGTGTCATTTGGACGGTGTACCCGGTGTCAACGGAGTACAATATCCGAACGCAACTTTAATCAACATATTTGTCTAGTTCTACTAGTTTTATTTTAATGCAGACATAGCCAATCTCGATCAAATAGAATCTCATGCAGCTAAACTATTAATTTTATATATACTATGATAAAGTCATGTGCCTGGTCACATCAGATTTTTTCGGTTTGTCGGGACAAACGGGTTTACGTCCCTGCCGCAACACGGTGGATGAAGATCTCCGGCTGACTAAAGTCTACCATCGAGATGTTGTCTACCATCAGAAGTATGAACTTCTGTGCTGGTAGGTACTTAATAAAAACATAAAATTTCATGCTGATACATTTACGTAGGTACATAATATACATTGTTAATAAAAGTTGTGACACTGCATACATATCTACCTACACATCTACACAGCTATAGACTAATTATTTGGCCAGAATGTCTCCGGGTTAACATGAAGCAAATAAATTATTTGATAATTGGATTGTTTATATTCCCAGTCATATTAGGTATGTTATCAAGCTGATGAATTTAAGCATACCAGCAAGTAAATATCACAATTACTTGCAGAGGTGTCTTCATCGAAACAAAAGTTAGAACATAAGAGAACTGACACAGCTCTTAAGTCTAAAAAGGA